>KN832887.1:0-66564 GCA_000827325.1 Oidiodendron maius Zn | reverse complement strand
GGGGGGGGGAAACCCCCCGTCGCGGTACCACAGCATAGATGTAAATAAATACAATTGTAGGTGTGTTTCCAATGCATATCTATTTTCCTAGTTTGTGGTACTATGTGTCTGGAATAGTATAATATATCGTCCGGTGTCCACAATACTGACATTTTATGACAGTGGGCTTTTCGAGTTTTATTTGAGTCACCATCGGGCATGAGAATAGAAATGCAGAATGTTATACGTATCGCATAATATTTGCATTTTAGATGTAGCAATCGTATATCAATATTCTAGTATTAACCCATCCTTCCAGCGATATATCGGAGAATATTTCTGTCCGCCAGAACTCTGTATTCTCGCGGATAATTGATATACCTATGCGTGAACTGGTTTGCTTTGACGTTTGGTCTTTTTGCTCCTCTTGGGACTTGTTTAACATTATACCCTACAATCTTACTACATATCTCTACATATATACTCTTCTCTAGCGAAAAGCTCTCTCCACCACCCCCCCTCTTTCTAGCCAATTATTGCACTGTGTGCATATTAGACTTTGAAATGCTTAGCTTCTAAGTTTATACTTTTAGATAAATATGATCATTAACAGGAAGCACAAATTAATCAAAAGTTCTTGTAAAGCATAAAGCTGGATCTTTCTTGCGAGTTTTCGCCCCTCGCTCCAATAAAGAAAATTCGCTGTTTCAGACTGAGAATTTGCAATTGCTTAATCTAGTGTTGTGAGCTCGTAAGAATCCCTCGCATTCATTGGCATATTTTGCTCCAAGATCATGCTCATAATGCAAAATGCTGTTGCTACGTCTCGAAATGGTTGGCTCGCACCTGCCACACTGTGCAGAGCTGTCCTTAGTTCCGGTCAACTGTAGTAACTTGCACAGAATGATTGATTAGCACTTAACGACATCCTCACTATGGATGTTCGGCTGCTACATACGAAATATTCTTCTAGAATTATTCTTTTCGTTAGGACTGGCGCCGAGTGAAGTTAGTATTGGATTGCCTTCCAGCAAATATCCTTCGAGCTAGATATATATCCTTGGCACTGATATCAATTCCATATGCTATCAACTTTGGGATAATATTAGTACTCCCAGATTGAGCTGCATAATGCGATAGCGTCAAACGTCCTTCGTGAGCTTTAAAGTCTTTCATGGTTTTCCCTATGGCTAGGCGTTTCTCAAAGAGCCATCCGTCGCCAACTCCGGAGGCATAGAATATTGGATCTTTGCAGATTAGACTGCAGATATCCGCGCCAGTCTCTACCAAGAGCTTGGTATTTTGATAAAGCTGTTGACTACAGATTTGATATAAAATACTTTGTTTTGCCAGTAAGGATTTCTGTAGGAATATTCGGATTCGCATGACAGGATACCAGGAGGTGAAGAAGCCTGTTGTCTCCAGCCATAATGCTATAGTGTTTTTACACATTACCGCCATTTGCGTCAATATAACTTAGGCAGCGGCTTTGAGGAAGTGGAGTGTGAATTCAAGGCTGCATGAGTAAGAACATGCGATCTATGTTGTCTTGTGCATTCCATTTGGCGTCCATGTTTTCCTTCCATAAATTTTTTTTCGATCTCCAGACAGCCCCTCTTTGGCTGCATATGAGATAAGGGAGCTCCATAACCGTAGATGAAACCACCATCATCTAGTTGGTTCAAGTTAACATCATCACAGTACTTTAAATAGCGGATGATTGATTCCAGTTCATACAGTTAACACATGTAACGAATAAGACAGACCGCAGCATTGTTAGGCAGCTGAGGAGATCTAATTCTGTGTTGGAAGGTAATTTTATGTCCGGGCTCATATCCATGGTTAATGGCCGCAATCAAAGAACTGGAAATTACCCATTAGAAGAGAGCATTACCCTCAATTAAAACCTTCAAGCTCCCCCTTCTTTCAACTTCGGGGCATTAATCCTGCAATATGATGGCTAATAGACTATCTCGGGTTCATGGAATGTCTCATTTTGAGCGTTGAAAATTTAACGGTGCTCCAAGATTTGGCTCTTATCGTCTGGTATAGGAAGGAAATTGCTCAGACACCGCTCCAGTGTAATTCGGAGTGACTTCGGGTTTGTAATTGGTCCTTCTAGATACTCTCAAACTGAGAGATCCGGTGAAATGGAAGGAGCCCAAAGGATTGGGTGAGCATCTAAATAAAGCCACAAATATTTCATACCTTAGCCGCAGCGCTTGTATAGTGCACAGGATATAAGTAGCCATATTAATTAATGCTCCTGTCTCCTTTGTCAGGGATATATCTGATGCAGTGGGATGGGGTGGGCTCGGCTTGCAGCTTAGAATCTATCGCATTTAAAAACAACTGAATTTTATGGAGATTGAGTTCACATTGATGGCATTCCTCAACTCAGATTTTAACTCCCTATCCGTTACTGATGAACGGCACTGGGAAAGGAAGCGACAGGAAGGTTAAAATGCGTTTGCGGATCATCATTTTTCATGGTCTCGAAAAGGCGCATTTGAATCCAAGTACAAACCTACTCTTTTTTCTACCCATGATGCTAGGCACTTTGAATATCATAAACTCGGACATTGGGTTAGAGCCAAGTTCCAGCTCATGTTTGATCATGATATTCTTTATCATAAAGTCCGGAAATTATATCACCTTGTAATAAATACTGAGCGCCATAATCAAAACCAAGAACAGCTACAGCTAAGTTTGAGAGATGCTTTTGGGCGAGACTATGGCAAATACGGAATCGTTATTTGTACAGTCTGTCCTGGGTCTCGTGTTCGAAGGAGGTCTTCAAATAACGAATGGCTGTCACTTCATAATACCAAGTTCGGATGAGCTACAGGTCACCAGGCGCATAAGCCATGCTATTACATATGGGACCCCTGTGGAACAATCTCACGAGGAGAGTTTTCTGATTGACAGCAGGTGAGTATCCATCCTGCAAGAATTGGATCGGTGATCGGGAACAATATCTAGGGTTGCTGTTATCATTTGGAGAGTGGCGCCGAAGAAAATATGAAATATGCCACAAGAATAAATTTAAATTTGGATGATATTATAGAATAGTGAAAAGGATTCCCGATTGTGTAGTCGACAAGAGAGATCAGGTCGACAAGAGGACAGAGCAGTAATATAAGTGGGAGGCAAAACCGAGGTTTTGCGCTTGGAGGAACGTCTATCTTGGTTAGTGAAGCAATAAAATACATAACATGCCAAGATATACTATTCATCGAGGCGGAAAAGCAAAGAGAGAGGCGCGGAAATTGGAAATAGATAAATAAAAAACTCACCGATCTGTCGGGCAATAAACAAATATTTGACACGTGATATGCTCTCAGTCGGGCTTAGCGTGGCTCTACACCATCACCCCACCAAACCCTTCCTTCTTCCCACCCCTCTTCCCTCCTCTTCCAACTTTTTCTTCTCCTTCCTTCACACCGCTCTTCTTCTGTGTCCATCCTCCATCCTCTTCAATTCCGTAGAGGAGATATAGTACAAAGCATTGTTCTATTGCTCTATTCCTCCCTTCCTTTCTCTCCTCTCTCTGCTCGCTGGTCCCAAACATCTCCGACAACGGCCACCTGATTTTCACAGCACGCAATCGCGGCATCCCCCTAACTTTCGAGTTTTCTCGCTCCTCCCATCTGACCTCCAGAGCCGCAATCATGGTTCAATCGTACGTATCCTTAAACGTAACTCCTCGGTATAGCTTCGCGATATTAATTGTCGAGCAGCTCCATCCTCGGTTTTCCCCGCATGGGCGTCAACCGCGACCTGAAGAAGGCTACTGAAGCATACTGGGGCGGAAAACTCTCCCAGGCTGACCTCCTCGCCGAGGCAAAGAGACTTCGTCTCGAGCACTGGAGCATCCAGAAGAAGGCTGGCGTTGATATCATCCCCAGCAATGACTTCGCGCTCTATGACCAAGTCCTCACCCACATCCAGGATTTCGGAGTAAGTTGTTCCCGAAATGTGCCGCTTCGGAGATTCCTTGCTGACACGCCTGGAATAGGCTGCCCCCGAGAGATACACAAAGGCTGGCCTCGACCGTATCGATGAATACTTTGCCATGGGCCGTGGCCACCAGAAGGATGGCGTTGATGTCCCCAGTTTGGAGATGGTGAAGTGGTTCGATTCGAACTACCACTATGTTAAGCCTACTCTCCAGGACAACCAGACCTTCAAGCTCAACCCGACCCCCAAGGCGGTTGTCGAGTTCCTCGAAGCCAAGGAGGCTGGCATTGCCACTCGACCTGTCCTCGTCGGCCCTGTGTCCTTCCTCCACCTCGGCAAGCCTGATCGTGGCCAGACTGTCGATCCAATTGACCTCTTGGACAAGCTTCTGCCCGTCTACGAGGAGCTTCTTACCAAACTCAAGGACGCTGGTGCCGAGACCGTCCAGATTGACGAACCCGTCCTTGTCTTTGATCTGCCCGCTAAGACCAAGGCTGCCTTCAAGCCAACTTACTCCAAACTGGCTAGCTTGGGTGCCAAGATCCCCAAGATTGTCTTCGCGACTTACTTCGGTGACATCGTCCACAACATTGATGCTCTCCCAGCTGACATCTATGCCGTCCACGTTGATCTCGTCCGCAACCCAGAGCAGCTTGACACTGTCATTTCTGCCCTCGGCCCACAAACAATTCTGTCTGCTGGTGTCGTCGATGGCCGTAACATTTGGAAGACAAACCTCAAGCGGGCTATTGAGACTGTTGAGACTGCCATCCAGAAGCTTGGCAAGGATCGTGTTATTGTTGCTACCTCCAGCTCCCTCCTTCACACCCCCCACACCCTCGCCAGCGAGAAGAACCTCGACCCTGAGATCGCCGACTGGTTCTCTTTCGCAGTTGAGAAGGCTTCCGAGGTTGCTGTGATTGCCAAAGCTGTCACTGATGGCCCAGCCGCCGTCCGTGAGCAGCTCGAGTCCAACGCCAAGTCTATGCAATCTCGTGCCAGTTCCACCAGAACCAACGACCCCAAGGTCAAGGAGCGCCAATCCAAGGTCACCCCTGCCATGTACAACAGAATCTCTGAGTTCCCAATCCGTATCGCCCAACAACAAAAGAACCTCAACCTTCCTTTGTTCCCAACCACTACCATTGGTTCCTTCCCCCAGACCAAGGAGATACGTATCCAGCGTAACAAATTTACCAAGGGCGAGATCACCGCCGAGCAGTATGAGAAGTTTATTGAGAAGGAGATTCAAGATGTTGTTAAGATCCAGGAGGAGCTTGACCTCGACGTCTACGTTCACGGTGAGCCTGAGCGTAACGACATGGTGCAGTACTTTGGTGAGCGCCTGAACGGCTATGCCTTCACCACCCACGCCTGGGTTCAGAGCTACGGCTCCCGTTGTGTGCGACCTCCCATTGTGGTTGGTGATATCTCCCGACCTGCCCCCATGACTGTCAAGGAATCCAAGTATGCTGTTTCCATCTCCAAGAAGCCCATGAAGGGTATGTTGACTG
Source organism: Oidiodendron maius Zn (assembly GCA_000827325.1). Taxonomy (NCBI): domain Eukaryota; kingdom Fungi; phylum Ascomycota; class Leotiomycetes; family Myxotrichaceae; genus Oidiodendron; species Oidiodendron maius. The sequence goes on along the minus strand of KN832887.1, from coordinate 61,111 downwards.
GACCCATCACCTGCTTGAGATGGTCCTTCCCTCGTGATGATGTCCACCAATCCGTCCAGGCCGAGCAGCTTGCTCTAGCTCTTCGCGATGAAGTCGTTGACCTCGAGTCCGCCGGCGTTTTCGTCATCCAAGTCGATGAGCCGGCTCTGCGTGAAGGTCTTCCTCTCCGTACTGGCAAGGAGCGTGAAGCGTACCTTGACTGGGCTGTCAAGTCTTTCCGACTCTCCGTTTCTGGCGTCAAAGACTCTACCCAGATTCACTCCCACTTCTGCTACTCCGAGTTCCAAGACTTCTTCCACGCCATTGCTGCCCTTGACGCTGATGTACTCTCCATTGAGAACAGCAAATCTGACGCCAAGCTCCTCAAAGTCTTTGTGGATGAGGCCTATCCCCGCCACATTGGTCCTGGTGTCTACGATATCCACTCCCCTCGTGTCCCAAGCGAGCAGGAGATCAAGGACAGAATCGGAGAGATGTTGCAGCACCTTAAGCCCGAGCAGCTGTGGATCGATCCTGACTGTGGCTTGAAGACTCGTCAATGGGCCGAGACTAAGGCAGCTCTCACCAACATGGTGAACGCAGCCAAATTCTACCGCCAAAAGTATGCCAAGTAAAGGCCATATTGTTAATTAATTGGTCCGTGCGTTGGATGTGCGGATGAAGTTACGATATTATGCATTTTCGTTTTGAAGCCTGTCAGTGGAGACGATCTCAACATCGGCGTTTTTGGTGGGGCATCAAGACAAAAGCTAGTTTTTTGAACTGCGCATATGTTCAACAGCATTGGGAAGGACGATCCATCAACCGGACGTCTATGAGAACAAGGCGTAACTTAGCGAGTTTGCTTTCGAGCCTTAGTTTTCGGCTCTTGTATTTAGAATTTTGAGGAAGGTATAAAAGATAGAAAAAATATACCCATTTCAACCGGGAATTATGGCTCGCGTATAAATGTGGTGAAATTCAAAGCTGTGGTGATGCTGCCCGTTAATATCTTGTACCAATGCTCACGTGTCAGATTCATATCCTGCACAGTCTCCATCTCTTTCCATTTGGTTGACAATTTCACTTGCTTTAAAGGAATAGTAATGGATTCTGAACAAAATACTCTGCAGTCAGTAAGAGCCTAGCCATCGGGGCAAACCATGCTCGAACTGATAAGTATCCGAGAGGAACATCACGAGCCCATTTAAGACGTAGTACTTTATTTGATAGGGCTTCGACTGCACGCCTTGTCAGAACGTTCAAACGGAGAATATAATAAATGCTACAATCCCGAAGACTTGGCATGGCCATAAAGAGAGTGGCAAAATATGAACTCTACATATTGGTAACTGTACATGTGATGTATTTTGCGCTGTGTCGAATAAATGAAGTTTCGTAACTTGACGCTCCTCGCCCGCATCGGGCCTAGCGCATCCTCATCGGACCGGATGTCGGTTCAGCATTGTGCATCCCGCGGCCACTTTGGATAAGATGTCCACGACCATCAATCTTCAATTAAACCCAGTCTCGACCCTGATCCCAGAGACACGGTGTCCTCGCGTCCAATGAAACTCAATCTTTCCTCTCGGTAATGTCTCTACCAATCTTCATTCCGCGGAGAGAAAAGAGGGGTGCACGCGACGGCCTACATGAGAATTCTCCCTCAAAAGGGAACATACATATCCTGGTCAGCCTTTCTTTCACTTATGAAGATAAGCACAATTATGTACGTAGTTCCAGCACAGTGCTAAGTATGCAGAATTGCCCTGGACTCGACGCTTATCCAATTGGCACCTCCGGGGAATGCGACGTGCAACGTTATGTGGGCCGCATGCACATACACAACTTCAATAACTTCCTCTCATCTACACTGGCAAGAGGTCCAGCACAGACGACGGGAGAGTCCGTGTCTCCTCATGCCTTCATCCTTAACGAGAACCCCACCGTCCCCATTATTTCTCCGTGGGGACATGGGTCTCGCCTCTTGTTATTTCTGTCCTGTATTAGTCTTCGTACTCTTATACTGTATCCAGCATTTCCCCGGAGTACGTCCACCTCACCCCCACTGTCCCGGCAGGGATCGACGCGTGCACAGCATAAGTAATTGGTTACGGAAGGATGCTTTCGTACGCAATGCTCGCTCCTCTCGCGTTGTTCGCACGTTGGAGGCTTTGTGCCACTACCCGAGTTAACCGGTTATCCACCGCGTCCCTCATCTGGGCACGCGAACCCTGCCAGGGCGTCCAAGTGGACGGGGCGGCGGAGGGAGGCGTCATGCCCAAGCTTCCGTGGGTGCTTTCGTATTAGTTGGGATCCCTTCTGGCGTCGTCGTTGGTGGTCCACAGCCTGCCCTGGGGCAGGGATACCAGGTCCGAGGCCCTACCGATGACTTACGAAGCTTGGTATGGGGCTATACTGTGTATGTACGGCGTGCAGGGTGAAGTCTTCGACCTGAGGCTGCTGGTTGCATGCGAAAGAAACACAAGCGTGCCATTACTGTGCTGATGTCGGAACGTGTTTGAGATATCTTCTCTATATGAGGGGGTTAATTGCCCTATTTGTTCACTATCTTATTCTCTTCGGCCTTTTCAACTTCCTCGCAGATGTTGTGTGGCTTGAGTTGCGCCGCGAGCATATTGCTGGGATTTCACCCGACTGTTATTCTCCGCCAATTCTAGATGCAATCCTCATGGCCTTAGAGGCTCAGAAGGCCCGAATACCAATGTTGGAATATCCATCATGTCAGGTGGGTAAGGCTATTCTCCCTTCTGGCACGGAGTTAATGGGGGAAAGAAGCCGATGAAGATGAAGCGCCACTTGGAGTCTTATTAATAGTCGACTGTCTCTACCTCCCCACAACTCTCTCTCTCGCAAACATCACGAGCGTCTTTACCATACAGGCTCTTTTCACCAGACCCTTCGTCCTCGCCGCCTGCTTCGTCTCTCTTCGCTACAATGCCATTCAAAGTAACTAGCACGGCTGTTAGTCAGTCCGTCGTTGGACGAACCAACGCGACCAAGAGCCATGGCATTATCGGCATGCTCCAGAACCCCTACGTTTTCATGACTTGTCTCTTTGCGTCTCTGGGTTGTATGATGTACGGTTATGATCAAGGAGTTATGGGCTCGATTCTAGTAATGCAGAATTTTGAGGCTCATTTCCCGTCCCTTTCTGGATCGACGATCCAAGGCTGGCTGGTGTCTGCTTTGGAACTCGGTGCCTGGGCAGGTGCCCTTTTCTGTGGCTGGCTTTCCGACAAGATCTCCAGGAAGTACAGCATGCTGGTTGCCGTTATCATCTTTACACTTGGAACAGGTCTCCAGACCGGCGCCCAAAATCCCGCCATGCTGTTCGCTGGCAGAGTCATTGGCGGCATCGGCATTGGCATGTTTTCAATGGTGATCCCTCTCTATCAGGCCGAGATTGCTCCACCTGAGCTTCGTGGCTCTCTTGTCTCTCTTCAGCAGCTTTCTATCACCATCGGTACCACTATCGCTTTCTGGCTTGACTATGGATTGCACTTCGTCGGCGGCTCTGACTGCAGGCCAGACGGCGTCCCGAACAATGGTTACGATTCAGAGGGTAACTTCCTGGAGAATCTCGCCCACGGACATACCTGCCTGGGAGAGAAGACAATCTCGTGGCGTCTTCCTCTTGGACTCCAGCTTATCCCTGCATGGATCCTATTCTTTGGAATGTTCTTCCTGCCCTTCTCCCCCAGATGGTTGATGATGAAGCACCGAGATGATGAGTGCATTGCCTCTCTCTCCAAGCTCCGTCGTCTCTCCCCCGAAAATCCTCTTCTCCGAGCCGAGTATCTTGAAATCAAGGCAGCCGTTCTCTTCGATGAGGAGACCGAGGCGGAATACTCAACACAGAAATTCGGGGCTTGGCGCCTGCTCTTCACTCCTAGCATGTTCAAACGTCTAAACATTGGCTGCTGGATCATGATCTTCCAACAATTCACTGGTGAGTTGATACACTATAAGATCCTGTCACCTTAGATCTAACATAATTCTAGGTATTAATGCCGTCTTGTACTATGCTCCTCAAATCTTTCAATCATTTGGCTTCACTTCCGTTACGACTGATCTGCTAGCGACTGGTGTGACTGGATGCTTCCAGATCGTGTTTACTCTCCCCGCCGTCCTCTTCCTCGACCACTTTGGACGGAAGACCTTCCTGATCGTAGGTGCCGTCGGAATGTGCATCTGTCACGTCATCGTCGCCGCAATCGATGGTAGTTTCGAGAACTCATGGCCTGATCACAGATCCGCAGGTTGGGCCTCGGTAGCGTTCATCTGGCTCTTCTGCGTTAATTTTGCGTACTCATGGGGTCCTGTCGCTTGGGTACTCACACAGGAGATCTTCCCCAATTCCATGCGCTCACGTGGTGTCTCTATAGTCGCCTCCACGAACTGGATGTTCAATTTTATCATCGGCTTGACCACGAAGGATATGCTGGCCAGCATGAAGTTCGGCACCTACATCTTCTTTGCGGCTTTCTGTGGCGGTGGTGCTATCTTTGTATGGCTCATGGTTCCAGAGACAAAGAACAAAACTTTGGAAGAATTGGACATATACTTTGGCGGCGACAGCGCTACGATCGCGGCCCAAGATCGCGAGCGGATGCAGAGAATCGAGGAAAATCTGGGCTTGGCTGGCATACAAGCTCCAGAAGATCTCATTGTTGAAAAGCATAGCTCGCCTGTTGGCTCGGAGCACGAGATCAATGTTTAAGGTTGAAATATGATATATACCAATCCACCAGATGGAGATTTTGGACTAGTTGAATAGCTGTTATCAGGCATACTACTATGTGCTTATATATCCTAGCCGTAATATCAAACAATACGATCATTAATGACCACAACCTTGACCCTTTCGCACATGATAACTCTACAACATGCCAAAACGGCTTCTCGCAGAGTACAACTTCTATGCATGCAATAATTGGCTTGGGGTAACCCGAAGTACGGCCGTACCTAGTGACCCACAGTACATAGGTGTTCTGTGCTATCTCGGCCATACTTGTGAGGGGCGCAATCTCTCGCTTAATCCTCGCTTCTGCCCGCTGAAATAAGGGGCATTGAGAAATCGGAGGAATCATGAGGAACGTATAGAGACTTACAAATCTAACACCTAGAAACATTTCACTAAAAGGAATAGGGGGATGTTGAACTGTAGACTATGTGCTTACGGAGAAATTAAAGAAAATAAAGGAAAATTTTTTGTGTGGCCTTGCGATGGGATTGGAATGGGGGGGAGCCCCAAGATTCCACGTTTCTTTGCTGCACGTGATGTGACTGACACCCGCGAATCTCGATATTCGACAGATATATCCGACGTTAACCCTCATCATTATCCCATACATCCTATGTTGAATGAGAAACACAAATTTACACATTCTACCAGTCCAAATTTCAGTCTACGCTATCGACCATCACGCCTCCATGCTGCGCACCCACTCCTGGCGTACGGGCGGGGTGGGCGAGGAAGGAGATTGAATGCGGAATGGGGACGTGGTTGTTTAGTACGAGAGAAGATGGGGAGTGGTGGAGTGGGATATGGGTGGAGTGATTGACACTGAGTGGGTTTGGGGAGCATGCAGTGGCGGGGGGGTTGTTGTTGTGAGAGGGAGGAACTGGAGAGGCTTGTGCTGGCGTGGAGGGTGTGGGAGAAGGATGAAGATGGGTGGTTTTGTGTGTTGCATAGGGATATTGTTTGTGGGGTTGGATAGGGGTACTTGGGGGAGAATTTTTGGCCTTATATATCTACTGCTAGGATGATACTATCGTGGTCGTTAAAACAGGACTCAGGAGATAGTCTCTTATTCTGAACGGTTCTATATGACCACATTCTTATGACATTTTAGGCAAGGCTTTTCAGATATAATTAAGGACGAATATAGAGAGAACACTGTGTCTCAAACGTTACAATATGAAAGTAAACCCCTAAGGCTTACCAAACTTGTAGCGCTCAGATCCCATGTAATTTCAGAGTCTCGACCTTTCAGTGGCCCCGCAAATTAGATCATCATGATCGCCGTGTGCCTTATCTCTAATATCTTTCCTGCGGATCAGTTAGCCAATACTGTATCTCGATCCTTGCCCATGAGTAGTCTAGCTGGTAGATCGTAGCGGCCTTGAAGCAAGCTGGAAATGTACGTACTATGAAGGCAAGTCTTGAGTCGGAAATTTGTGAACGCCCTAGTGAAGTCTCTGCTACCTCCAAATATTCCCGGCTTATGCCTTCTGGAAGTTACCGAAGTGCCGATTTGTGATCTCTTGCACATGTCGAGGTCGTTGCGGGTCCGGCAGATTGGGTGAAATTAAACCTTGAATTTTAGCGGCCGATCGTCCCGTAGCAATCGCACTATTTTCGCCACGGATGGATCTATCAAATTTATCAGCAATTGAGGACCTGTCTTTACCTCGTTACGGTAGTATGCGTGGGAAGCTATACTGCTAGCGCCTTGTAGCCATACAGGATGGTGGTTTTCATAGATGTCGAGATAGGGGAGTAAGGGAGTTCTTAGAAGTATATTGTCACTTGGGAGCTGGGCCCAGTGGTGCAAGTGTCCAATATTTTGGTGCTAAGCCAATCATGAGGTTGCAGCATATCCAAACATGTCATAGTAAATGCGTACGATGCTCGAAGTATAGGCAGTCACCTTTGACGCTTGCGGCTGTACATATATTTTGGGATAGAGGCGCGATATCGAGCTGAATATCAGAAGCAATCCCGAGTGCCGCGGTTTGGGTAAATGCCACTGTGCTGACCTTGGCCTTGGATAGCTGAAGTCATGGGTTGCTTGCTGCTCACGTCCCTTACCGGGTGCTCTCCTGTAAGAGATCTACATTTTGTGCCCATACGGCATGGTATGTGCCACGAAGATACCTGACAGAGCTACCGGTGATTTCCTACCTCTCAATACTGTGAGCACTAGGCGGGGGGGTAGTGAAAGGAGAGTCGTGTATAAATTCCTATTCGCGTCTTGAATCCTTTCCCGTGAAGTATGATCACTGACCTGCGATTCCACACTCATTCATTCGACCCGTCCATTCATCAACAACACAAATCCACGCTCATTTTCATACTCCCTTTATAATCAGTTAATTCTGTTCGCATCACGTCATGAAGCTCTTCCATCTCTCTCTCCTGGCTCTTGGCCTCATCACTCAAGTCATCGCCGAGCCAACTGCCTCCGTTCAGGGTGTGACAATCGTCAGCCGCGCCGATAATCCCCTCCTGTCAATTCAGACAACACTCGAATCTACCACAAAAGCCGTCACGGCCGACTTGCAGTCAGTTTGTATGAACTCTTGATGCTCGCGGCATGAACTGGACACCTAACAGCCCATTCTAGCAATCGCATTGGCAAATGATGCCGCCAATGATATCGGCCCAGCTCTCGAACAACTTCTTGACAATATTGCTACCACCCTCAATGATCTCTTGTGCGACATCACAGACGCCCTCGCCAAAATTGTTGGTCCTGTTCTTGAAGACGTACTCGAGACTCTCATCTCTGTTCTCAAATCCGTGTACACGCTTCTCTACGACCTGGATGGCTCGCTCAAAACCATCCTTACATCCGTGTCAGCTGGTGAGTCTTGTTCACTGTGAATGGTCTCTAATCTTCTAACTCCTCTTTGCAGAGGTTAAAACTCTCGTCAAGAACGAGCTTACCACGGTTTTGAACCTCGTCTCCCCTCTCGTGAAGCCCCTCCTTGGCTTTGCTCAGGGCGCTATCGGCTCTAGCCAGAATACCGATCTGACAGGCGAGCTCAAGAGTCTCATCACGGAACTCGATTCTCTTCTGAGCAGCATCCTAGATCCTACTGGAGAGCTCGTGGAGTCTCTTCTCTCGTAGGAATGGAAGACTGAAATATTAAGCGCTTCAGGGCTATGAGAAAAAGAGCTCATAAGTGATCTGGCAACAGATAAGATTAAAGGATGAGATGCAAGATGGTCTTGGAGCAAGAGTGAAAGATAAGACGTTTTATTTCAATGCAACACTGTTTATATTTCCAGATGGTAAGACAGGTGTAGCAAGCACTAGCCTGTGAGATATCTTCTTGGAGAACATTTTAAATCATATCTCTAGATTCGCTTTCTCGCAATTTACCCCATCTCAGCGAACTTTGTCTTCCGTGGGAAACCAAGACGCAAATTGAATCAACAAGCTCAAGCCCAGTTCTGTTTGTATGTTATCTCACAGTTGTAGGCATTCAGACTTGAAACCAAAATATACAAATCCCAATGTGCATAACAGAATTTCGACAATATTCTGGTTCTCCTTTTCTTGCCTCCAAGAAGTTGATTGCTAAAGTCGATGAGCACCAACAATGTAGCGGACCTCGCTTAACATGGCGACTTCGCTCGCATCTCGTTCACTTCTTCAGTATATAATGATATATCCTGAGAGGCCAGTAGGAGATATCGACAAGACTATGAAAAACGTTAGAGAAGTTCTCGGATGTCCTGTCTTTGGACTTTACCCCTTATCCACGCTTAGTTCTGCTTATTTCAAATACTCTTGCGCATGTTGCTGTGACTCATGCTTGTCATTGTCCACAATTCCTCAAAGTTAGATTAAGGCATTCTGATATGTCACAGTTAGAGGTCCTCCATCAGGTGTTGTCACCTTGCCAGCTTCAATCTCTTCTCCCAGCTAAGTCACCATGTTTACTTTTGTTCATTCTCTCATCTCGTATGCCGTTTAAAAATCAAGTGTGTTGATATCCTGCTGGTGTTTCCTCTTTTAGCCAATGCTAACTTTATCTTTCCGACAAACACGGCTTCCTTGGACCTTCTCTCATTATGTTCGGCTTCCACAGTTGTCCGACTCTCCTCGCGCTCTTTAAGCTTCCCGAGCCTGTTCTCCAATTTTTTCTGGTTCTCCAGATATATCTCCTTCGCCTCATCTTCTGCCTTCTGGTGACGTTCGTTCAGATCTTTCCAAATTATCTCGCGCTCTACTTCAAGTCTTTTGTCAATGGGGTCCACTACGCCTGAAGCATCTCTACCTCCCCGAGCAACAACTCCATCGATATCAACAATGCGTTCCAAAAGCTGAAAGTGTATGTCTAAATCAGAACCGACCTGTTGAAGGTCCTTTTCAAGTGTCTACTTAAAATATTGCAAAATTTTCACCGTAACGCCCCCCTTCACGGAGAGCGACAAAGATAGCGGTATTGACGAAGACTCGGTGACGATAGTGACGGTGCATCCTTGTCCAAACTGCGGGCAACTATCCCTCTTCCGTACGAGGAAGATCAACTGAAAGAATTTGAATACTGGAAAATAAGGTTCGAGATATGGATACCGCCAAAATGGTACAGAAGTTAGTCCAGAAAATTGCAAATGTTGGAATCAGCATCATTTCAACAACTGCCGCTATCATCTCCACTATTAGAATTCTGGGAAGCTTTAGCGTTCTTGTTAAGTTTTGAGGATCTCCTGGAAGCTTCAAAATTCTTGTCAAGTCTTGAAGAGAGCGATGATTTCTTTGCAGACCTGTCTTCCCAGTTCGCTCCCGCGTAGTTGACGAGAGGAGGAACTAGCGAGGAACTGGCGTATGTAAACCTGGGAATCCAAGGGACGAAGGCACTCCGAATATACCAAAACCTTAGGAAACATGAGAACTCGCTCCTCACGCAGGTCCACGAAGTGAAGATAGGGCTGCGAGCGTTCCTGCTCCAGAGAGGGGTCCCGGACGTGAACAAGCCGCTCTGTCACCCTAGCCTCACAGGCGAGACGCCAGCCCACGTAGTGCTCTTCTGGCTTGGACTGCAACACGATAGCGTAACATAACTGGGACTGAGCAACAGCTACGACAAATCCCTCTAGCGTAAAGTCAATTATCAGGTGGCTAGTAGCCACCTGCCGTCTCCTTGAGTACCGGCGAGCCTGCAGGTACGCTGTATTCTAGGATCAGGAAGAAATGGGGTAAAAATAGGCCCTGAAAAGTATCACGTAGTCGGCGCTGAAGTCGACTTAGTAGCAGCGAGGACCAGGCGAAGACGCTTCGTGCGTCTAGGAATCGATGCATAGGGGTTTTGTCCAGTCTTTAAGGGCAAGGTTTACCTTATGATGTATTAGTAGAGGTACCGCGGCTCTATAGCCAAGCGGCTATAAATAAAAATAATAAGAAGAATAAGATACGCACATTGTTTGACTGAATTTCATCAACTTATCTCTCCATCCTATCCCATCCCTTTCCTCAAAAGCAACTGCTCGTGGTTTGCTTGCCCCCGGGCCCTCCCCCCGGGCCCCGGCTCCCCTTCCCTCTGATTTCTTACCCATCTCCTGCTCTAATACACCATTCCCGGGTTCAGTAAACCAAATAATGAAGATATTCGGGAGGTGCCCGAAGACCTCCTCGCTAATGGAAGCAAGATGTCATCACCACACTCCCACCGTTACCGATCGATATCGGATGCCGCTCCAGCATGAAGATATACTTCGGCAAGTCCCTCGCAAGAAATTTATATGACACACCAACATCACCCGCCCCCTGCATAAACCAACAATCCAGAATGCACGAGCCCTACCCCACTAGGTCATGCATAAACTGATTAAGAACTGTGCAGCGACGTACGTGGCGTTTTTACCCCACCTAGGCTTGCTGATATCAAGCTCAATAAAAGCAGTCTATAAAGTTGAGCAGAAGAAGTACGAAGCACGCGTGAAAACGCCGAGGCCCGAGGGGAAATTTCTATATTCTTTGATTCTCTTTCCATATCATTTGTACAAAGCGGGCCCCCTTCAGCCGGACACAAGCTAGCATGTTTGTAAGCAAGCCAGATCAGACAGAAGGGTGGCAGTAAAGCAAGTCAACCACTCCTCGCATCCCGCCACAAGAGTATAACCCCCCAGGTCCCCTACTTCGGAGAAGTAACATCCAGACGCCGTTCGCTCATGCAAAAAGTCACACAGGGCTTTGGGCTCCTGCGTGTGTATAGAGTGTGCTTTCTAAACCGACCCCCCTAGCGACCAGAACCATGCTCCGTTATTTGTATCGTGTGTTGTGGTCGTATTCGTGTATCCTGTTTCTGCGGATGTACATTCGGTCGCTCCCGGAGTTCGAAAAATAAAAAAAAGGCGCGATTATGTGTACAATAGGCAGTATTGGACGGTCTCGTGATTCCTTTTTTGGTGTAGAGGAGCCAAGGGGAGAAGTATGGACAGAGGTTGAAACAAAGTAAATAAGCCGCTCCCGGTGTCGAGCCTGGACAAGCTCCGTGAGTCGAAGAATTAGAGGTCATGAGTTGGGAAATTGGGTGAGACGCGTCCACATATATTGGGGAATGGTATAATCAGGGCACCCAGACGAGCTCGAGGACACCGTCCTTGTCGAACAGCGGGCGACCGTCTTCGGTCCACCGCTTATCGTCTGCCTTGCGGATGTAAGACTGTAGGACGGACCCCCCACCGAGATTTGTGGACTCTCTTAGCTCCCACGCGACCTTGCGCCCGGTCTTAGTCAGGCTGCCCCTCTGCGGTCCGAGCATGAAGTCGAGGTTATACCCAAAGTCCTCGGGCGCTGCTCCGAACGTACGCTCGACCTGGTTTATATCGAATTGGATGCCCTTGGGGTAGTATGCGATGCTGAAGCCGTTGCTGATCACGAAGTCGTCATTCGAGATAAATCGCTGCAGGTAGCAATCCTCGCCGCACGCGTGAGCAACCTTGGCGCCCTCATAGACTGCGGCCTTGGTCCAAATGGGGCCGCCCTTGAAGTGGTGCAGCGAGAGGGGTGCCACACCGGACTCGTAGAAGCCAGCTGGGTCTCCTACGATATCCAGCTGGTGCAAGTCTCGCAGCAGCGTGAGACGGATCTCTGTGTGCTCGTAAATGCATTTCCGCAGGAGAATGTCGCCTTGAGGACCCCAGCCAGTATCAGATTCTTTGATCTTCTTGGGCGTGATGCAATCCTCATAGAGATCTGTGATCACACTAGCGAGGTGGATGGAGAAGAAAACGCCGGCACCGCCAAATGCCTGCGAGCCGTGGCGCTTGATATTGCTGATGTCTTCAGAGAAGGTCCCAATGTATAAATCCGACTTGTGGTTATATTCGGAGAAGCGGTTGACGAGAGCGCTCATGCTCGGGAAGAAGGTATCGTCGTCGCACATCACCAACCACTTGCGGTTCTTGCGTGAGGCGTCGTTGTATAGTGTTGGAAGTAGAGATAGGTACCGCTGAGCCATTTCGATGGAGCTGTCAGAGTGATATACCTTGACGTCAATGCCTAGGCTGGTGAGGCGTTTTCGTGCCTCATCCAGTTGCTCCTCTGATGCATCAACTAGGCGGAGGATTAAGCCCCCTCCGTTGGATTTGCCATTGCCATCTGTCAACCAGTGTGCCCACTCCAGCATTGGGCTAGTCTTGGCTTCTGTTAAGCGCTTGTAGGTGGTTGAGACGCCGAACAGGAAGTCTCGGGCATCTGCAGTGCCTGGGCGAGCAGATTTAGGCACGGGGAGCTCTATCTCCTTCAGACAGGTGATGTCGGATGGCGGGCTCTTGAGATTAACCTCGTCGAAGTCTTCTGGGAAGAGTTCGTCATCGATCTTAGTCAGGGACTTACGCTTGATGTCCTGCGGCAGGTAGCGAATCTGGCGCCGAGCATACTCAATGCTGTCCGTTAGGTCGTATCTCATCTGGAGATTCTGGATATGTGTCTCGTTAAAGGAGCAATCTGGTGCTGCGTGTGTGGCTCCTTCAGGGGTAGCATGAACCTCGTGAGCCTGCTGTCTGTCGTAACCGAGCTGCTGCTTGAACTTATGGATGCGCTCAGCGGTCGGGGCACGCATTGTCAGGGCAATAGCGATGAGGCCAAAGATAGACAGGACGATCAGGCGCATGAAAGTGTTGCGCGGGTGGAAGCATTTGGTCTGTGAGAAGGAGGCCGCCATAGTGGGTGGTATTGATCAAGGCGGCGTTTAAGGAGACAACGAGAGACAGTTCAAAGGAAAAAAAGAGAGTGGGGAGAAGAATCGAGCAGCATCAGAGACCCCCAGCGAGAGTGACAGTTGGGGAGGAGCTGGGAGAGAAGAGGAATAGAGTCTCGATGAGTGTGAGGAAGATGGTTGGTAGATGGTAAAAGCTGACACCTTTGAGCTGATACCAAATTGTACGGGCGAAGTGCCGCTTGCGCCTTGTGGGGCGGCGACGCGTAGAAAAGGGGAAGATGGCTGGATCAGAACAAGAGACAACAGGACAGGAGTTACGAATACAACAAGTACTAAAAGGTAACTCGGCGCCACAAGAAAAAGGTACTACGTCCTGGCCCTCATCTCTCGTGCAGGGAGAAATTTAAAATAAAAGACCATGGTCCACCCAAATCCCATCCAGGAGTGCAGCAGATCCGCCCAAACCTGTTCAGATCGCACTACTTGCAGAGATGATTTTCCCTCCATCCCCGCCGCTCAGGCGCTTGGTTGGTGGTCGTCGTGGGCGGTTTCATTTCGGTGGAGCAGTAACTGGCATCGACGGTACCTGTACTTTACTGGGATCCTACCACCAGACAGATATACCCCATATACGTCCTGCAGCAACGGTGTGTGCAACTGGAACGAAACATCTGGCTGTGTCGTGATGGTCAACATGTGCGACTGATGCCCTATACCTCGTATTTGAGCAGAATAGCAGAGTCGTGTACGATATCCTTGTCAATGTCATATCCCTTGATTTGTACTTTGTCCGTATAGGGTGACACTGTACGAGATACCACAGTACAAGATGATCGCCACCATCATATCATTCCACAAACACTTGCTGTCACAAGAGAGACCACACTATAATAGCACAAGCCGTACCTGCACAGGTGGCGGGGCGCTGGATCATTTTCCCTGCCGGTTTCGCCTCCCTGCTCGGCGGGCCAAGACGCGCGACCGTCACCGCGGGTACTTCTAAATGGGCGCCGTTGCGGTGGCAGCTGAGGTACCGCCGATGTTTGTGCCTGATGAAGTCATCGGCCGCACATTCAATCCTGAGATCAACAACGTCCGGTACAGCGCGGGCAGGTTGTGCAAGAGTCCCAGGCGCGGGTATATGGCTTGAGAGCGACCATTGCACTCGCCGCATATCATAGAAACCATGGCCAGGTCAGTGCTCTTCCCAGTCTGTTAATACCCCACCTGCTCCGTCCATATTCGTTATACACCAACGCGTGCAACATGCTGAAACCTCCACCAGCAACCTTCTCTGCCTGCCCTTTCGCCAGTCCGCGCCCCTCGCACTCTCAGCTGCCATCAAGCAGTACATATCTAGCAAGTATGACCAGCACCCGGACATGTTCAAGCAGGACCTGGCGGTGGTCGACGCCCTGCGGAAGGACGCCATTCAGGTCGCTGAACCCCATAGTAGCGGCATCAAGAAGATTGCTGCGTATGCCGGACAGCTATCATGGATGGGCGCCAAGTTCCCCATAGATGTGTGTACGAGTCTGCCCTCCGTGGCAGGACCTTGCTGAACTGAATGTCTGTAGATTGGAGCCGATTTCTCGTGGTACCCCGCCATGGGCTACAATACGGACCGGCCCATCTCCCAGAACAACCTCAAGTTCGAACTGGCCAACGTCCTCTATAATCTCGCGGCGTTATACTCACAACTAGCCATGTCCGCCAATCGAAGTACCACCGAGGGCTTGAGATCCGCCTGCAACTACCTGTGCCTGGCCGCCGGTGTCCTAACGCATATCAAGACCCAGATTATCCCGGAGATGCGCGTGGCACCCCCGGAAGACATGGACGACGCGACTCTCGAGTCCCTCATCCAGTTATTATTAGCCCAGGGCCAGGAGTGCTTCTGGCAGAAGGCAGTTATGGACGGGTACAAGGACGCCTCGATCGCCAAGCTGGCTGCCAAGGTCTCAGATTTTTACGCGTCTGCCGGGGACTGGGGCGTGAAGAGCGACGCGATGAGCTCCGAGTGGATCCATCACGCGACGGCTAAGCATCACCATTTTGCTGCAGCGGCGCAGTACCGACAGGCTTGCGACTGTCTGGAGAAGCGGAAGTATGGCGAGGAGGTTGCGAGGCTGAGGGATAGCCTTGCATGTGTGAACGAGGCGCTGAAAGAAGCAAAGTACCTCAACAAGGTCGTCTCCGGGGACCTAAATGGATTGAAGAATAGGGTCACTGAAGACCTAAAGAGGGCGGAGAAGGATAATGACTTGATATATCTTAGTAAGTGATAAGGACCTTGCCCAGTGATCACCGCTAACATTTTAGATGCTGTGCCCCCAAAGTCGGAGCTCAAGACCCTTGAGAGAGCCAGCATGGCTACTGCAAAGGTCCCAAAGGAAGTTGCTGAACCAGGCGCCTTCATTGGAGACAATGGGGAGTTTGGCCCACCCCTCTTCTCTAAGCTAGTGCCTTTCGCAGTCCACGTCGCTGCCAGCATCTACGAGGAGAGACGAGACCGCCTTATCAACGCTAGTATTATTGATGAGATGGAGATCCTCACAACCAAGATCCACGATACCCTTGCATCTCTCAATTTGCCCGGATCTCTCCAAGCATTAGAGAAGCCCTTAGGCCTGCCACCAACTCTCACGTCTCATGCCGAGGAAATTCGCCAAGCAGACGCCATTACGCGGATCCAGAGATCCTTCTCGGACACTGCCAGGCTAAAAACCACCGACGAGGCGATATTCCAGGAGGGCAGAGAGTTGCTGGAGTCCGAGGCTGCTGAGAACCAACACCTGCTGATGAAATATGGGACGGACAGGTGGTCGCGGCCTGATTCTAAAACTGCAGCGGCCAAATTGTACGCTCAGGTCGATGAGATTGACGGGTATCTCAAAAGTGCTGCTAATAGTGACGAGCTAGTTCACAGCAAATTCCGCGAGTGCGAGGATATGCTACGAATTTTGACTAGCTCAGACCGGGAGATTGGAAACTTTGTACCGAGCAGTCGGCGTGTTGCGATTCCGCCGAAGTTAGAAGGCGAGGTATCCCGACTGAGGAATTGCGTTAATGAGTTCAGCCGTCTAGAGTCCAGACGGCGGAGGAAGATCGAGGCGCTAAGGGAGAAAGGGAAGAAAGATGATATCAATAGTAACATCCTCGCCGAGGCTGGTCGGTTGGAGAGAGAGCACCCGAGCCAGACCATCGTTCCGGCCCACTTTGAAGATTTCTTTGAGAAGCGGCTGGCTAGGTATGATTCTGACCTCAAGGATCTGAAATCAGAAGCCGAAGAGCAGGACCGTTTAGCCACGAAACTACAAGAAGCAAACGCATCTTTTGTCTCCGCACGAAGAGGCGACACGAGCTCAAAGGAACGAGAGCAGGCGCTGCAGAAGCTAGAGAATGCGTACTTCAAATACAAGGAGATTGTCAGCAATCTCGAGGTGGGGAGGAAGTTTTACAACGACTTGGCGAAGATCGTGGGAAGGTTCAAGGACGGGTGCAAAGCGTTCTTGTACGAGAGAAAGGAGGAGGCAGTGAGATTAGAAACGTAAGTTCATTCTGAACTGCCCATTTTGACTTTGAAGTTTCAGTTCAACTAAACGAAGCACAGCGACCTCAACCTCCCACCCCTCGGCTCCCTCTCCCTCCAACACCACGCCCCACCCCCTCCCCAGCCCTACCAGGCCACGGAATCTTTCACCCCTTCCGTTGCTACCGGACCTCTGCCGCACACCTACAATCCTGCCGTTCATTCGGGACCACCAAATGCACCTCAATTTCACAGCCCGGTGCCCTTAGCACCCACACAGTCCCCATCTGTGATGCCCACGACCTGGGATCCCGCAATAGGGATTAAGTTCGGTGGTCCCAGTCCTGCTACTACCCCTCAGGGACAGGCGCACAATCCTGGTGCTGGGAGGGTCCAAGGACCGAATCAGAATCCATGGACATCGCAGGGTGGGTGGAGTTGAACTTTCTTAGAGAGCTGCTAGGTATGCAGTGAGTGGAATGAGTGGAAGCGTTAATGGTGCAATGATAGATGATACTGTGCGGATCACGATAGATGAGATCATAAGATACTGACCGAAATTCAAGCATGGGTGGCGCTGACAAGATGGATAGGCTGGGAAGGGAGTCGGCAGAAGTGAACAGAGTGTATGGTTTTACAATGCGCATATTTCACTCCCGTTATACTATCTCGTCTATTCAAAGCATCAATGAGAGATAAGTATAAAGTAGTGGGTCTCATTGATTTATTGACCAAGACTTCCCAAAACGGCAAGCTTTGGAGCAAACAGCCGGAATGAGAATCCGACTACTTTTACCCAGTCCGAAATAAAATACTAAGTCCTGGAAAAGGTGCTCAAATTCCCATAAACTGCTCTATCAATTCCCTGCATGACATATCAGATGCCACCTGGTGTCAATTTACATGGTTCTCGCCCTGGGCGTCAAGCCCCTCCTCGGTTTTCAGGATCTGGGTTAGCTTAGCCGGACGCTCAGATCTAGCTGGAGCACCAGTCTTAATTTGTCCAGCGCGATGGCTAACGACAATGCCAGCGATCGTTACGTCCTCCGTTTCACCGGATCGGTGGGAAACCATGATACTGGTGAAGGAAGTCCTTGGCAGCTTGGATCTAAGATTTCTATATTAATATTGCTTTTGGTACTGAGCTCAACTTATAATAAATACTTACAGATTCAGTGAGAGTACCACTCTGGTTGACTTTCAGTAGGAAGGCGTTGAATGGTTTTAGGTCAATCGCCTACTTAATGTGGAGAGGGTTAGTTACAGTCAAATCGTCACCAGCACCACCCTCATCTCCAACATGTCCTTCTAACTAGCCGTACTTCCTCTTGCCTAGGGACTTTAGCTTCTGATAAACTTCAGTTCCTTGGCGGAGAACCTTAACCGCAATGGAGAAGTTAGTAGTTGCTTAGCTGCAAGTCAACCTTGCTATTCTACTTACGAAGGCACGACCATAAACTCCTGGAAAGCCAAGTGTCCACCGGCGGATGCCCCATTAAGAACATTCATAAAAGGGACATGGAGCACATATAGCCGGCTCCTTAGTGCCATCGAGGTTAGAGATAAAGCATAAAGTGGAATTACTTCTCGGCAGTAGCAGCCTTAGCAACTGCAAGAGCGACGCCGAGGAGGAGCATTGGCGCCTAACTTGTCCTTGTTTATAGCACTGTCAAGGTTGGTTAAAAACTCATCGACCTTTAGCAAGTCCCTGATATTGTTGTTTGCCTTGATCACGGCTGGGCCAATGATCTCGTTCACATTAAGCAAGCTTTGGTGAAACCCTTTCCGAGCCACTGCCTTATACCTATCACGGAGCTCGATAGCCTCGTACTGACCTGTGGAAGCGCCAGAGGGACGATATTCCTGGGAAGCACAGCCTCCGTGATAGCATCAACCTTGATGCTGGGGTTGCGCCCGAGAATCGTAGCTGGAGCGGACGTAGATCTTGGTAATAGCCATAATAAATCAAGTCTTGAATTAAGATTTCGGAGAAAGATTTCTGATCTGATGCTTAGGAAGATGTGATGGCAGCTGGGAGATCGAATTTGATGATATTTTGTTAGAGAAAATATTACATCCGAAAGCGACGAAAGACCAGCTCTTATAGGAGATTTCTGGATATGAGGCTGAGAGACGCGTTAAACCAGGTTTTTTTGCGACTTCAGCCCCATTTCTTCTCATTTTCAATTTCTCGATGTGGTGTGGCGATTATATAGGTTGATCTGCGAGTCCCGCAAGGCCAAGTCGATCTTCACCAACTTACCAAGATACTATGACGTATCGCCACTTGAGAGACGTATTACGATGACGTTTCTAGGTTAAGCTATTAAATACAACGGGACGGATGTCTACGCAACTCAAGACGCCATATAATAAAATTGAGCCCATCAAATAAACCCTTAATGCGGTTACTAAGCTTCACTGGCTGATAATATCTGTCAACTACGTCACGGGAGGAGATAAGAGTTTCAATTATTGCATGATTTCATTTAATAGAGGTCTCCATAATGCGTGAACTTTATGATTGGTTGGCTTCCTCGAGTTCGGACGACAGGTTGGCATGGGCGTTTCCCTCGATGCTGGCCTAAGCCGCGTCTCTAGCAACCTCGTCGTTAGCAACCTCATCGTTAGCAACCTCGTCGTTGGCGGCCTCGTCGTTGGCGGCCTTGTCGTTGGCAATCATATTGATGGTCTTCTGCTTGCCCGCCGTCTTGCCGGCCTTCTTCTTGCCACGCTTGGTACGAGCAGAAGCCTGAGCAGCCGTGGCAGCATCAGCCGCAACCTGAGCAGCAGCCGCAGCAGCACCAGCTTCGGGAGTCATAGGCGGCTGATGCATGGCGGCAAGACGAGCTGAGAGATATGTTAGCAATATCCGAAACATTATCAGAGCTAGGATGGGGTGGGAGATATCTTTGTGCATGATCAAGTACTCACCTTTGGCGATGGTTGAGGGATCGAAGGTGACATCTCCTGCCTGGAGAGCTGCCTCAGTTCGCAGTCCTTCGACTGGCACTATGTCAGCGTGTTAATTCTAGCAGAAGGATCGTGCTCACATACAAAGCTTCTTGCCCTTGGTCAGGATCGCCTTATCGAGGCCCTTCGGCTCCGTCACCATGATTGGCGCACCACCAATCAACATGTTAGGCGCACCTGGAAAGGTGAAGCCCTGGGGTACAGGTGGGACTGTTCAAAACATGAGCAAACCGCAACAGAGAGATGATATAAGAACGTACGGTGATTCTTATCATCCCCGTCACCAGGCATCTTATACACTAGTAACAAAGTGAGTAGCCATATACAGAAGTAGATTGCAGTTGCTTGCCTTGACGGGGTTCTTCACGCTTGCCAATAGCTTCGGGCTTCTTTGCACCTTTCTTAGCACGCTTCTTAGCACTCTTCTTCGCACCCTTCTTGGGGTCAGCCTGAGCTCCCATATTGACATTGTTGGCAACCATCTCAGCATCTGGGTTGTTGCCGTCATGAGAAGACATTTCAGCAGCCTGAATGCCATTGTTGGAAGCCATTTCAACGTCCTGGCCGCCATTGTTGAAATCCATCTCAACATCCTGGACACCGTTGCTGTATCCCATCTGGTCTAATTGCGCCAAGGTTAGCGGATAATCGTCGAGATTTTGTAATGCTACCGACTTACCTCCTTGCTCGGAGTTCTTGCGGATGTTCAACTCCATCTTGTATACGATGTATTTGATGGATTGTTCCAGAAACTGATTGTCGCTGTTTAGCCTGTTTTCGAAGTTGTCCCAAGCCTCTTTGATATCCTCGTCGATGGTATCAAGGAGATCTGGTGAGACCACTACATCAATAATTTGCTTGAAGGCTAATTGGAGATTGGAATGGCTCAAGAGAGCAAATGCAATTGAGAGTAAGAGAGATTTGGATAGATCTTGAACGCGGTAGGGTTGTTTTGTATTGGAGGCTCGCTTGGTAGTGCTAGGGTGATTCGGGGGCACTCCGGCACTCGTCATTTGATTTACTGAGGACTCCGGGCAATAGCGTAGACCACCAGGAGGAAGTGAATCGTTTGCAACGGCATCCGTCAAGGCGCCAGAAAAGAGCTGCGGAGAGCTGCTGCTTTTGATAGAAACAGAACGGTGGCTTCCCATCAACTCAGGTACATCTATTCTCTGAGACTCAGGTACGCTTTCGATTGAAAGTATGGGGATTTCAGGAAGGCTAATCAGTCCAGGGCCAGCGCCCATAGACTTGAGCACATTGATATCATGTTGATTGACAGCTTCGTCGGAGTCACAAGCCTCAACCTTCAATGGAACTGCTAGGCACACCTTCTATGTTTGTATATGTTAGCCAAACTGTTACCAAGGAAAGGAACACAAGCTCTATTTCTACCTTCGACGGCCTGGGGATCTCCTCTGCACACTTAGCCTTTTGCCGTGATTGGTCTCGGCCTTCATGGCCAGGGCTAGTTATGCTAGAACGCAACTTGCCCTCATTATTTTGCAAGCCATAAATAGGCTGCACAGTGCCTAGGAGGTCTTCGAGGTCCAGATTGTGCAGGGAGCCAGTAGCCTCGGACAGATAGACATCACTCGGCTGGATCTTGGATTGAGCTGTAAGCGTCTGGGTAGCGCTTGGCTCTCTGGTATTGGAGAGCGTAGTGGAAGTATAGTTACCTCCCTTGCCCTCCTTGTCCATATGACCCGTGCCAGAGTTATGCGCCATGCCGTTCAAACGAAACAAGGGAAAGATGGTGCGAAATGTGCGCACAATCGCACTTTAAACGGAAAGATGCTGTTAAAACACGAGCAAGGCGTCGATCTAAAACATTACTGACCCACTGGGTGATTTTGCCTCTCAGAATGTTGGGCTGGATAACGAACTAAGGAGTCGACGCGACTCTCTGCAGGCTTTGAGGCGAAGAGAAAACGGAAGGGAAAGGATGCTCCGTGCAGAAAGGCAGACTTGCCTTTACTCCATGAGACAGGAGCTGGTGATATAGGACACACCTTCCAGGACTCACTAAGTCTGCAGACAGTGTCGCATTTGTAGACAGTTGTCTGGATTTGTTTATCAGAAGATAATGTTGAGGGCAGCGAGGTTGGAATATAATTCTCCCAGATAAGCGAGAACTCGCCAGGCTTTCCCGCGCATTCTTCAGGCTAGAGCCGGAAGATTGTCGGAATTTCACAGCCAATCACCTGTATTGACGGAAATACCTTTGTCCGAGCCAAGACCTACCATCATCTTGCTCGATGACACTTGCTACTGTAATTTTGACGCCTGACAGGCAATCCAACTGGAAACTCAATAATCCCGAGTTCTGGGAATACGGAAGGGACGAACGACGATTACGGCCTACTTGGCGAAAGGGTGGTTTGGAGTTACTGGTCGGAGTATTTCTGGGTGGCCACTGCCGCTCTATCGATGCAGAGGGGCCTAGTAGAGCTCGACTCGGAGAAAAATCGCAGAATATCTAATTTATGGATGAGGGCCAGGTCGTGTCTTATTCTGGGAGATTACCCTCACGAATTATTGCATTTCCTAAGAACATCCAAGGCCATGAAATTGCCGTAAACTAGAGCACTTGTGCGCCATATACGTTTTGCTCTGTGTGACAGCGATCCGACGGTCAGCAATGACCTCTTTTCCGAGTCCACTTCCGAATCCCTTCCGAATCCCCTCCCGTTCCTTTTTATGGTTAAAAGGCAAGACCATAAAGTAATGGGGAGGAACGATGCTCTCGCTATTCTTCTCCGCATCTTTCATAGCCTGGCGTTGATCCTATGAATGAAGGGTTCGCATGAGTGGCTGGAGTAGGGCGACGAAGATAAGTCTACGGATATACTCATAATATGCTTATACCATGGCCAACTGTATATGTCACTAGTTAAGAGTCAGGAATATCCACATCGTTGCGGAGCATGAGGATTCGTGCCAGTCATCCTCACTCCAAGTTGTTATCAGTCCAATATGGTCTAAATTGGCTGGGTATAGTGGAAATATTCCCTAAAAGACCTCACGTATACCGTCTACGGCATTTCCCACCAAAACTCGCTCGATACCTCCATGCTGAACTACATCAGCGAGGCCGGGTTGAATCTTCTGAAGGGCATGGAAGCAGTTGGATATACGGTTGGCGTCGTTAGCAAAGAACGGGAACTATGAGATCTACGCAACGGTTCTTCAAAATCTCGGCACTAACGTCCTCCATAACTGACCAGTTATATCTGTCCAGCGTTACCCCGGAGACTCACTTCTCTTGCCGCAGACTCCTCATGGCCCGCAACACATCTGCATCAAGCAAGTCATCACCACCACTCCCGCGACTCTGGAGAATGACTCCATTCAGCCTTGATTTCCTGAAAGAAGTCCATCTTCGAGTAGTTCAGCGGCTGAGGCGCCTGGACTGGCCCGGCCAAGATCACCGCTCTGCCCTCTGGCGTCCAATTCCTCAACACTGCAGTCGGCACCCCTATAACATCCCCGCCGCTCCTACAGTGACCTTCCTTGCCTTATCGAGATCGAGGACCTGTACAACTTTTCTACTCCAAGGACGAAGTTGACCCAGACTCCCAGGCTGAGTTGGCTTCTCTTTCCATTATTAAGACATTCATCAATATCATTCCTAATGTCACAGTTAGCACGCCCAAGATGGCTTTTTTCCTTTCCGTTTATTTTTATTATTTATAATTTTATAATTTTTCTTGAACTGAGGCAATATAGGTGCACAGGTTGTAGTCTGGAATCAAGGTGAAACTCAGTGTTATATTAAGTGATGCAGAGACAACTAAAGTAAGAAGAGATTCAGGAGAACTAGAGCCTTTTATGCTCAACACTATACACTCAATTGAGTCACCTTATAGGCACCGGTAGGCAGCCTAATAGGCAGATGTGTAGTATGTGTAAATGTGCCCGAAGCCCTAGGACCTAGTCAATAATTTTTATAATTTTTGGGGGGAACCATTTGCCATAAGAGTCGCCTTGGATGCGCAGAGTATTGCGAATGGAATGTGGCACAAGACGTATGCCCTCCGGAGCACAGGGGAATGTGGTATACCGGTTGCGAGTTCATTACCGAATCGACGCCGATTTGGAATTATATTCTAAGTCTGCTCCCGGAGACTATTGCCAAGCTGTAAAGCCTCGGATATTGCCTCGATGACTCGTGGATTGAGATTGCGCCATGTAATATATACTCGGGAGGAGAGAAATTGCAGACGTTCTGGAACGCTGTAAGGAATCCCTAGCAGTAGATTTACAAAATAAAAGAAATTCTGTCGTACTAAAAGGGAAGAAGCTAACCATCGTCTTAGTTGTGATTTGACTTTCTAGTACGTTACCGTGCTTGCGTGGAGGGCATACTAAGAGAGTTCACAGAGCGACGGATTGCCATACGAATTGCAATGAAATCTATATCCAACACAAAATGCCTTGAGACTTGTGCGGTTTGGTATCTTCTCTTAAACAATTGACGCCATGCCATGCCATGCTTCTTGCATTCTCCATTTACCCAAACGTCATTCATGAATTCTACCACTTGTCACCCCATCCATCGTCATTATCTGCATCTTTCGGTGCTGTGTCGATCTTTTTCGCCACCACAGGTTTGGGTTTCAGTGCCGTCCCAACGGTTTTCTTAGTTGTAAGCCCTGCTCCGCTAGCTGTCGACGTCACCCGTGTTGCCGCAGCAGGCCGATTAGCTGCGGCAGCTCCTGACTTAGCGAGGCCTTTAGGTAGGGGCTTTGAACCAGGCTTTTTCCCGGCCTGTGCTGCTAGCCATCCTGCGAAATCAGGCTCGCCTTCATCTCCGAATGGATTCGCAGCAGACGGTGCCGCTTTAGAGGCCTGGCTCGGCGCATCGAAGAATGCCTCTTCTTGCATGTCATCCCAGGCATCTGTGTTGTCGTCTTCCGCATTCGTATCTTGGAAATAGTCATTCTGGTTTGACGATGTTGACGTTCGTGCTGAAGTCACTGCCGGCGAGGCAACTGCTTGACGATGGAGAGTGGATGCAGAAGCAGTACCTGGTACCAGGCGCCGGGCATCATTTGGTATGGGGGCGGAACTTGGACGCGTTGCAGAAACCGGCGTGCCGTTAGAATTAGGCTCGATCTCTCCAGCAGCAGTAGAGATCTTATTGGTGAACGAGGAGATGGCCCAGCCAGCCCAAGAAGCTGCTTCACTTGGCTGTGGCGTGCTCATCCGAGGAGTAGTCGCTGTCGCATCTGAAGTGGTGGGTGGTGGCAAGACGCTGTCTGGCATTGTCGATGCAAATTTGCGCACTCGCTGAAGATACATATCCATGGTTTTGTTCGCCTGGTCCCGAACTAACTTCTCTTTATCAATTAAGCACGGACATAGCGACGGTAGGATCTTGGACGCGCAATCATCATCAGTGAAGTACTCAGATGTTACGCTTAATGCCATCAAAGCTGCATTTCTAGCGTGAACAAAGGGATCGCGAAGCGAGCGGGTAAAGGCAGCAATCAGTACTTTCGACCTCGAACCAACACCTAGATTCTTGGAGATCTTGCCAAGGCATATTGTGGTGTTTGTACGAATTCCTGGTTGTTCGTCATTGGAAGTTTTTGCAAGATATTTCAGAAGCTCTCCATTGATTGTTCTGTCCGATAGCTTAGTGACCACGGTCAAGACCGCTTTAACGGTCTGTTCTCGAACAATTGGCGCAAGATCTGTAAAGCCGGTCACCTATTATAAATCATGTTAGCAAAGCAGTATAATAACAAGGAGCATGCATGTACCATCTGTGGGAATATCTTGTCGTTGACTATCTTTTGCGATAGTCGGTCTATCATCATTGGGAGATTGTCAAGTAGGCAGACTCGAATTGCCCTGTCAGGGCTACCGAAGAGCCTAATAATAGCAGGTGTAACTTTTGATTCGAATTCGTCATCGGAGAGTTTCTTGCCAATTTTCATCACAACGCCAAACACCTTGGGCCCGCCACCGCTAAATTCAACAGCTTTTATAAGTTCCGGGAGAACTTTCAATTTGAAATAGTCTTCGGGGAAGTCATCTGATAGACTATCCAGGTCACTATGTTTGCTTAGTAACTTGACAATATCCAGGAGGAAGGCCGCATACCTGAGAAATGCCTCTCTCTCCTGCTCCGTCTTCATGCCCAGGCTATCAATACCCTCAGCTAGTTTGATCAATGGCGAATCAAAGAATCCACCAGTCCTTCGCCCTTGATCGAGGAAGTTTCCAACACTAATCCGAGCTTTAGGATTGCTGTTCACTAGCCGCCTATAGCTTGCATGCATGCTTGGAGGAATGCCTTTCGTTTGCCCTACTTGGTCGCCTCCCATGAAATCACCATTAAACACTTCAAATATGAGGGTGCCAAAGTTATAAGCATCCACAGAGGTTAGGGGGTGGCGTTTAATCTCGCCCCAGCCAGACTTGACCAACTCCGGCGGTGTATATCGTCCTGAATCTGGCACAAGGCTACCATAATTCTAGAGCTGCGTTAGCCAATATATCCCAAAGGTAATCCATAATCGTACATATATTACAGCCTCATCGTCCTTCATGCTGCTCAACACTTCAAAACCGCCTACTTTCCATTCTCCACTCTCGCCGGTATATATGGACCCGACACGGAGTGCGCCGTGTACGGATGATGCCTCTTCATTGATGAATTTTATCGTTTGCTGGTAGTGCTCTGTTAATCTCTATTCATATTCGCTGGACGCAAAACTTACGGCAACCGCAAACAGGCCCCACTTCAGCGTTTCCGGACTCATGCTTTTGCGCTTGATATGCCATCTCAGTGGCGTCACTCTCTCCGTAGCAACATATAAGTACGTGTCTGTCTATGCATACATTCGTAAGATGTCTTATACTTTCCCGGGTTAATGCTCACCTCGGCCGTGTCCAGCACCTTTATCACACCAGGATGTCGCATCGTTCGCAGTTTCTTTAGCGCATTTCGCGCTAGGGGTAAGCGTGATTTGTTCGAATTAATATCGAATGAGAATATACTGCAGTTGGATCCATCGTCCTGTAGCGCATCATTAGCAACGCAGCGTTATAATATCCTTATGTTCTTACACGTCGCTGTCCATTTTGTAAGACCCAGATGCCTGCCTCGGAATCCTGGCGATCACCAAAAGTATAAGGGAAATTGGGGATACCCGACGAAATTGCCGAGGCCACAACACTCTTGAAGAGATTCATTATTATGTACAATTCGTTTGACGCTGCGTAGGGAGAAAGGGGACAGCATTGTTCTTGATATGGCTCAGCCTGCGCTAGCCACATTTTGTCTAGCAAAAGCGGTCAGCGCGGCAGAATTTCAACCTCGTCCGACGATCGCGCGTTCTCGAAAGCCGCAGTCTCCAGACCATTGCAGTTCAAGTATCATATCATACTATATCATGAGTTCGCAGCGATAGACTGGAGACACTATATGTTCATATCTACCCCTCTCTTCCCGGAATGGATCACGTTACGGTGCAATGACCTCGGCCAGACGCGTTACACTCTACCGAAGCACGGCCACGCGCCTCGCTTCCATCGGATCTAAATCATTGATCTGAGACTGAAGCAAACATGTTTTCATTCAAATTCACAGGAAGGGTATGTCATGCACTTCCTATTCTATTTTACTCTGTCTATGATGAGCATCTGGTAAAAGGTCCGACTGCTTCAAGGTTTGGCTGGTTTTGGTCAAGTCAAGGGGGCTTGAGTAAATGCTGTTGACGCTCTCTCCAATCTTTTCTCGTTCACTTTTGGCAATCCTTCAATATAAGGCAAGACTGTCCTCACGTGAGTCTGTGAGGTCATCAGTGATATTGTGGGATACATGCATGTCTTCGGCACTACCGCTCTCAGGAGTTGCTCGTCTTCGTGCTCTCGGACTTGCAACCAAAGGCTGCGGTGGATATTGGGCTCGCTAATTAGCATGCTGAAGTGAATCTGAGACTAGCCGTTGAAGTCAGTTCAGGCATTTATTTGAGTTCTTGATCTTGGTGCGAAGCCGCCCAATCCTGCAGATTGATGACTCGTACAAACTGAAAAGACCTGAGACACCTGTTATTCCCTTAAATCTTCTAAATTCAATTTGGAAAATTATAATTCTAATGGTTTAATTAGAGCCGAGTACGGAGCACAGGCGACGATTCTAGCTCAATCTCTTCAATGTCTTCATCCAGCCGGCGAAGCACTTGCTATGTCTGCAAGGGACCAGAGTCGCCTCCATTGAGATGTCTGGTTTCGTGCAAAACATGCACATCAAGTTGGCACCCTTGCTGCCTTCCCGAAATCAACGACCAGCAGTATGTCTTCTACTTTCATATCTACAGTCACATACTGTGCGCTACACTGGATCAGAGAAAAGCAACGTAACAAGCTGACTAGCTGGCCATTGCGCCTGGATGTGTAGGAATGGGCCATTTCAATGTAGAAAATGCACATGGAAGATGAATCCAACCTCGACAATTATTCCTGCATCAGCCACTTCAGATAGGCATATGAGGCCAGTCAGTCTGGTCTCGGAATCGGCAAATCAGCAAGACTGGTTGGCCACACAAAACATGTGCCAAATGGAAGGCTGTAACGCCCCTATAGTTTTAAACAACTCCAACCTGAACCGCCTTTGCAAACGCCATGAAGTAGAGGAAAGGCATAAAAATGCCACTGCTCGGACACAACTAGTTGGGTTGAAAGTGCCGTCGAAACCCAAGCCGTTTGACAAAAAGAAATTATATCCCATTAAACTTGATGAAGAATTGAAGACGCTAAAGCGGAAGCGTCCTTCATATGGAAAAAGGAGCGACAGTGATTCAGACCAGTCAAGGATTAGTATGGCTAGTTCGATGCCGTCCTTCCAGACGCATCTTGGTGAAGGGTTGAGCAGTTCATTGGCCTCTGTTAATGATGAACCACAAAGATCAGCCCAAAGGCCGATCTCTCAGGCGTCACTAAACAACTTATACAAACGAGGAGAAGATTCTGGGTGGCCTCTGCCCACAGCAATAAATGACGATGTGGTCCAATCTCCAACGGAGGGCATCAGGAAATCAACGTAAGATCCTCTAATAGCATAGTGTGAAAGATTTCTGACACCAATACTGGTCTAGGCCAGAGCATACAATGCATGGCTCAACCAACCCTCAGACAATGGACATGGAAGATGGTGACTGTGCGGGCTCTCCAAGCGATAACCACTTCAGTGCAAACTCCCAAGATCCCACTGTGATTAGGGAGCCTAATAATATTCGAACATCCGCTTATTCTTCAGCGCATGAACCAAGTTCTTCTAAGTGGCAGGGTGGGGAGAAACTCGTCTCTGATAGGCCAGGTCAATTACGTGAGAAAGACACAATGGCTAGCCCAGAAGACGTCGGGATGCCAGATTACTCTGCTGACCAGCCAGTAATACAACCTATGGATGGTTTTGGCGCTGGATCTGCGTGGTCTGAAAATAGAGCGCAGGAGGTTGTCCCTAATGGGGCACGGGAGGGTAATGTACCCGAGAAGGTTGATTATCTGACCGGGCTAGTCTCATCATCAACAACACCTGGCGAGAATACAATATGGGAGACTTCTTCTCCTGAGGAAACTGACCATATATATGACTCGCTCGAGGCACAACGGCAACAAATAGCAGAGTCGTATGACCCTAGTGTGCTTGATTCGTGGCTAAAAAAGCAGTCGGTTCCGGTCGAAGATTATCAGCCTGCTCCTCAAGAGCTTATCGAGACTCAACACTGGGGCCACGTAGATCCGCAAGTGGTGTGGCCTAAGAAACATTCCGAGGAATGGCTTGCCGAGAAGAGAAAGGAAATTGAAGCCCGCGGCGGGCGAAAGGCAAATTTCGGCAAGCTCTTAACTGCTCAAATCATTAAGGAGAGAAGAGAGAAGGGATGGGGTATACACCAGAACAAGGATATCGTAGATGACGAGAAATCCGAGGAAGCAGCGAAGGCTCTGCAAGAGCTGTTCGGAATCAAGGATATTGATGATCTGGAGCCAAGTATGAGTGGGGGACAGCTAGTGATGGTGGAGAGGGCAGTTGACGAAGAAGGGAATAGAAAGAAGAACCCTGCCGTTTATATCGTGGGTTGAGCTGGGGCACTGGAGTATTAAGTGAGCATTGGTGCGGCCTCGGTAGTGCGCGATATATTTGATGCCCGCAACACTTATTGAGATTGAGTTTGTTTTGTGTGAGCTCCTCAGGAACTTAGCAACGACTGTTATTTCGCTTCAATATCTAACTTGTTTATTAAATCACGCTTCGTCTGTCTTCTAGCATACAAGGGTTACCCAGCGCGTAAATTCACCAGCTATTCATTCCGAAACATTCAACATATAGGATATATAATCTCGAGTCCTCCATTACCTAAATCCCAAAAGCATATTGAATTCTACGAGCTCTTTCTCTTAGCCAGTAAATTCAACGCACTCCCGGCCAGAATAAACCCACACTGATCCTCGCTAAGTGTATGTTTGGTTTTAATCACAAACTCCTCGCCAGTCTTCTGCTTCTTAACCAGGAGTCTCACCTCCCCCTTCCCCCCATTCTGCAGCATATCATACAATCCCACCGTGCTAACCTCATCACACGCATCGATCAGGTCATAATCCTCTCCCTTTGCAAACGTCAGAGGCACAACTCCCTGTTTCTTTAGATTCGTCTCATGGATCCGAGCGAATGATTTCACGAGAATGACTCGCCCGCCGAGGTATCGCGGCTGCAGAGCTGCGTGCTCACGAGCAGAGCCCTCACCGTAGTTATCCTCAGCCACGACGAGCCACTCGATATTCTTGTCCTTCCACTTCTGCGCAAGCTCCGGGATGCCGGAGGCACTGCCGTCGATGTCGTACGCCACGTTTGTCTCGCCTGTCGCGGCGTTCACAGCGCCAATGAGTGTATTGGCGGAGATGTTGGGCAGGTGGCCCTTGTATTTGAGCCAGGGCCCGGCGGCGGAGATGGTGTCTGTGGTGCACTTCCCTGCAACTTTGTACAGAACGCGGAGACCTTTGAGTTCGTGGGCAGGGAATGGAGAGAATGGTTCGAGAAAGGCAAGGCGATCGGAGGTGGGTGAGACAACAATCTTGGTTGATGGATTAGGGGCGGCTGAAGAAGGAAGGAACGCAGGGTTGCCCTCTGCGAAGCCTGAGATTGGTAGTTCAACCCCTGAAGGAGGCGAGAACCGGAATTCAGCCCCGGATGGTGTTTTGATGCTGTCTGTTAATGGGTTGAAGGTTGTCCTTCCTGCGTAAGACATTGCGGTGACAATTTCTGGCGAGGCCAGGAAGTTCATAGTCTCTGGGTTGCCATCATTTCTCCCCCGAAAGTTACGGTTATAGGATGTGAAGATTGCATTATTATCGCCCTTCGCAATCCCATCGGTGCGCCTCCACATTCCGATGCAAGGTCCGCAAGCATTTGCAAGGACTACACCACCTGCCTCTTCGAATGTAGATAAAGTCGAGTCTCGGTCCAAGGTAGCCCGAATTTGTTCGCTTCCAGGAGTAATAAAGAAGTCTACAGCTGGTGTCAGTCCCACAGCCGCGGCCTGCTTGACAAGATCTTCAGCACGCGTCATGTCTTGATAGGAGCTGTTGGTGCAGCTCCCAATCAACCCTGCGGAGACCGACTCTGGCCATTTATTTGACTTGACAGCCTTGGAGAATTGTGAAAGCGGAGTTGACAGGTCAGGAGTAAACGGTCCGTTCACATGAGGCTCGAGAGTAGAGAGATCAATCGTAATGAGTTCATCATACTCAGCACCGTCATCAGATTGTAATAGATTTGTTATAGATGGCGTGGAAGCAATAGTCTGGGCCTGTACAGCGATAGAGGACCGATGGGTTGAGTCTAGGTATGGGATATGTCGAGTTGAGAATGGAAAGATGGAAGTCGTAGCACCTACTTCTGCCCCCATATTACAAATTGTGGACATTCCAGTGCAACTCAGAGAGTCAACACCAGGTCCATGGTATTCGATGATGAAGCCAGTCCCACCACGAACAGTCAATTTACCTGCGAGGGCAAGAATGACATCTTTTGGAGATGTCCACCCGCTCAATTGCCCTTCAAGACGGACTCCAAGAATTCTCGGAGCCTTTAGCTCCCATGGAGCATCAACGAGAGCGTCGACGGCATCGGCACCTCCCACACCGATCGCTATGGCTCCTAAACCTCCGGCATTAGGTGTGTGACTGTCAGTACCCAGCATCATCAACCCTGGTGCAGCGTAGTTCTCCAATACGGTTTGGTGGATAATTCCTGCTCCTGGTGGCCAAAATTCGATACCATATTTCTTTGCAGCCGATTCAAGGAAGTCGAAAACCTCCTGATTACCCTTGATCGATTCTGGGAGATCGACATTGGCCCCCCTCTCTCCAACGATCATGTGGTCGCAGTGAATGCTTGCTGGGACGGCTGTAGAGGACAGGTTGCAAGTCATAAATTGCAACAGAGCCATTTGTGCAGAGGCATCTTGCATAGCCACCCTGTCTGGTTTAAGCTTGAGGTTCGCATTTCCTCTAATGTTGCGTCCATTGTCAGTGTTCGAAAGGAGTGCTTCCTCTGGGTTGTCGAGATGAGAGTACAAAATCTTCTCGGCCAGTGTAAGTGGCCTCGATGAGCCCAGCACTCGTCGAACCTCCTGAAGGCGCTTAAGGAGTTTGGGGTATGGTGGCGTTCGGGATTCGATATCAGGTTTGTAAGAGGGTATATTTGAGGTGGCTGTCGCGAGACTTCGACTACACCAAGGTCGGCCATGGACCGATGAGTAAGAAGCCTATTTGATGTGTCAATTGGGTGGAAGACTGGGGTTGGAATAACTCCTACCTTCAGCGCAGGCCTACTGCGTCGCAAAATCCCGACCCCCATGACTTGAATACGTTAGAGAGAATTCACAATTTCATGTGGAGGGATCGCGACGGGAAATATTTTGGAGGTCATCGGAGAAGAATCGGCGCGAGGCCGATTGGCCGAAAATGCAAAGACACAATGTTACGTGCGCCACTCTCGACCTGCTTCAGCTACGATGTTTTCTCATCTACGACTCGCCATTCTCTGCCACAACCAACATCAATGTAGGCGAAGAAGTTATATATACGAATAATCTCTTACCGCAAGAGGAGTATGTCGACAGTTTGCGATAGAGTAAAACCTACGCTTGGAAAATCGAACAGCCGTCTGGTGAAGGAATATGTTCCAAGATCACTTTTGAGAGCAATATATAGGTCTGTACAGCCACTATTTCATAGACGCCAGCTTGTCTCCTGGCATTGTAGGTTGATTATCTTCGGGTGATCTGGAGAGTAATGAGGAATCATGATCCATGATCCCCAGTCCTTCCAACTGTGAATCTCATCTTAAAGGTGAAGATCAGTACCATCCTCAGTCTTTGTCTATGCAAGTCATTATTGGCTAGCAATATATGGCTTCCAGTACGTTACATGTCCTTGGATCCTTCTCCTACACATGTTTTGTCTTCGCCATATATAGGCATTCGTCCATGTCTTTGTAGCTTCTCTTTCATGTTGTTCTTGGAGCAGTTTCCTTTGGCCGTTAACAATGTATAATTTCGTCTCTCCCGCATTATCTGGAGTCTGTCTCCTTACGTTGTCTTGCATACGTCGTATCTTCTCACAAGGCAATGTAAGAGAGGTCCACATGCCTAGGTCTGCAAGTGACAGAAGAGCTTTGTGTGGTAAATTTTCATTTGTATGTAGATAAACTATCCGTTCAAGCTATACTTTATAATATCTCTACGTCCAAGATCAAATCTTGCCTGTTCAATTCTAGCTAGCGTGGAAATCAGCGCAGCTACATCTCTATCGTCTGAGATGCTCGCATTAGCTGCTCGTAGCAAAGGACAGGAGACTGCAGGTCAGATCCTGAGTTGCGAACATGAATTTATCTGGTAAAGATGCGCAGATAGTGCTGGCATGCTGCCTAGGTGTATATGCAAAGCCATACTCGACAAAGCCGCTGCTATTGCAACTGCCGACCCCCATAAGACTGGCATGAAGTAAATGTTCAAAGAATATTCTCTACATGAAACAGGTACAGAGGACTCATGAGCCATCGTTGAGAACTGCAGATAATGGAAGCTGAGTAGGTGTTGCGTTGGTGGACATACGACCTTTGGCTCTCGCTTGCTCGGCTATCCTCTATATCAGTTCCTTCTCTCCCAGATCAACAAACTCCAACATCAACGTCAACTACACCAACAAGGCAAATCTCTCCATCTCTCTGCGCAAATCGCGCTTCATTTTCATTGCCCAAATCCAACTCCTGCTTTCAACTAAATCACTTGAGTATGACAGTTGTTACCGATCTCTGAAAGATCGAGGAAAAGAAAGAACCGTTCAGACTACGAGGTAAGATAAACACCCATTGTTACTTTTCTCATGATCACTCTTCTGTCTCTCCTCACCCCTCATATTTATACGCGCGTCCCTATTAACAGGTTTCACTTGTCTCACGATGGACCTGGCTCCCCAGTTATAGTTGAATGCTGAGTACGTCTGATAGCTTGATTTCGCATACTCCTTCAATACGCAGCTTCCAGCAACCACCAATACAGGAAACAACTACTTCTTCTCCTTCCAATTCTGACACCTATTTCAAAACCCAGGGATATCCTTCGAACGTTTGACACGAGGTACCTTCATAAAGTCAACATGGCGGAAGTGTATCCTGATATTGAATTGGTCAGAGCTGCCATGATGGTCTGTGCAATCTACGTTATTTAATTAATGATGCGCACTATACTAAGTCCGGTGTAGGAGGAACTGGGAATTGGCAGAAAGGATACCTTGTATGTTGCCCTGTCGTCGCTTTGAATGCCAAAATTGTGTTGCCCAATGTCCTTTCCTATTAAGACACGACTAACTAGGCAATCCAGACCATTGGAGGATAGAGATTATCATGGCACTGGGACTTCCATAAAGTTACTGGTACACCGAGCTAATGGCCCTGCTAATCCTTGGCAAAGTACGCTTCACAGTCTCCTATCGTAGACACGCAACTAATCAACGCTTAGATGCTGTATTCAACGATGTGGATGAAGTAGACCTGACCCTTGATACCATTGCAGATGGCCAACTTTACAGAGCTCGGCGAGCTGCCCAAGCTGGTCTCAATAGTCTGGGGGCCTCCAGCAGAACAAAGCATGAGCTCAGGGGAGCAGATTTGACCCCACGACCTGGCAGAGGCAATCAAAGAGGCAATAACGGAGGTCATGCACCTTCACAAGGAAAGCATCCTACTCGCTTAAATATCCCCAATAATGGTACCTTCGGAGCTTCTTCTACTCCCAAAGGGTGAGTTGAGACCTATAATCTCGAGCCCCATATGACTTACTTTGACAACCCCAGGCCGAAAACAAGACGGGGTCATGGCGCTGGGAATGGCGATGTCCGAGGGAAGTTGGGAAGAAATGCTATGGTTGACGCAGCAATTGCTCGACTTCGCAGACCTTCACAACAAGTGGTCAGTGGAAGTCCAAGGATGCCAGCCACACCTGCCTATGGCTCAAGCCTCGTCAGTGCAGATGAATTTTATGCGCACGCCGGAATTACTTCTCGCCCTGCAACAACTTCACGCCCAGCCGCTCAAGCTAACCCCAACGCTATAAAGATGAATCAACTTGATAGTGAAAAGCAGTCCGTGGTCAATAGAGCAGTTATCCCCAGCACTATAGGAAGCTGTGAATCTGCCAGACTCATCTCCCCGCCTGCATATACCCCAGAGAAATTAGAGCCTATTGAAAACGTTCAATCAGCAGGGTCGAACCCTGCAGGATACGGTCTAGCAGGTCTAGCAGGATCTATCTGGGCTGAGCAATCAGCATCAAATCCTCCAACTACCGATCTTGCTCCATCTAAGAACACTCAGAATGCAATCTCAACTTCAACACCTGCCTCTGCTGTTTCACCTCCAATTTCCAGTGATATATCTGAAGTCAAATCGCTTCAGGTTTCGAACAAAATCATCATTCGAAGCTTTGATGGTGTCAAAGTACGCGGTGGCTCTTTGTCGGAGGTGCTTGGTGTGGTCAGACTCGTGACATATCTTGGGTGTTCGTTTGGCAATCTTGAGATCCTCATCAATAACGAGCTCGTTTTAGATGAGACACTCTATTCATCTGACACCTTCATGGAAGAGAATGGTACGATTATGTTTCAGCCATATTCTGAGAAAGGCCATGCTCCAATATGGAGATTGACTTGCTCGCTTCCATATCAGTCAACGGTTCTGATTGACACGGTAAAAGGTCGTGTGAGGAATGGGATCCGGCCCATTATAGAACAGCAGTCAGCACGTCACCAGAATGCAAAACAAGATAATGAGCCATTGCCTGTTGAAGTGCGAGTTAGGTCTGAAGAGGCAGCCCAAACAGTCCACCCTCTACCCAGAGACTCTTCCACAACAGGCACAGTCGAAGACAGCCAGCTCCTGATCGACTTTAATGCTAAGGATGCCACTCAGAGTTATATTTCGCCAACAATTCAAGCCCTCATGGCCCTAATGACGGACGAAAGAGCCATTACTAATTTTCTAGAGCGCCTTAATCAGCCAACTGGCGGAGCTTTCTTAAACCATATATTTAGTATTACCGGACATTCACCACAAGAGGGATACTCACCACAAATGTTGTTGGCGTCGAGGAATCTAGTCTTCGAGTTGTATGCTCAGTCGGACGTTTTTCAGCGACTTCCTCTCGACATACGTGAAAATCTTGTTGAAGAAACCAGCCAGAAGGTCCTTGAGAAAGCCTTATCTTCATGGCATGTCCAACCTACAGGCACAACACGGCTGTTTCAAGACGATGAACAAGAGGATGCTATGGCGAGGCTTCGCCCCATGGTATACTCACCTGATGAACTTCTGAACCTCCGAAGCCGTGCGTCAACTATTGAAGGAAGACTAATATCAGAGTACGATAAGATGAGCACAAATATGAGAAGCTTGGATTCCACGAAATCGACGAGTCTCTCGGGAGAATCTACTGGTGCCACAGTTGGCCGCAATACTCCCATTCAGCAAGTAGCTCCGGATTCTGTCGCCAAGTCCTCGGTAGTCTCGAGCTCGTCAATGAATACATTATCTTCCACGATAGTAACTGTTCAGCTGAAGCCAGAGCCTATCACTAGGGAGTCATATAATGAGCAGAAGGGTCCCGTGTTCACAATGCTAAGATCTGATATTGAAGTTGAACGCCAAGACTCAACGGAGTCAGGCTTGAGTCACGAGAAGAAGAATTCATCCTCTTCGGCTGGGTCTTATAATTTCAAAGAAGGGATAATGCCGACCACTCTATTTAAGCGCAATATCCCTAGCACTGTCAAAGTCCAGGATGATCTAGTATCAATCGAGGATTCAGAGCAAGATCGCAAATCAGAATCAACGGATTCTGAACTAGTTGTGAAACTAAAAGGTCTCAATATTGGCCAGACTCCGGCCCTGCTGCCTGCTCTCTCTGGGCAGGCGTCCATGATTGAGGAAAGAGAAAACAGCATATCAAATCAGCCTACCACGAGCAGTATAGAGTTACTAGCGTCAATTCTGGAGATCGACAATGGCGATTTGAAAGGTAATCCGGGCCTAGCTGCCTCCAAGTGGGCAATAGACACAAACCAATCTTCCCCTACTTCCAAGCTGCGAAGAACCCTCTCATCTCGAGATTCTCGTATGCAGAGAATGCCTCAAGTCACTCCTCACCTCGACACCCCAAATTCTCAACAGCCCTCGATCCCTCTCACTCCGCAACCCCAGGCTGCTCGTATTCATCAGTCACCATACGATTTTACGCCTCAAAACGTCATGCAGCCGCGGGGCTTCACCCCGCAGCAGCCCCTCATGCCGCTTCAAACGTTCATACCTCAGTTCACAACTGTGTTGGTAACTGATCCCTTTACCGGCGAGGTGAGAGAAGTTACCGGTGTCCAAAAAGTTGCTACTCCTAATATGCCGATTCCCAATCACTTACCTTCATTCGCGGGCAATCGAGCTCCTCCAGCCCAACCTATTACTTTTGGGCCTCTCACACCCCTTACATTTACGAGTCCAAATATACTTAGCAAGCCTTATGGCTCCAGTCCTTTGTCACCTGGAGCTCAGAGTTACCTCCCGGCCTCGAAAGTCCAATCTTCGTTTTCTGCTCATCGTGAGAATGCACCATTCAAGTGAAGAAAACGGCATTGCTGGACCTGGGATAGTTTGATTGGGTGACGTGGTCAAGGGGGTATGGAGGTGTGACAAGTATAGGTAACGAGTTGATTCGAGGTTAAATATGCTCGGTTTGGGGTGCTCCTGAGACTTTGTCAAGCTGTACGTCGTGGGATCCAAGATCTTTACTGCGCAAATCATTTACCATGCCTCCGTAGTCTAGACTAGACTTAAGTATGAAGCCCTATTTGCTTTGCAAGATCCTTCCTGTGACAAGCGTGCCAAAGGTACCCGTTTTCAACACCTTATCTGCATAAAGTTTCGGCTCTTATTTGATGCCCGCCCATCTTCCTAATAACTGTGTGGCGATATCGGAATAAAACATATAACTTTCGGCAGCGGGATACAGAGCACTCGAAGAGCTATATCTCGGTGAAATATGGCATGTACACAAATCTATGAGCAGCTTTGGAAGGCCTTTGTCTGCTGTGGGCTGTGTATTAAACAATGCTCGTTGCACCACGGCAACCAGGAACAAGTTTAGATATAATTTATGATAGTGGCTGTTAATAAAATATAGGCTAAATGAGCGGTTCATATGAACTGTGCTATGTGCCAAATGCAACACGCATATCGCCCCGCCTTGTGTTTTACTTTTCTAACTCCCAAGAGCTATATAATTCCCTTGGTTCATGGCCCTAAAGTTACCGCGTAAACAAAGTGTGGATCGAGTTTAGCGAGGAGAGTTACATTAGCGGCCGTCCTCCCTTCGTCGACGGAAACCTGATCTCTTTTCGATCATCACCGTCGAACGCATTCACAGCATCTGCGTCTGCCTTCATCGCATCCGCTCGATACAGCACTTTGGCCGATCCTGGCGTTATTAGCTGCCGAGCATATTCGCCGACCATGAACGTATTGCAGTTACCTTCGCATCCGACGACCTTTCAGCATCCCGAGACCCCTCATTTACATAACTCCAGTATGGACTGATCCTCTTCCTTAAATGCACCACAAAGGGCTAACATGTCTCTCCACAGTTCCTCCGCATCATACGATGAGCGTACGGAAGCGCAAAGCGGACGATGATGCCTCCGATGAGAGTATGCTCTCACCGCATGGTTCGCCGGCGATGGCTCCTCGTGCCATAGCCCGACCATCGAAGAAACTACGAAACAACGAAATTACCGGGCGGCCGCTAGCCCTCCCGCGCCTCCTCGAAACTCTTGATGCCCAGTCTCTACGATCTGTACTCCAGCAAATATGTGAACGACACCCAGATATAGGCTCCGAGGTGGTTACGTCAGCCCCTCGACCATCAGTGACGGCTGCTTTGGATGTCCTGGGCCGGTATCAAGAGAAAGTCCGAGATGCCTTCCCTTTCGGAGGAAATGCTGGTTCTGATTACGCCTACAACCGGGTCAAACAAGCCTTGACGGAACTCATCGACGCCCTGGCTGAGTATACACCGCACTATCTTCCTCCTAACGAAACGCAAACCGCTACCTCTCTCAGCTTCCTCGACAGTGCTACCAAAGTTGTTCGCGATCTCCCAGAGTGGGATAATCAGTCCCATAAACACCACAAAGACAATGCATACGATGAAATCTCTAGAGCCTGGGCATTGGTAATCGGCGAGGCTTCAAAGCGAGGAGGCGGTTTCCACTTACACTCTGGAGGATGGGATGAAAGATTAGCCAAGCACAATCAAGAAAGCGGAGGACGGATGCAAGCCGCTGTCAACGCACTTGGATCGAATCTTGGCTGGATGGGCAGCAACAACAGCATGGGTTCAGGAGACCCGGGTTCTATCCGCAACCAACTACTGTCAGGCAGCTATGGAACCAACCAGCCTGTTCGTGTTGGTCTCTGGTAGCTGTTTTTAACTTCTTTTTAGCAGATAGCAGATAGAGACGATACACCTGCGTCCAGCTCGAGACGTACATAATTTGGCTGCGAGACAAAGACCATCATATGGGAATCTTAAGCAAGTCTAGAAGGCGGCTTACACACTCGGCGTCCACTGTTTTCTTTTAACTTTTTGGTACTTTTACGCGCATTGCACTACCAGTCACGACGGTTAACGACGATTCTCTCTCATCGGTACCATTTGGGATTCCATGGTTTGCTCTTGGGAGTTTGGCTTTGCCTAGGTGGTATTGCATTTGGGGGCACTATTATAAGGTGCTACTGCCAGGCGTACATTCGTTTGTAATTACGACGGAGTATCTAGCAGAAGGGCTAGAGAAATATACTATTTGACAGCTAGGAGCCAATATGAATTTGTCCAGAAATGCTCCCAAACTATGCCAAAATTGACCCAAATCCCTTACATGTTAGCTCTTTTCCCTATGTAGAAAGTGTAATTAGAATCCCCGCATATGAATACTATATTTGCACGGCGACGGTGCGATATATTAAAGTATATATATCCTCGACTCTGACAGCTCGCGTGTCACGTGCTTGAGCTATGACTCGCGGCACTTTCGTGATCGCTCAACCGCGTTCATGGTTGTCACTAGACGCGACCTAGACGGATCCATCAATGTGAGCTTCCGGCACCGGGCCATAATCAAGTTGTCATAGCCAAAATGCCTGCGTAAGTTTGACCCATATTCTATTCGAGCGACAGACTAAGGACTCACTCCTCCAGGCCCGGAGATCAACATACTTGTGCTGGCGCTCAACCAGTAAATTCTTTCGAGGAACTCAAACCCAAAGTATCGCTCTATACCGCACAAGAAATCGCCACTCTTCAGAGTCGACTAGAGAAGCAGCTTGGCCCTGAATATATATCTACACGTTCAGGACCTTCGGGGCAGAAGGTACACTACATAACTGCTGAAAAGTGCATCCAGCTAGCCAACGAGGTCTTCGGCTTCAATGGCTGGTCATCTGAGATTAAAGACATCTCGGTCGACTTTTTGGATGAAAACCCGCAGACAATGAGGATTAACATCGGAATTTCGGTCATAATACGTGTAACACTGAGAGATGGGACGTTTCATGAGGACATCGGATACGGCAACATCGAAAACTGCAAGGGAAAAGCCGCTGCTTTTGAGAAGGCCAAGAAAGAGGCTACCACGGATGCTTTAAAGAGGGCGTTAAAGAATTTTGGTAATGTGCTTGGCAATTGTATCTACGATAAGGACTACTTACAGAAAGTGACGAGGCTCAAGGTGGACAAACCGAGATGGGATGTTGCGAACTTGCATCGGCACACTGATTATGTGCCGCCTAAGGAACAACAAATGCCAGTGCATAAAGGAGAAGGCAATGAGAAAAGAGGTACGGATGGTGCCAGTATGAGTACGTTATTACTGGAGTAGCAATTACGGAAACTAACAGTGCATTAGAATCTGAAGATACTTTAGAGGACGAATTTGGAGGTAGTTCCTTTGCCCCTCCGTCTTAGAGTCATCACTAACAGCGCATAGACTTTGATGAAACGGATTTCAGTATCGCAGATCCGGACGCACGGCCAGACGAAGTTGTTCTCCCACCACCGCGAGTATCTTTACAGGCCTCTAATAGGGCGTTAAATGGAAATGGTGCTATGAGACCGGGTCCGAATCAGGTCGGGCCACCCATCAATAATCAGCCGTCGGTCCGGCCTCCAAATCTGGCACAGAGCAATAATAGGAGCAGTATAGCTCAACAGCCTCAAACTTCTAGTGGGAGTCTAGCAAGAGCCGCTAGCACAGGCCAGATCATACGGCCTCCGGAGGGTCAACCAGGCCCAGCTGTGGTAGCTGGCCGGGTCCTCAATCAGCCAAATCGGATGAGCGCTCCAGCACCAGCCTCTCCCTCACGCCTTGGTAAGGCTCTAAACTCAGACGACAGCGAGAGTGCCGGACTCCCGCCCCCAGGAAAAGGCTTCTATTCAGCTCGAGCTGCCACTATGGTCTCTGAACCCGCTCCAGGGGATACTGTACCTCTCAACCCAAACCTACCGGTATTTAACCCCCATCTGGAATCGCCATCTATACGAAAAACACCCGGAATAGACCACAAGAGCTCGAAGCCGCTAACTAAAGATCTCAAACACGTGCCCGGAAGCTCTCAGGCTCCAATGGCTACGTCAACTAGGCCTGGATTAGCTAGGGGCAGTGTTGTTAATCCTCAACTTGATGCAGCTAGGCAGATTGGCGCCCCAGGCGGTAGGGCGATGAGTCCACTGCAGAATAGAGGCAGCTATAAGTCTCCCACGATCAAGAGACCTCTTGATGCTGAGGCAGGTGGTACAAATAGGCCGCCATTGGCAAATTTACCTGCTAATGGATCGATTGTTGGAGGTGATGAAGGTGGGGACGTTAAAAGGCAGAGAGTTAATGCTTAACTGTGAAAAGTGGAGAGTAGCTGGGGACATAGTGAAATTGCTACGAATGGCGTTTTGGAGGAAATAAGTTTTATTATCAGATTTCCTCGGCGCAGGGAGTTTTGGTGTCTCAACAGAAAGGGGAAACATCATCGGTGTAGAGTTACGATAGAACCATCCCTTGCTCAAATAGCTTGCAGGAATAAATAACAAATGGCATATTTCCCCCCATCCGCATAATTACCTCGGTGGTGAAATCATTACTTCCAATATCACTAACATCACGTAGGTAAGCATCGGAACCAAAAATCTTCAAGCGTGCTTTCAACGTCTATGGAAGCTACTCGACCAGTCCAGTATTGCACCGTGGGACAGAAAACCGTGTCCATGCATCCGGAAGTACAGGCAGGAAAGAACAAGGCGCCAGAGCCGCTTAGTCAAAGAGACCGAAG
This sequence comes from Oidiodendron maius Zn, assembly GCA_000827325.1. Lineage (NCBI taxonomy): Eukaryota > Fungi > Ascomycota > Leotiomycetes > Myxotrichaceae > Oidiodendron > Oidiodendron maius. Next base: position 18,764 of record KN832887.1, on the reverse strand, counting down.
CCCATATCCTCGTCCGACTCCTCCTTGGCCTCCTCCTTCTCCTCTTCCTTTGCCTCCTCGGCGGCGGCAGCGCCACCGGCACCAGCACCACCAGCAGCTGGGGCGGCTGCGGCGCCTCCAGATCCGACGTTCAGGAGGAGGTCCTTGACATCCTTACCCTCGAGAGCCTATTCGTCCAAAGTATCAGCATCAAGTTTGCGATTCGGAGGCTATCCTAGATATATTCGTACCTTGGCGAAGAGAGTGGTCCAGATGGGCTCGACATCCTCAACACCAGCGGCTTTGATCAGAGTCTGCAGCTTGTCGGCCTGGTCGTACAGTCAGTCTCCATTCTTTCCATATCTAATCAAGAACTCAGGGCGATCGTACGGTGATATCAACACCATCGTCGGCTAGGATGAGTGCCGCGTAGGAGACAGCAAGTTCGGCGTTCGACATCTTGAAGATGGATTGTTCTGTAGGCATACTATCAGTCCTTCCACCCCAAAAGCGAGATTGTGAAATGTTATGGGGGAAAGGCGTACATTGGGATAGTTCTTGAAGAACAGGAGATTCAATCACTTTAACCGCGAATTGGGCGGAGACTGAAACGTCAAGTTCTGGATTAGTTTGGGAAAGTTCGTAGGGTGAAGTTCGAAAATTGAAGCCCGTACAAAAAAAGCCCTAATTGAGAGTGCGCCGAAGAAAGACATTTCGTCATCTTATTGGCTGTTATAGCGAGTGCACGAGCCAATAAAGCTAGCCCTTTTAGGGAGATTATCACATCAAGGCTCTGCCCCACCTCCATCATCGCTGTTTATCGAAGGATCTGGATCTTCTAACAGTACAACTCTACAACAACTCTTCAGGACACCTCGACACGGTCTGGATACTCTGGAAGCTGCTTGTGCGATTTCCTAAATTGTTCAAGATATACCGCAAGTCCCTACAGCATTCTCATCATGACAGATACCCCCTCGATCCCGCTTCCCGTCAACCCTGATGAGCAGCCGATACTGGAGAGCCTGCAGCAGATAAGAGATGAATTGACGCTGCTTAAGCAAGATAGGACGACGTATGTAAAGACTAAGGATGTCATGATCCTCTATGACAAATTGGTCGACCAGGTTCAGCTCCTCAGTGACATCAGGGCGGAGAAGCCGGAGGAAGAAAACAGAGGTTAGTTACTCCCAGATATCCCAGCGACCTGGCTCTAACGCATTGACTCGCAGTGGACCGAGTGCTGGATAGTTGCTTCCAACTTATTTCCCTGTTCTTCATGACCATTGGCAGAAACAACGAAGCACCAGCCGCATACGCCCTCACATCAACCATAAAACGCCTGCTCGACCACTTGATCGAAGTAGACCTGTATTCGGCGAAGGATCTAGACCATGTCTCCGGCACGATTCAGAATCTCCGACAAATTGTACGAAATGCTGAAGCATCTTACTCGCCAAAACTCCTCACCCTTCTTTCGAATCGACTCGACGTATGCCAGTCGCTCCTCACTAATCTTCTGGTAAGACTAGGGAGGCTAGAGGACGGGCTACCTGCGATACATGAGAAGTTGATTTCCATACTGCGGTCTATATCGCTCGCGAATACAAGGTCGAAGGTATGTCACGTTTGCTGGTTTGGAGTCAATTTGGGAATCTAGCTTACCGCTCCATAGTTTTCAAGTTCAGAAGTGCAAAAATTGCAAGATCAATTAAAGGAGGTAGATGCACAAAAGGTAAACGGGAACTTTGTGACAGAGAGTGGGGAGGTCCCTGTTGGCAACCAAGAAGTGTGTGACCTGTTGAATAGATGCCTCATGTGGTCGAATTTAGTTCTATCTAGGTATATATCTCATATCCTGCAATAGGAGTCTATTTACTAACTCGAACCAGGAAAGGGGAGTTCCCAGAAGCTTTCCAGCCGACTTATAAGATATTGGTGGAAATTCGAAACAGACTTGAAAAGTTGTCCCTAACACAGGCATGGTCATTACGCGAAACAGATCTCTATGATTTCCAGCGGCAGTTGGACAAAATTGATGAAAGTCGCATTGGTGGCAATTTTGTTGATGGAGAGGGTAATTTTGCAGAGCTATATGTCCAAAGGGTTCGTTCCTCCAACAAATATGTTACAATACAGTACTGATTTCTGTTAGACACTGCTCTACCTGCTTCGACGAAGCTATGGGTATATTTATTATCTCATGGTTTCGTCTGAGCCGGTGTCAGAAGCCCTATTACCAGTTTATAATCAGCTCCAAACGTTGAAGCGTTGTCTCATTGAGGTAAAGAACTCTGGAGGAGTCAGCTCTCCAAGAGAACTCTACCCATATAGTATGAAGGTAAGAGTTATTCTAGAGGGATCTGTGATATATACTGATTATTTACAGTTGAACTCGATCGACAACATGCGAAAAGATGGGAAGTTTATGGTAGGAGAAGAAATCCCTGAGGGTCAGGGAAGCGTGAACGAACTGCTAGCGGAGTGCTTCGAACTCAGTTATGAGCTCCGGGTAGCTGCTGAGCCGGAGGATAGTGATGCATAGAGGTGTAATTGGGCTTCGCAGGCGAACGAGGCGTTGCGGATCAGCACCCATTTGGACGAGCCGGGCAATTTCTTAGCTGTAAGATACTTGTGTAGGGGTCACTCCTAACTATCCTAGTAGACTCGCAGCAGTAATGCAAATCTGAATCGACCGATTTTGCGCAGTTGTCCAACCACGCTCTGTTTTATGAGAAGAATGACTGATAAATAGAACTTTCCTACCGTCCGGCAGCTTAAGGCACAAGATGCTACAATCATATGGAAAAGGTAAAAGGGGCCTAAGCGAAGTGATATACGCGAGCATCAACCGCGTTGTCAGGCCCCTCGGCACGCGTCCTTCCTACTCGTCATATCCAAATCAACTCCATCAACCACCAACTCACCATCACCTCGTCGACCTCAGAAGCAGCAGCGAAAATGTACAGCATGCTGCCCACGCCCATCCACACGCGCATACAGCCACACCACTACACTCCCGTCCACCCCTCACCACTATCCTCATCCCCTCTACGAACTTCAACAACTCCCTCCCCGCTCTCCCCGCTCTCCCAACGCGACGCAAATGTCCCTTCTTCACCACCAGCATTCTTCTCTAAAGAATATCAGAACGGGAATCTCATGATGTCGCCCACACCAACGCCCAAAGCTAGCTCACCTGCGCGTTTACCTAGTCCGGCGCCTACCCCCACCTCAGCTACATGCACCTCTCAGACACTAGAACGAGAACGAGAGAACGGGAGCGGAAGAGAGACCCCCTTCTCGCGACGTCCGACAAAAACCAACCCCCTGATCCACAGAGACGCGCAGGACGGGCGGGAGACGCGTCGAAAGCTATTCCTAAAACGAGTGCGCGATAACTCGAGTGAGAAGCGGTATGGTGGAGAAGAGGAGATGATGAGGCGGATATGGGTTGCGGAAGAGCGGAGGAGGGAGGAAGAACGGAGAAGGGAGGCGATGGGAGTGGAGATTAGGTTTGATGAGGTTGAGGAAATTCTAGGAGAAGGAGGTTCGGAAAGGGTGGGCGTGGATGTAGATGTGGATGAGATGCTGGTGGAAGAGGTCGCGAGAGATGAGGCTGCTTGGGAGGCATTTTTGGGGATGGTGGAGGAGGAGAGGGAGGTGTGTAACCAGCAGAGAATGGACACGCCGTATGGCAGTGATGAAGAGGAGTATGATCATATTTTCATGGATGTCATACTTGAGGAAGAGAGTAGGACTGCAAGTCAAATACAAGACGAAAGGCAGCTCCAGCAGGTGCATGGGCAAGAAGAACAAGCGCTTGCGGATATGGACATGATGGATATTAGCTAGGCCATCGGTTAACGGCGATCGGAAACGGGAAATCGTTTTTGCATTTTAGCATGGCGTTACGGCTGGTTATGAGAACTTATAACTGGTGGAGATAAGTTTTATCCTACAGCGATGGATAGTCTATGGGTATTACAGGTTTTAAATACTATCTCAAAAGGGTGCCAGCCTTTGGAATCTCTCTATTGTGTTGGACAACCCTCCTCGGGTGCACCGAACACTTCTTGGGCTGCTGCCATATCTCCTACAAGATCTGGGGGCGGGCTTCCAGCTGCCTGCATCTACAGACGCATCAGTATATGCTGGGGCAGATTTTAAGATAGGGGGATTAAGACAAACCTTCTGCATTCTTTCCACAATATACTCTCTATCCGCAGCATTGTTATCGGAATACGTCTTCAGCTCAAACCGCGTCACGATTTCTTTGACATATACCTGCTGCTCCTTATATCTCTTAAGGTCTTCCTCCTTCGTCTTCGTAGCATTCCTCTCCAACCAATCAGGGAACTTATCGTCCAGTTCCTTCATCGGCTCATACAGGATCTCCTTGTTCGTCAGTTGTTCCATCATACCCAGAATCATCTTAGAGAAGTCTTCCTCACTACCCTCCCCATCTAATCCACTGCCCTGCATCGCCTTCATCATCTCGGCTATGAAGTCCTCTGTGTCGCTGCTGGCTGCCGCAGCAGTCGCATTGTCGCCCGAGAGACGCATGCGCTCCATGGTCTTCTCGATCGTAGCTTGAAAACTCTCCTCCGCTGAGGCTGTCCCAGCTGGTGTACTCTTATCTTTGGCATCGCTACCTTTTGAGTCTTTGGATTGCTCTTCTGGTGCTGCAGCGCCGCTGAACTCCTTCATCATCTTTTCAAATTGGGCCTGCATATCGGGCGAGCTCTCCAGCTCGCCAAGTAGGTCCGCCATCCCAGCTTGCAGCTGTTTGCCGAAGTCATCGTCAGTGATGCCCTCTGTTGTCGCGGCTGCTTCTAGTTGCGGTCTGCCAGGACCGGATGCGAGGGAAGGGGCTTTGAGTTCGGGGAGCTTGGGGGTGAATTCATCCAGCATATCTGCAGTTTTATAAGCATTTGTCTTAAAGTGTGTCGGGCAATATAAAGTACCATCTAGGTCATCAAGGTCGTCTTCATCTGGATCAGGGGCATCTGCGACAGGTGGCGCGGGGTCGCTGACTTTACTTGTGTCTTTTTCCTTCTTCTCTGGCCCCATTTCTTTCGCCACCGTCTGTGCAAGACCTCCAAGGTCTCCCGGTTTCGTCTCCATAGCTATGGCAAATGTGAAGGAAAGGGCTGGAAATGGGGTCTGCAAGAGGACAGGCAAGCGGGGTCGGGTCAGATGCACTTCGAGGTGGAAAGTGTAGAGAGGTTCGTGTTCACGATTAGTCTCTGGGTTTATCTGCAAATGTCCATCTTCTTCAAGTGATGTTGAGTTGTTTATGGAGTAAAGAATTCCAGGGAGTATATGAAGCAAGCAAGTGTGCCCGTGGCCGAGGTAAATTCCTTGCAATCCCAGTCGCTTCCAGGCGTAGATCCCCGAAGTTCTCGCGGTCCCGCCGAACTTTGAGCCTCACGATTCCTACTCTACCTCCACTTACCTCCCATCACCCTTACATCTCTTCTATCCTACAACAGCATAACTTTAGCAGTGCGCTGGCGAAAAAGGGTGCTATTAGCGATCTTTATTGAGTGTCTAGGCGCCCCTCAGATCCCGCCCTTTATCCCCTTTGCCTCACTTTCACGTTGACTCGCGAGTACCAACCAACATGGCGCTGTGCATGAACCGCCTCAACGAGGAGCGCAAGCAGTGGCGACGAGACCATCCTTTCGGCTTCTACGCTAAACCCCAGCGCAATGCCCAAGGCGTCCTGGACCTAAAAACGTGGGAGTGCGGTATCCCGGGCAAGGAGAAGACGCTGTGGGAGGGCGGCCTTTTCAAGCTGAGCGTGATCTTCCCAGATGGTTTGTATTCGAGAGACCCTCAAAGTTATGAAGCTAATGCGCCACAGAGTATCCTACAAAGCCACCAAAGTGTATGCTGCGGTTCCTTCCTACAGAGGTGTGAAAGCTGACCTGTCTAGGTAAATTCGTCCCTCCACTCTTCCACCCCAATGTCTATCCCTCAGGTACGGTCTGCCTGTCAATTTTGAACGAGGAGGAAGGCTGGAAACCAGCAATCACGATCAAGCAGATCCTCCTTGGCGTACAAGACCTCCTAGACGATCCCAACCCCGACTCCCCAGCCCAAGCCGACGCGTACAACCTCTATCGCAAGGACCGCGCTGCATACGAGAGCAAGATTAAAAGAATTGTACGCGATAACCCAGCACCGTAGATCTGGAAGTTTGAATTGCATACATATCGGGGTTCAGCACAGGCGCAAGGAGTGCTTCATTATGGGATATTGTGGACGGCATGGTTGGCTCTTTGGTGGGACATCTTGCAAGACAAGGAGCCAGTAGATGGCTATCATATAGGGGAAATACCAATCATCCATCTGCACCTGCTCTCGGTCCTAAAGATGCTGCTGTATGGCCTCTGCCCAATGCGCGCTTGACCCAAAGGCTCGCGTGACTCGTTCATATTACCGTCTATTCTGCCGTCGAGCATCTGACCCACCGTGCAAGAAGATGGGTATAAATCGCGCAAATGAGTATTTCCTTTACTTGCCTCACCGTCTTTTGGAGTTTTGTTTTGTTTCAAGGTATTGTCTCTGTAGCTGTTCTTATCGTCGCCCCTCCATTCGTGGTGTATTTTCTCCCCTGCCAGCGACATCCGAAGATCGGCCGCCTGTCCCGCACTAGATAAAGATTTATTTTGGGTGCTGGGGTGATACTCTCACCTATTACTCACAATTCTAATCTTCCGACGACAGCAACCTCTCTTCCGACCAGAACACTTTCCTATAAGAATATTCTGTCCTTGACAATCCTCTTTCTCCTCTAAAACGTTCAATTGAGCTCAATTGATCTTGAATAACCCCTCCCCCACCACTCGCTACACGGCCCAGCATGTGCGGCATCGTGGGCTGTCACCATGTGCCCGATGCAAAGTCATTCAAGCCAACGGCCTTGAAAATGGCCAAGCAGTGCCGGCATCGTGGTCCGGACTGGTCAGGATCATATTCTTCCAACAACACAGGTGAGATACGAGTCCTATTTTCCAGATGGCATGGTCTGACTCAATACCTTCAGTACTTGCTCATGAGCGTCTCAGCATTGTAGGTGTAGAGAGTGGTGCCCAGCCACTTACCAACGCGGACGAGAGCATTGCCCTCGCTGTCAATGGTGAGATTTATAACCACAGGCTGGTGCGGAAAGGCCTGAAGAATCCCTACCACTTCAAGACTCACTCTGACTGCGAGGTCATAATACCACTGGTAAGGGATATGACGGTTGGAATGGAAGACACGTATTGACCCGCATTAGTATATGGAATTTGGTATCGACGCGCCTAAGCACCTCGACGGCATGTTCTCCTTCGTCCTCTACGACAAGAAGCAGGACCGGACCATCGCAGCGAGAGATCCTATCGGCATCACGAGTTTTTACATGGGTTGGTCAAGCAGTATGCCAGAGGCGCGATTCTTTGCCTCGGAGCTAAAGTGCCTGCACGCGGTCTGCGACAAAATCTCCTATTTCCCTCCTGGACACATCTATGACTCTCTGACTGATAAGGTGACTCGGTATTACGAACCATCGTGGTGGGATCCCACTAAGGTTCCCTCTACCCCAGTCGACTACAAGCTTCTTCGAGAAACGTTCGAGAAGTCGGTTCGGAAACGGCTTATGGCTGAGGTTCCATATGGAGTGTTGCTGTCAGGCGGCCTAGACTCTAGCTTAGTTGCTGCGATTGCCCAGAGAGAGACTCTTCGTCTGAAGGCTGCAGCTCTACAGCAGCTAGAGAACGGAGAGACGAAAACGGAAGAGGACGAGGATATAGGAGAGGGGCTAGTCGGTATTGATGATGAAAACAAGCTCTCAACGGTCACATACTTGCCCCAACTCAACTCCTTCTCCATTGGACTTCCTGATGCCCCCGACTCCAAGGCCGCACTTGAAGTTGCCAAATTCCTCGGCACGAAGCATCACAGCATGACTTTCACGATCGAGGACGGCCTTAACGCCCTATCTGATGTCATTTATCATCTGGAGACATTTGATGTGACCACAATCCGTGCTTCAACCCCTATGTTCTTACTCTCGAGAAAAATAAAGGCGATGGGTGTGAAGATGGTGTTGAGCGGAGAGGGAAGCGATGAGATCTTCGGTGGCTACTTGTACTTCCACGCTGCGCCAGACAAGGAGGCATTCCACGAGGAGACCGTCCGCAGAGTTAAGAACCTACACTTGTCCGACTGTTTGAGAGCCAACAAGTCAACCTCTGCGTGGGGTCTTGAAGCCCGGGTACCCTTCCTTGATAAGCAGGCAAGTTCCCCTCCCGACAAAATGTATTTACATACGCTCGCTAATCGTTCATAGTTCCTGGAAGTAGCAATGAACATCGATCCCCAGGATAAGATGATCACCAAGGAGCACATTGAAAAGTACATTCTCCGCAAGGCTTTCGACGTTTCTGACGAGCCCGGCGCGAAGCCTTACCTCCCAGATCACATCCTCTACCGACAGAAGGAGCAGTTCAGTGATGGCGTTGGGTACGGCTGGATCGACGCCCTGAAGGACAACGCAGAGTTGCACGTTACGGACGAGATGATTAAGAACCCGAAGCCGGAGTGGGGTAGTGACATCCCGGATTCAAAGGAGGCGTAAGTATTCTATAAAATATTGCTAAGGATAGGTACATGATTTGGCTAATGGGAGGAATATAGATATTGGTACCGTCTAATGTTCGACGAGCACTTTCCAGCATATTGTGCAGAGACTGTTATGCGCTGGACGCCAACCTGGTCGAAGCAAACCGATCCTAGTGGGAGGTACGTTGGAGCTTCTACTCTTCTTATCTCAGAATGATCAAAATATATACTGATAACCAACAGAGCCATCGCAATCCATAACCAGAAATACGAGGAGGCAAAGTAAAATCTAGGAAAGCTAGCCGTTGTTACTTACTTGCATTTCCGCATTATTGCATTTGCTGAAGAGAGCCTTACACTTGGGGGTTTAAAGGGGGCATGTCTCGCGAGACAGATAAATAGATGCTATTTGTACTGCAATAGAGCTCTGGTGTAAATAGAAGAATAAAGAGCTTCTGCATTTAGATTCGAACGTGCACGAGTGAAATGGTTATCGATATCTTGGGGTGACGGGTAAACTTAATTGTGCGGATGAAATAATACAGGGTGTTGGAGCTTATTTCGAACAAAAGTGTGTGCAGACAGCTGCCACTCAGCAGGTTTTGTCTAGGGGACGAGCTCAACCGCTAGAATCAAACAAGAGACCAAACCTACAGAAGAAGTGGCTCTTGAAACAGAAACTCGTAACAGAGAGTCTTGCTTAAACATGATAGAGAGGACATGTACAACTTCCCAGTCGGCATTGTCTACTTGTGGATACCCTCTCCCAGATGGTAAAGCTTAATCCCATCTATAGCAGAAGCAGAAACAGTGGACAGCCGAGGTAGAGAAGTTTAGTAGTAACCAGATCTATGCACTAAGCCTCTCCGATATGCATTAACTGCCATTGCATAATATACTAATTTGCTCTTTGTAGTTTCTGTGAATAATGCGCCATTTCAGGGGCAGAATACGATCTTCATGCGGATCTTTTCGATCTTTTTGTTGGGGCTTTTCCACACGTGACTCCCAATCAGCGATGCATCTGTCGGCCCGTGTCTGCCCGTTAATTTCCCCTGGCTGTTGTGTGTTTCTGCTGTCATCAGTTGTTTTGTATCAACAACCTCAAAAACTTCCATCTCCAGCTCTCCCTTTGTCCGCCCTTGCCCTCCCCATCCATCTACACTTTTCTCATCTTACCGAAGCCTCCCCCATCCCCAATTCACCATGTCGATCCCAGCATTCAGCGATGTGGCCAAGGCCGCCAATGATGTATGTACCTCCCTTCCCTCCCCCGCCAGGTCCAATTGAACTTTAAAGCTCACATATCCCCTTACAGCTCCTGACCAAGGACTTCTATCACACCTCCGCCTCCGCCTTTGAGGTCAAGGATACCACCCCAAACAATGTCGCCTTCAAGGTGACTGGCAAGTCAACACACGAGGGTGCCACGAGCGGTTTGGTATGCCATCAATGGAGCGCAGAGCATGCGCACTTCCGGCGCACAGGCTGATGGGAATTCTACACATAGGTTGAGGCCAAGTATGCCGACAAGCCATCTGGTAAATGCCCTCGACCATTCAATAAGTTGTCATTCTCAATCTACTCGAATTTCGCAAGGCGGAGATTCTACGATTTCATAATCAATCTCGTCCCGGGACAGGCTCAGCTAACCATGTTCTATCGTCGCGCAGGCGTCACCGTCACCCAGACCTGGAACACCGTCAACGCCCTCGATACCAAAATCGAGATCAACGATACCATCGCCAAGGGCCTCAAGGCCGAGCTGCTAGGCTCCTTCCTACCTGCCACCCAGGCCAAGGGCGCCAAGCTGAACCTGCACTTCAAACAGCCCAACTTCCACGGCCGGGTCTTCTTCGACCTGCTGAAGGGTCCTACGGCTAACGTCGACGCCGTCATTGGCCAAGACGGCTTCCTGGCTGGCGCTTCCGCCGGTTACGACGTCCAGAAGGCTGCCATCACCAACTACTCAGCTGCCGTCGGCTACACCACTACCGACTACACTGCCTCTATCACCGCCGCCAGCAACCTGAGCGTCTTCTCCGCCTCTTACTACCACAAGGTGAACTCGCAAGTCGAGGCTGGCGCCAAGGCCACCTGGGATGCAAAGAGCAGCAACCAGGTTGGCCTTGAGGTCGCCAGCAAGTACCGCCTGGACCCTCTCTCCTTTGCCAAGGTACGGAAATATTATTTGAGTATATAAATGCCTACTAACATATTCCTACAGGTTAAGATCAATGACCGTGGTATTGCTGCTGTCGCCTACAACATCCTGCTCCGGCCCGGCGTCACCCTTGGCCTCGGCGCCTCCTTTGACACCCAGAAGCTCGACCAGGCCACCCACAAAATCGGCACCAGCTTCGTCTTCGAAGCATAGAGTACTTGGCCGCATTCTAGGGGTTGGGGAGATGGCAAGGACATTCATGCGTGCACAGCAAATCGGAGATCACAATTTCAGAAAGAATTGGCCTCTATGTAGAATACAAAAAATGACCCGAGTCTTTCAATAATCACAAGAACTGCATAAACCATAAATATTTCTCTCGGTGTACATATACCTTCATGATTTGACCTTAGCATATCTCTTTCAATGCATTGCATTTCAATACATGATATTCTACAATAGTATACAGACACTCATCTCTACTCCGCTCTCCTCCCTCCTCCCCTGACCACTGTCTCATACAAAAAACTCGGCACAAAAATCCCCAAACTAATAATCCCCCCCACGAATAAGAAATTCGCAAAATACCCCCCATTCCCTGTCTCCCCTTCCATTCCTCCCGCGCCACGAATATACCCCTCCTTCTCCCCTGCCGCCCTACGTCTCCGCTGCCGTCTCGCCTCCTGGCTCTCATGAGTGCGGAAGTGCCGCTCGCGATCGAAATGCGGCACAGCGCCCTCGGGTCCCAGCGGATGCTGGCCGGGACCCATGCCGCCAAAAGGCGACGACGCTGATGTCGATGTCGAGCTCTCATGCCCTGCTGTGCGTTTGGCGGCGTGTTCGCCCCATCCGCCACTGCGGTAGAAACTCGGTGGCGGGCCGCGGAACTGCGAGCGGCGTCTGCTCAGGCCTGAGGGTGCGCGGCCGCCGGCGGGACCGGAGGAGGAGTAGGAGCCGTGGTGAGGAGGAGAGTGGGGATGATGGATGGAAGGATGAAGGTGCGGGTTTGCGCGGTCATAGGCTTGGCGTTTGGAAGGGTTGCTGAGGATGGCATAGGCTTCAGAGATTTGGACGAAACGCTGGGACGCGCCTGGGTCATTGGGGTTGCGGTCTGGATGGTGAGTTTTGGAGAGTTTGTAGAAAGACCTTTTGAGGGGTTAGTTAGATGCTTATAGGACATTGGACGTTGGATATTGAGGGGAATTGTGGGTTAGAGAGGGAGGTTGCGTGTTTAAAGGGATAAAGAAGTAAGGGCAGGCAAAATCGTACTTCTTCACTTCGCTGTGGCTCGCATTGGGAGAAACCTGCAGCGTCTCATAGTGGTTGGAGCCATCCTGCTGTTGCACTGCGCTAGAATGGAAGGAGAGCCGTTGCCAGCGATAGGTAGCGGGGAGGAAGTACGAGCGGAGCGGCATTCCTCATCCCGCATGCCTGTTGCTGCTCCCAATCCACGATTTCAGCTGGTTGTGTGCGGATTTGTTTCTGTGTCATTGGTATATCGCGGTCGAGCTTCGTCATGGCCCGAAAGAGACTAGCGTTACAGATTATGACGCTAGCGGGTCCGCTCCCGCTTGCGAGTTTTTGGCGGGGCACACGCTGGATCCTGGAATTTCATAGTCAACCGCCTGTTGATGCTTGCCAACAGGCTTCTTGGGGAATATTGGGACTGTAGGACTTGGAAGTTTAACCTAGTCCCTCTTACAGTTCCAGAGGTAGGAGAGACAAGATGGCGGCACAGACGGCTGATGCCCTCGCAAATTTGAAGGGTAGGTTTCGTCCCGCGTATAGCATTTTAAACCATATATTTCAGAACAAGGCTCACAGATTCTGCAGTGAAGGACCCAGCAGTTGTGGCAGCGTCTGCAGAGGCGGCAAAATCAAATGGAAATGGCACCAAGGCTGAAGCGGAAGAATCCGAGGACGATGAGGAGGAGAAAATAGCTGCTGAAGGCGGGGGTGAGGGGGGAGCTAAGAAGAAGAGGAAACGGAAGAAGAAGCCCAAGTCCAAGGGCGGAGCCAATCCTACCAAGCAAACATCGCCTCCAAGAGTGTTGCTGTCAAACCTATTCCCAAACCAGCAGTATCCTCATGGAGAAGAAGTGGAGTATAAAGATGAAAACACCTACCGGACTACTAGCGAGGAGAAACGAGCTCTAGATCGTACAAATAATGATTTCCTTGAGGAATATAGGTATGGTGCAGAGGTCCATAGGCAGGTCCGGACATGGGCCCACGAGTTCATCCAGCCTGGGAAGACTCTCACGGAGATCGCGGAAGGCATTGAAGATAGCGTAAGAGCCCTGACTGGCCACCCAGGTCTTGAAGAGGGCGACAACATCAAGGGAGGCGTTGCTTTCCCAACCGGTGTTAACTTGGACCACATTGCCGCGCACTACAGCCCAAATGCTGGAAACAAGATTGTCTTATCCAAGGACAACGTCATGAAGGTCGATTATGGAGTACATATCAATGGTCGGATCGTCGACAGCGCTTTCACCGTTGCTTTTGACCCGAAGTACGATAATCTGCTCACTGCAGTTAGAGAAGCCACTAATACCGGTATCAGAGAGGCTGGTATTGATGCTAGGCTCGGCGAGATCGGCGAGGCGATCCAGGAGACCATGGAGAGTTATGAGGTCGAGCTCAACGGCGAGACGTTCCCCGTGAAGTGCATCCGGAACTTGAATGGCCATGATATTAGGCAGCATCAAATTCACGGTGGCAAGAGTGTGCCGATCGTAAAGAGCAATGATCAGACGAAAATGGAGGAAGGAGAGGTCTTCGCTATCGAGACATTCGGAAGTACTGGGAATGGCTACGTGCGGGACGATGTGGGTATATACCGCCTGTGCTTTCTGCCACTGCTAATTGCCAACAGTTGGAGACATCTCACTACGCAAAACGGGTGGACGCTCCTAATGTGCCGTTGCGAATTGCATCTGCTAGCAAACTTCTCAATGTCATCAACAGGAACTTCGGGACACTGCCATTCTGCAGGCGATATTTGGACCGTCTGGGTCAGGAAAAGTATCTTTTGGGTGTAAGTTTGATCTTTACGTATTTAGGGACACTTCTAATATTTTTAGTTGAACAATTTGGTATCAAGCGGCATCGTCGAGGCATACCCACCACTAGTAGATAAGAAGGGATCCTACACCGCCCAATTTGAGCATGTAAGTATTAGTCCTCGACTTTGAAAATTCCAACTGACATTCTCGAGACCATTTTGCTGCGACCAAATGTGAAGGAAGTTATCAGTCGTGGAGATGATTATTGAATGTACGCTCAGCTTGCTGCCATCGTGGCAGTCGGGTAGATACACCCTTCTACAGCGTAGAATACGTAAATAATGTTACTCACAAGCATGCGTCACTTTCGATGACCATGATTCCTATGTTTACTCTTGCCTGAAGATGTATGATTTCCGTGAGAGGAACGTAGAGATATCCCCAAGTCAGCATTGACGAGAACGTGCTGTGGGGTTGGAGCTTGATGATTGGTTGAAGCCGAGCTCCACAATTGAACATCGTACAGAAAACAGGCACCGCCGGATATCTCTCCCTCTCATCTCAATAACATCAACAGTGTACGAATCCCAGTGAGCTGCCGGCATATAATTTCTCAATATGCCAGCCACTGTGTCCACCATCACCACCTCGACGTCGGCCCCCGTCAGGAGGTCTCCCCGATTGCAAAAATCCTCGGAGACCGACACCGCCGAGACAGCCCCTCCTCGATTGCAAGTCAAGGAGCATGATTTCTTTTGGACCTACACAGAAGAGCCGCATCGGACGCGCAGGCTGGCTATCATAAAAGCCCATCCCGAGGTTTGTGTCTCTCCTCCTGTGCACCCAATATTCCTGACATTTCCTAGGTGACCAAACTCTGCGGGCCAGAGCCTCTCACGAAATGGGTCGTTCTACTCGTTGTCTCCCTCCAAATACTCTGCGCCTATATCTTGCGAGACACGCCCTTCTTATCATGGAAGTTCTTCCTGACGGCATACATTGTGGGTGCTACAGCGAACCAGAACCTATTCCTGGCAATCCACGAGATCAGCCATAACCTAGCCTTCAAGTCAGGGGGTGCGAATCGGGCACTCGCAGTATTTGCGAATCTGCCCATTGGAATTCCATACAGTGCCTCCTTTAGAGTACGTGCTCAATTGCTTGTCAAACTGGCAGTATCGTGAAGCTAATATCAACCAGCCATACCACCTCACGCACCACAAATCCCTCGGCGTCGACGGGCTCGATGCCGACCTCCCCACCGCCTTCGAAGCCTTCTTCCTCGACTCCATCCTTGGCAAGGCCTTCTTCTGCACCTTCCAAATCATCTTCTATGCCGTGCGACCTATCTTCGTCTTCAAAGTACCTCTCACGAGCATCCACTTTTTGAACATCGGCGCGCAGGCACTCTTCGACTACGCCCTCGTGCGCCTCGTCTCCCCACATGCCCTGTGCTATCTCATATTCTCTTCCTTCCTAGCAGGCTCACTGCATCCTTGTGCTGGGCACTTCATCGCCGAGCACTATGTCTTCGAGCGCCAGCCCGCAGCCGCGAAGGACCCCTTGACTAAAACACCTGTCCCGGAGACGTTCTCGTATTACGGCCCGTTGAATTTACTCACGTATAATGTAGGCCTGCATAACGAGCACCATGATTTTCCTGCGATCCCGTGGACGAGGCTGCCGAAGCTACATGAGATGGCCAAAGAGTTTTACGCGGACTTGCCCAAGCACAATAGCTGGGTATGGGTTATATGGCAGTTTGTTTGGGATAAGGAGGTCGGGATGACGTGTCGGGTGAAGAGGAAAGAAGGGGGAAGGAAGGTCGGTGGGTGGACGCAGGCGGAGGTACAGGCGTAAGGGTATTTCCTGTGGGTGGTGTGTATATGAATGAAAGTGGTGTGTGGGTGGTATATATTGAAGATTGGTTGCATTTCCTCGGAGTTTGGGATGGATACCGATAATTCACATAGAAAGAAGTTTAATGCCCACATTTACAACTGGAGTTTCTTGGTGCCAACGCTTGACTATTTCATAGCACTGGTATTATTCTCATTCACTGATGTCTTCCAAAACCGAAGCTACCCTAATTGTACGGCTCTCTCGCTCTAAGTCGGTGCATAAAATGCACTCGATCTTTCTCCAGTGATAATGACCAACAGCGTAGAGTGCATAGGAAAGTGAGACAAGCTAACCCGTCTGCTGAGGTCCAGTAAAGTACACATGAGAGATAGAGAAATCTTAAAGTCGTCATGATCAATACGCGTTGTACAGTCCAACGTTATGCTTCTTGCTCTCCTGTCATACCATCCCCTTTATCCACGCCTTATACCCGCCGCAAACTTTCGCTGCAAAAGAAGTATGCACTTGTCTTTGTTTTCGATATAATGCATGCAAAGGGTAATTAGAAGAAGATATATGCAAGCAGGAAGCTGACCAGGCAGAGGATAGCAACAATCTGCAATGGCACTCCCTGGGTTGTCTGGATTTGGTTGACTACCTCGTCGACGACTTTGCTGCCGCTCTCGCCCTGCGCAGCCTTGCGCATCCGCAGACCACCTTCTTGTGCGTAGCTAGCAATGGTTGCCTGGGCATCGGCTAATTTGGCCTTAAGTTCTTCGTAGCTTGGAGAGATGCTGCCTGAGCTTGCGGCAAGAGATGTGCGAGCAGACACCTTGGACTCGGAAATGGATTTAGCAGATATAGGCTCATCGTCGAATCTCGAGGCATTAGCAGTAAGAGAGGGGCGGGTGCTTGGCGTGAAAGTTTCTTCGGGGGATGGTGAGCGCGCACTGCTGTAGGCTGGGGGTGGGGCGGTGTCTGGAGTATTTTGCTTCCTTGTATTAGCTAGTAATCATAAATGGTAAGGCAAGACTTACTACTGCATCTGTACCGTGGACGCCATTTTTTAACGGCGTGGCTCCTAGCTTCTCGCCATACATTACCCGGATCTTCTTCTCTTGAACAGAGGCACGCTCAGCATCATCAACGTGCTGCCACTATCCTCGTCAGCGTGTTCTCAAGCGGTAAGATATTATATCGTCTCTTACAATGGCGGTGATGTTTGTAAACTCCTTGTCGGCTGTGACTGCAACTGACTGAACCAAAAACTTGTCTCTACACTTAGCATCTGGAGGAGGCTCCTGCTTCATAGCCTGAAGGAGAACTGCACAAGTCAGCGTTTAGAACTCTCCTCTATAACTGCCAAATCTTGTACATACCGGTAACCTCAACCTCCTTTCCAGGTTCGATCCTTCCAGAGTTCGGGCGGACACAGTATCTATATCGAGGTCAGGGCTAGAAGGGCCATAAGCGGCAGAGGACGTACTGTTTTGGCGCAGTGGTCTTGACCTATATATGAACTCACGGTTAGTATCCTTCTTCAAAAGGCCAAAGGTATCACAAAATCATACCTTGAAGGCAACAGGCGTGTGGTTTGGATTGCGGATCTTTAAGACTTGTGATACCTCCGTCGTGAATGGACCTGCGTGCATCAGTAGGGTCTCTCTAGAATCCCCGGGCACATACGGTGGAAGACCAGCTCCGTTGGGTCAATTTCTACAGACATATTGGCAGATTGTGGCAGATATGAGGGGTGTTGATGCGACTGAAACAAAGTTCTCGAGATTAAGCTCGTGTAAATACCGAGGGTCCCAGGGGGGAACGAGGCAGAAAGTTCGCTGCAGCTTATTGGGGATCTAGGGAGGGCAGGAAGGGAAGAAAGGGAGAGATGTAGAGAATTAAGGCCACTTCTGTGGGGAGATAAGAGGCGCACAAGTAAAGTTGAAGGAGAGAAGATTGAAGACAGAGTCGGGTGGTATGTTTCTCCAGTTTATCGCAGTATTGGTAAGGTTGGTCACATGTCCCTTTTGGGACTAGCTAAATGTTCCCCTGTTTGCTCTGTTTGCATGTTCATAAGTCACCGAGTTAACATTAGAGCTGACTAATATTTACAGCACCACATAACTTATCGAGGGGCTGATGAGGGCTGTACGTATTAAGTGTGGAATCGACTCTGAGGATCCTGGAATTATTTAACTCAGATGAATGACATGTGCGATCTAGACTGGATGACGATGTGCAGATTCCATGATTCTGATGGCGATTTGTTGAAGCAAGGAGGATGGGACAGTGTATGACTCCGTGGTAAAGATATCTCGAGAGCCAGCCTAAGGAACCAGCATAAGGACCTACTTAAGTTAATAAAAAGGGGCAGAACCTCAAGGTCAGTGAGGAATACTTGCAAAAATAACGAGAGATCGAGACATGATCACAGCTACAAGTCTGTGTCTACTGTGCTTCTAGAGGAAATCTGCTTGCAGCTAGAGAGTCACTGCCGCCCTAAAATGATTCAGATCGCAGGCCAGATGTCTGACGAATCCTGCAACGGCTCTTAGAGAAGATGGCCCGCTCTGAAGCGGAGAAGAGAGCTTGAGGAGCCACAAGTTCAGATTCATCTAGTACCCGAAGGGACTGTTGCAATTTCTGAACGGATGCCGAATGCAATCTACGAGTTTTGGCACCATCTCCTGCTAGTATGAGATTTGGCTGAGACAGGATGAGAAGCATAGGTTTCTGTTGCGCTTTTAGTCCTTAATGCTATTATAACATTTTTTGTCCCGTAAGTATGTGTTGACTGATATCAGGGCCTCAAGCATATGAGAGGCGATACAGCACTGATACACGCACAGAGCCTATGCATTGAGTGCTCAGTCCTCTTGCATTGAGCTTACGTATAGAGCTTACGAGTCCTACAAGACTGGAAGCATGTATATAAGGACTGTATTGCATTCCTAAGGAGGTTCCTTAAAGTTGTCTCTGCATCATTTAAGTTATTCACTGCTTTTAGCATATCAGCTATGCCGAAAGCCTTTCCGCATACTGCTATGCCGAAAACCTATAGTCAATATAACTGAGTTTCACCTTGATTCCTGACTACAACCTGCGCACTACTGAACCTCTGCTTCAAGAGGTTATGAGCCCGGCGTCTTAGGATAGTC
>KN832886.1:978666-990017 GCA_000827325.1 Oidiodendron maius Zn | reverse complement strand
TTACTACTATTACTATTTTTATATAATTGATATATTATATCCTTTATAATCTAGTATTATATTCTCTTCTCTTTAAACTATATCTATATCTAAATAGCTATAAAAAGATTATAGTCTTTTAAATACTATTAATTATACTATATATTATAATACTTTTAGATAATACTCTAATTAGTGGTTTTATAGCTATATAATTTATATTAGAAGCTATTTAGAACTAGTAGTCTAAATAATAGTAAAGATATATTAAATAGTAGTAGGATTATTTAATAATTATACTATTATTACTACTACTTAAGATATTTAGCTAGTTACTATTAAATCTTAAACTAGACTTAGTATTTATTATATAAGTATATATATATAGCTCTTAGAGTAAAAGCTCCCTTATAGCTAATAGAATAATAGATAATTATATAGAACTCTAAGTTAAGTATTAGCTATAGCTATATAGCTTTAGATAGTAGTAGTAGTAGTTGTATAGACTAGTCTAATATCTTTAAATCAATTAGAAGATAAACAGTAAATCAGGAAATATCTAACTCTAAGAGTATATTTTTTATAGTTTAATATTAAATATATCTATATATATACTATATACTAGCTTTACTATTACTACTACCTTACTAAAAAAATCGCGCTAAATTATATATAATAGAAGATAAGTAATATATAAAATTAGTATTAAATATACTTATAATCCTATAGAGTTTAATTTTATTAATTAACTTTAAATCTTGCTTTATATATATATATCTAAATATAAATAATAGATTTATCTTAAAGTATATATAAATATTATCTAAATACTAGAAGTATAAAGCTAATAAAAATATAAACTAGATATTAGAATTAAGTTCTATATTAATTATAATTTAACCTTTTATTCTTTTAGAGAGTTACTTTATCTATAGTCTATTAGCTTTATAAAGAAAGATAGTTTAGTACTAGATTTAGTTAGTTAGCTTATAATCTATTTTATACTATCTATTAAATACTAAATCTAGTTTATTATCTATTATACTATTAGAATTAGAGAGTAAATTACTATCTTTTCTATTATTCTAGAAGGAATTATTATTAAAGTAGTTACTAATCTATCTTATTCTCTATCTAATTCCTTGATTTTTACTATAAATAGTCTAGATAGAAAGTAGAATTTATTTAATATAATTAGATAACTAGTAGTAGATTTATAGATAATTTTAGATACTTATATACTCTTCCTTTAATAGTTATAGTTCTACTATATCTATATTAGAGTCTATTATAGTATTTCTAAATATAGTCTTAAGCTTTATATTAATACTCTAAAGGTACTTCTTAAGATTATTAGTAGTATTCTTTATAAAGACCTTATAATCTTTAAGACCTTTAATAGTAAGAGATAATTTGCAACTAATTAGAATAAGCTAGAGAGTTAGAGCCTATACTTTATAGCTAATAATACAGTAACTTATATATTTATATTAATAAGGGTAATATCAATAATAGATTTATATCTATTTAGAAGCTATCTAAAGCTATAAATATCGTCCTCTATATACTTGAGTTTAGTCCAGTCTCGAAAACTTGTCCGATTACTACTGGACCAGGATGAACATTTTATAATTTCCTGTTCAAATTCTCTGCACACCTTCCCGCATCGGAGCAGAGGAACCTCGAGGGCTAAAAGGTCCACATCAGTAGTAGCACTAATTGTCTCAACAAGTGAACCTAGAACCCCGCTTAAAGCCTCAAGCTCCTCCCCGAGTTCATGGATGCATTTTGGATGATACCGAAAACTCTGGACCGTCTTGAATAGCGCGACACTAGACTGGAAGGCGACGGTAGCTAACGACAGAAGCACTGTCGTTAGGTTAATAGGCTCTGCCATCACCTCTTCTTTGGTGCGAGGTGGGAGTCGGTGGAGAGAGGCAGGTAGTCGATGCTCAAGCGTCACTTCGTGGGTAACATTCTTGAACGTTTCCTCAGAACCCAACAATTCCCAACCATCTCCAAAGTGATGATTCAGATTGTCAATTATTTCATAGAATGGCACCAGGTATGCGAGGCCGTCTTCAGGAGCCCCGGCAATGATATGCCCGAAGACGTCGCCAGTAGCAGGATCCACGACCCACGATCCGCAAAGGCCTTTGCGAAGAGTTCCCTCCATGATTACCGTCCATAGCTGCTGGGATAACATTCCATCGGTTGGCTGTAGGAAGGATGCTGTTGCTAAAGTCCTGCCTGCAACTGGGCCCGAAGCGGTATAGACAAATTACATCAGTGGATCGAGGTTCACGTGGTGTTGATACTGATCGTCTCTGCTTCACGTTGGAGTTTTGTCCATGTATTGAACTTGGCACCTCAAACATTGCATAGTCCGATCCGAGTGTGCCACCCCTAGCTGACAAAATTGCTGGGCCATGAATGGTAGTGTTCAATGGGAATTGACTAGCTGTAGTTGATGGCTCTGGTCTCATGGCAGCCCCAACCCCGGGCTCTTGACTACCAATTGTCGGCCCTGCATTTTTGTGAAATATCTGGCTGTTCACTGTCCCTAAATGCGATGAGTCAAGCACTGGTGTCAAGTCTGCAGATGATCGTGATGTGGGACTTGTAGTCGCAGCTGACTCTTCTTGTAATCGAGGTTTGTCGGCCAAGGAGCAGTTATCAACACTCAAAGAGTATTCGGTTGTATTGTAGAGCGTCGAGTTCGATGTTACACTACCACCACTGGTTTTCTCAACTATATCATTCTCCTCCTCGTCGCTGTCGCTCATATCATCAATGTTGAATATGTAATTTCGCGGTGGGGGAGTCTCTTCAGGGAACCTGTCTTTCCAATGATTCTCGAAGGGATGTGCGACCGACGACATGAAGAATTTATCCTTGAACCGCAACAGACCGCCTCCGGTAGCAACCATGTCGGAGGTTCCTGGTAAGTATATACAGGTGCCCATGAAGTTTTCCGAGCCAACAGTTACGGAGACCTCATCGCCATGAATCGTCGGTGAACAGCCTTTTGTTCCATCGAGTTCGCCAAGCGTTCTTACAACACTGTTTCTGCAACCAGGGGGGCGGTCAATGTCCATCGTGATGAAGCCCGGGTAATCTTCTAGGATGGTGCTTTGCTTGATGTGCGCCTTCACTTTTTGTCGAGGACCAGGCTCGCGTGAACTGAAGGTTATAGTAGGGGAAGCAGTTTCTCTCGTTCGGCCTACCATATACAACGACCAAACAACGTCTCCGGATAATGGCTTGCAGATCTGGTCGAGGTATTCCGCAATGGTATTCTGCAAGACGTTGAAAGCGACTCTGGCTGGCCCTATTGCTTCCCAAACGCACTTATTGCGACCAAGGGTTGATAGAAGCATTCCAGTCGAGTCTTTCGGATCGGGCCAAAGCTTCTGTTTACCAGAAGAAAAGTTTGAAGATCGCTGTGAAAGCATGTTTGCTAAAGGAATCAATTTCGCAATGTTGCATGTGAAGGGGGTGACGGCCGATGATTTTGCAGACCGACGAGCGCATCTGGGTCGGCGAGGAATATTCTAAGAGCAGCTCAGCAGCATGAGCTTGGGCAAATTGAACTTCCAAGCGGCGTCATTGAGCTACTTGAGTATCTGCAGTCAGAAGATTTGGAAGAAACATATCGCGAGTGAAGTGTTATTGAGGTGGGAAGGAACATTGTGGATGCGGGATTTCCTTTCGCTCCGAGCACTTTGTTTTCACTTGAAACGTGACGACTGACAGCCGCACAACTGTGATGCACGGGATTCTCTAGTCTTGTTGGCATTGGCGCCCGATGGCTGTGCTTCAGAGGCAACGAATAGTAGGTTCTCTGGTGGTTTGCTCACTCAGCCTCCATGCATGTTAGCGCGCGTGTGCCGACCGTAAGGCTAGTCCAACGCCATCTCCCTGTTTTGTAGCGAAGTTTGATGTTCAAATTTTCATATTTATCCTCCAGTGACATGTGCTTGATTTTGCTGGTTGAGCGACCAAAGCCAATGCGAAACAGCAACAATATATACGATTTTGATACCCCGGTGCCTCTCTATACCCTATGTCACTATTCAGCTCCCGCCTCGGACTTAAGCAAGGAACATCTATTGAGCTGAGTTCAGGATTTGGAGACCCGATCCAATGGATGCCAGGTAGCTCCCAGTTTCGGCGTGAGGTCGCTTTGAGATTGTGGAACTTCAGCCTCGATAGAACACCGTCACCTTACACCGCTCTAACCCTCGACGCCTACTTCAGATATCAAAATGAACAAGCTGATCTGTTCATGCATGATAGTGGCCAACACGTTTTTGTCAGGACATATCAGCATGTTGCTGAGATATCACAAATATTAAAAGAGGACCTCGATTACACACAGGCACTAGAAAAAATTCGACTCCAAGTCTTTCAGAACAACAGAAAGATTCACGACAAAGCCCTCAGTGCTTCGTTGGATCTTGTTATTCAATCTCTACTCATGACAGAGGTTAGCAGCATCCCGAATGGGTTTTCCAGCAACACTCCATGGGCCTGGAACCAAGGAAGGCTGAGCCATTTTCTCGAGGATCGATTTACTCCACGGCCTACCTCCACCCAAGAATGGGTGCGTCTCGGAAGAGTTTTTACAGCTCGAAACATTGAACGAATAGCTGGTATCAAGATAAAATAGACGAGTAACCTAGCTGACCACCTTCAAATGTACGACACCGAAGAAGGCGAACTAGTCGTGAGCATTTTCCACCATGCGTCCTTCCTCGTAATGTTACAGAAGAGGTATGTATGTGCCCTCGCACCAATAAACTGGGAGAAAATTGACTGAAATGAACAGTGCATCAACTCAGCACAGCGCAGCTACTTTACTTCCAAGAGGTTTGATTGAGGAAACTCTTCGCACCATTCGTCTTCTTTTCCCTAGGTCAGATAAAGCAGGTGTTGCCTGGTACAAGAAAGTAGCGGCAAAAAGTTACCTTGACCTTAACACCTGTATATGTCCTCACTTAAGGGCCGAAGACCGGCAAATTGATCGTTTCGACTTCTGGCGGTTTTGATGAAGCTGAACCAAACAGTTGGGGCCAGTGGTGGCACGATAAAAGAAGAGGGGTACATCGGTATCCATTGCTTCTTGCGGCGGCGGCACTGATTCTTACGTTAGTTTTGGGTATAATGCAGGTGATTGAGGGGGCTTTGCAAGTTTACAGAGCATTTTGAAGGAACCGGAAATGCTGCTGCTCTATACTGGCACAATAGAACCTGTAAAATTACACCCCGAGGCCGATCCTACACAGTATCCCCAACTAAAAACTCCTTTGGGGAACTCTATGATTGATAGGCAACAGGAGCAAGCGTGAATTTTGAACATATGTCATTGCGATTACCGCTATAGGCGAATAATTTTTTCTGCGTCTCAATAGATGTTGATTGGAACGCGACCTTTGCTCACTAGATGTGGCGCTGTATTCGACATGAAGGCTTTCGTCCTTTCGTCCTTCACCTCCTTTGTCTCCAAATCCCTCGTGTCTGGCGGCTCAAAGTCTGGCCATCCATGACTCAGACCTTATGAAGTATACCGTTAGACTCCCATTCCCCTCTCTCGCTTCTGGTGTGTCAAATCTTCTCGGAGAGAGGAATGTCTCGTCCCCTGGAGCGGATAGGTGCATACGGTCGGCAAGCGAAATCGCTCGTTTTGCGATTTTACGGGAAGGAAACCTACAGGCACGGCGTGATGTAAATTACACTGTAATTATGATGTGAGACATGCATAGTTGTTTCGTCCTCACCAGGATCGTTGTTCACTTGATTTGAGGTACCGGTCCGCGAGGCGACCTTGTAAGAATCGGCAGCCCACGGCAGCCACAGCGCTATTGATGCCTTCCAGCTTTGAATGAAAGTGTGCTGGTCGGATGAAGGCCATCAGTGAGTTTTGACAATGTTAACCCCGATGGTAGTATTCTGGTGGCACAGTCGTGTGACGCTATAAAAGGAGGCTCTCGACCAAGGGATAGGTCGGACAACGCCATTGAAGGACAGCTAAGGATATTCTATCTTCAGTTCCAGAGACGGAAGGAGGCAGTGTCGAACAAACATGAATCCGGTATAAGTCGTCTTGTGCTATTTGAACTTCTACAGACGTTGTATCTAGCTTACCCTTCAAAACACAAAACCAGTTTATGAATAAAGCAAATAGTTCAACAAGACGCTTAATAGACACAAAACGCTAGTTATTATGCTCAACCGCTATCTCACGCTAGAGGGTCGGCCCATGCTGACGGCTAGTGTGATTCAAGAAGTCCACAAGTCTATTAGCGGTCCCCGCAAGTTGTGGCTTCATCACTAACTTCTTGAATTTGTAGGCCGTCAAGGCGTTAGGAGACAGTTCCATGTACTCTATACACATGGCTTTGTACATGCATCTTATACTAAAGAGGCATCTAATACACCTTATACTCGAGATGATCCCCTTCCTTAATGTTAGCTAGGTGCTTCCGCTTAAAGTGCTTCGTTAGGTGTCAGGATCCTTTCGTACAGAGTGAGTCGGACGACTAGCTAGTGGGTATACAGCAGAACGTTGGTGGGTTGAAGGAGCCTCGCTAGTGGGTTGCTGGAAGCTCGAAGTAACGAAGTATATTTCACCCGGAAAAATCAGAAGAAGACTAAACGCTACCCTCCTAAAAAAGAGGGCCTGCCCCCTTTATATACAAAACAACCTGGTAATATAGCGCTTGATTCGAGCCACGTGCGATTCCGTTGCCTTCATGTGACCCTCCTTCTAGTCACCTGACAATATAGCTATAACTACTATATATCAGTAATATTCCTATAGACATTACAGATAGAATAATAAACTATAAAAGGCATATAAATACAGCTGTAAAGGATATATAAGTGCTTCAATTAATTAAGGAGTATTACCCTCTAGCTTAAGGGTATATATGCTTTTAGGGTTAGGCTTCAATCCACTAGATTAGGTATCAATTATATAAGCAATCTCTGTGTCAACCCGTAGTCACGTGATTTACTGGATCAGGACTAGTCTCTCTTGCCTCTATTAAATATTTTCACCGTAGCCCTAGTTAGGAGACACACACATAATTCAATGCATGTACACCGGTTCGTTCATAGGTTGACACTCTGACAGAGACAGCTCGGCAAAGGTTTGCTGGTGGAGGCGGCAACGGGTCAGCAGAAGGCCGTCAGCGCACCTCCTGCCGGCGGGTTAAGTTTTCCCTTTCACTTCGTTTCAGGGCATTCATTCAATCATCATCAAATCAGCCAATACTTGCAGCTTCTACAGAACTTATACAACATTGTCACTATCAACCTATCAACTGAAGATTACTTACCATTCCAAGAAATGCTGCTGCTGGATTTTGCGAATGAATTGCTACTACGCATAGCAGAGCATCTAGAATCTGAAAGAGATATAAATGCTTTTGCTCGAGTAAATCACCGCCTCTACAGTCTCCTAAATAACTATCTCTATCTTCATAATGTGCAACAATTTGGAAGTTCAGCGCTTTTTTGGGCTGCGCTACACGGGCAAGAGGGGACGGCTCAGAAATCGCTACGGCAAGGAGCTATTACCCAAGCTACAGCTATGAAATGTTATACACCGCTATTTTTAGCTGCGGGTAATGGAAACGAGGCAGTGGTGAAGCTGCTGCTCACGATGGATGGCGTCGACCCAGACTCTAAGGACGGTGAATGGGGTCAGACACCGCTATCGTGGGCCGCAGCGTATGGACACGAGGCTGTGGTGAAGCTACTGCTCGCAACGGATGGCGTCGACCCAGAATCTAAGGACACTGCATTCGGTAAGACGCCGCTATCGTGGGCTGCTGGGAGTGGGCACGAGGCTGTGGTGAAGCTGCTCCTCGCGACAATTGGCATTAACCCGGACTCCAAGGGTAAGTGGGGCCAGACACCGCTGTCCTTGGCTGCAGGCTGTGGGCATGAGGAAGTGGTGAAGTTGTTGCTTGCGACAGAGAACGTCGACCCAGACTCTAGAGATAACAGCGGTAAGACACCGCTGTCGTGGGCTGCTGCGAGTGGGCATGAGGAAGTGGTGAAGTTGTTGCTTGCGACAGAGAACGTCAACCCAGACTCTAGTGATAACAGCGGTAAGACACCGCTGTCGTGGGCTGCTGCGAGTGGGCACGAGGCAATGGCAAAGTTGTTACTCGTGATGGATGGCATTGATCTGAACTCTAAGGATAACGATGGTGAGGGAATGATCAGATGACTTTCACATTTGTGAATAGTCTCACTCTATGAATATTATGAAAATAGCTTAAGTCAGAGTTTTCCTTAGAGTACGAATATCTTTCTCTCCTTGTAAACAATCACTTTACCCAGGTCGCATTTGACCTCACTTGTGCTCTTGTCCCGTCACAGGAGGGAAGTAATCTGGGAAATGCAGGAGACTTGGGATAATAGTAGCGAGAAGATAGTGGGCCCTTTCCATATAGAGGGGGATAGATTGGAATGTGGCATATCTGAACTTCGCAACTACTTTAGAAGAGGAAATGTCGACGGGATTTAGCTAGACCAAGAAGGGTTGGCGGAAAGGGTTGAGCTAAAACAAACCACCTGGTGTTACGCTGTCTGAGCCGTTAAGTCGCCATCTCCTATTTCGCACTAAAATTCAACTTCTCACGCTTTAAGAACAGCGAAGATATTACTAGGGTACAGCCGCTAGCTATAATCAAGATCCAAACATGGCCCATATCACTTATGATAGCGTCTACAGCTAACTCTTTTACCGTCACAGTCTCGTCGACTAAGACATCACTTTTAAGACCCGATACAGTTTGGTGCAGCTGCGCATCCGTGAATCCCATTTGACCTAAGGAATTCTTGAAGTTCCGAAATGCCAGATTCTGAAAGATCGTGCCGGAAATCGCAAGGGCGTGGACAACTGATCCAAGTTGAACGGTGTTCATGAAGCCGATGACATCCTGAATCATAGCTGGGCCCCATGAAGAATTCATAGCCACTTTGAGCGGGCCTACTGCATACCCAAGTTGAATGGTAAGACCAGACCAAATCCTATGAACATACTATATCCGTAAATACTTGAGGTTGAGGTTGTAGACTTGATTCTGAACATGAGAGCACCACCAATCGTGATCAGGATTCCAGAAGTAAGGACGAAGGGAATATAATAGCCCACTTTGGGTCGTGCGACACCTGCAATAATAACGCTCACGAACCACGTACAAATAAAAGGAAGAAGTCGGACTGCAGAGTGCAAGGCTGAATCCTCTGTTGTAAACTGGAAGTAGAGTGGGATATAATAGATCGAAATGAATTGGGCAGCTGAAGAGCAGCAGATGCACAGCCATAACAGCAAAAGTGACCTGATTTTCCGGAAATCAACAGGGAAGATACGTTGTCTTGGAGTTGTCATGCACGCAAAATACTGCTGTAGGGCGAACACGAATACGCGGACTCCGGAAACGACAAACATAGAAATAGTCTTGCCGTCGCCCCATACCCACTGTGCACCGCCGAAGGTAAGGGCAATGACCCAAGCTGCGTAGATAGCTGCGTTGAGAAGGCATCTAAGCCAATCGATCTGCTTGAACTTATCAACAATAGAGACATCTCGTTGTGGATCTAACGAAGGTAGTGACGTCGCGTAAATCGGAGAAAAGACACCGGCGATGACAAGGTTGATGTAAAATCCCTACAAAGATGATTAATATAATAAAGAGCGGCTTAAGGTTTTAGTTTTGTAGTTCTAAATGAAACATACCCAACGCCATGTAGCTGAGCTACTTGCAAAGGCGCCCCCAATAACCGGACCAAGGACAGTTGCAGTCCCAAAGACTGTGCCCATGAGAGCCAGGTAAATTGATTGTTCTTTCGGGTTACAAACCGCGGTAAAGATATTCAATGCGCTAAATACGCATTAGAAGCTGGCATATAGAAGAAAATTTAGAAGAGTACCCAAGGTAGATTCCAGCTCCTCCAGCTCCGGCGATAACTCTTCCAACAATTAAGGCCTATCAATTATAAGCTAGAACTCGTTCCAGAGAGAGGCGACTTGCTAACATCCATGTTTGATACACCACTATAGAGAGCACTACCTGTCTTGAAGGCGATAATACTAGCAATATATATCTATTTTGTATTGAAGATACTGTATACCTTCCTACTATACCTATTATCAGCAATGTTTTATTGACTTATAAGCTAATATATAACTTATACTGAAAGAATAATAGTAATACTTCTAAGGGGGAACCTAATCCCTATCTAACTGAGTTTCTAATCTTGACTAAAAGCTCTAATAATAGAGGCCTGAATATTAGCTACAATTGTTATATCTAGGCTATAAAGGATTGAAGTTAGATAGGTTAAGACTAGAAGTAGTAGCTACTAGAGATATTATTAGATTTTATATACTAGTAGAATAAATACTATCTTGATATACCTTTCTATTCTTAATAACCCTTTTATAAGCTAATAGGATTACCTCTGTCTCTGTTTACTTTATAGAGGTATTACTATTAGCTAGTTTGAAAGACTTACTAAGTCTATTTATATATAATAGCTTTTAAGTAGGTTTATTAGTACTATATCTTTCTGTAGCTTTACTGCTATTATAGTAGTAGTAGATTTTTCTAAGTTTACTTTATCTAAAGTATTAAGTTAATATAAATAGAATAGTAAAAGTATTAAAAGCCTTATCTAGTATATATATATCCTTAGCTACTAATACTTTAGCTATTAATCCCTTAGCTATTAATCTATTATCTACTACTATATCTTATTAGTAAAGTCTAGCTATCTAGTTATTAGTACTATACTATCTAATCTTATTAAATCAAAAAACTACAAATTTTTTTAAATTTTTTATTAAGTATATTAGAATAGTAGCTTTTAGTGAAACCTAACTTTTTAGCTAATAAAAGTTAGTTTTTACTAAAAACCTATTACTTTAATATATAAAACAAGATTATATATTTATCTTTTATTAAAAACTAAATGTCTTATTTCTAGTTTTTATTAAAAACTATATTTTATATATAATACTAATATTAGATATCTAGAACTTTATTCTATAGAAATTTAATAAAACTAAAGCTCTAGATTATTATTATATTATTGTTATAAATTCTTTTTATATACTATATAAGTCTATAACTATTATAGTATAATAGAGATCTCTTCTTATATAACTATAAGTATAGAGAATAGTAGTTTATTTAAGAAAAGAAAGAAAAAAGAGATTTCTATAAGTTATACTTTTTTATCTAAGTTATTAGCTACTCTTATATCTATTATAGAAAGAGTTAGATAAGAATATAGTCTACTATATATATTATACTAGCTTCTATACTTATATATCTATAATTAAAAAGATT
>KN832886.1:883478-966128 GCA_000827325.1 Oidiodendron maius Zn | reverse complement strand
ATATATTATAATTAATTTAAAAAAGATTTTTATAAAAGAAAGGGAGTAATTTCATGAAAAGTAGCTAGTTTACTATATTAGCTAGTTTACTATATATCTATATTATACTATTATATATATTATTACTAACTTTAAGATATTATATATACTTAAAGCTCTAATACTAGTTAATAATATATATTAGATAATTACTAAATATAATAATAGTTAATAATTGAAATTAATCTTCTTATAATAGTAAATATTTAAAATATATTTAAAGATTAAGAATTCTATAGAGTAAATCCTTATAAATATCTTATAATAAAGTATTACTATTATAGACTCTAATAATTTAGAAGTTAGTAAGTATTATACTATAGTATATAGCTAATACCTTAGTCTAACCTTCTTTAGCTAATAGTCAAGTCTGAAGTTTAGGTGATAGTTTAGGAAATGTTATAGAAGCAGGAGGACTTATATCAGGCTTTTTAGAGCCTAGGCCTTTAAAGGGGCCTTTGAATAGGTCCTTGAACTGTTGCTTAAAGGAAGAGAAGGGCAAGTGCCAGAGTTTGACGGTGCCATCGTGTGATGCCGATGCAAGCAGGCACGAGTCGGGCGCGAAGGCGACTGAGTGGACCCAGCCGCTATGGCTCTCGAGCGTCTGCCGGCACTGGGCTGTCGTCAAGTCCCAGTTGACGGTTCTATCGTAGGATGCTGACGCGAGTAGCTGTGAGTCGGGCGAAAAGACAACCGCGCTCACCAAAGCTCGGTGGCCCGTGAGGGTCCGCTGGCACTGGCCCGTCATGAGATCCCAGAGCTTAATGGCGCAATCAGCCGTTGTCGATGCTAGGAGGCGCGCATCAGGCGAAAAGGCGACCGAGTTGGACTCGCTAAGAAGGTCGCCATAGTTCTCGAGTGTCTGCTGGCGCTGGACTGCCCCAGGTCCCAGAGCTTCATAGTGCCATCGTGTGATGCCGACGCGAGCAGGCACGAATCAGGCGAGAAGGCGACCGAGTACACCCCGTCGCGATGGCCCTGCAGCGTCTTCCGGCACTGGCCCGTCGCGGAGTCCCAGAGCCTGACAGTGCCATCGCTTGATGCCGACGCCAGGAGTCGCGAGTTGGGCGAGAAGGCGACCGAATTAACCCCGCCGCTATGGCCCTCAAGTGTCTGCACGTTTCTGGTTGTGTGCTTTGAAGAGCCCGCTGATCGTGTCTTCATCGAGTGTGTACGTCCACAGTGTCGCGTCAGGAATGTCCCCTCTAAGGCACTTGTCGGCCCAAAATACCTTGGTGATGCGACTCGTCGCTAGTCCTATTATCGTTTGAGTTGAAGGACCTGAGTGTCTTCGTAGGTGTGGGGGGCGCGTCCTTGTCAAGCACAGTCTCTGCTCGGCGCTAACAGAAAATGTCACATATAAATCACGTGACATGATACACTTTCCACTCCTGCCATGTAACAGGTGTTATAAGAATCGATAGCTAATTGTATTTGTAGTAAGGCCACTCTCAGAAAGGCGTATTACCTCCCCATGACCTAGTCGATCTCGATACCATGGTTCCATATGATGTTGGCCTTATATAACTAACAGTGGTGGGATTGATCTCCATCCTACATATATAGATTCAATAGCTGTAAGAGACTAGGGATTTTTAGGGCTAAGATAGTAATACTCCTTAACCTCAAGAAGCATATATCTACTCTCCCTTTAGGCAACCAACTCGAAATCTAGTTTCGTTAAAGTTCCAAATATCTTTTCAACTAATCTTGTATTTCTCAAGCACCTCCTTATACTTCTTAAGCCAAGCCTCTACCTCCATTTTATCTTATGCAGTGATTCGAATATATGCAATAGGCTTGGTTTTAATTATATGTAGTGGCTGAATTTTCCACCACTTTTGGAACTGACGATTTAAAGGTGGTGGCTTATCTTGAAGCTTTCGAAGGTATAAGCTCATTATTACTCCTTTTGTAGGTAGTTGGCTATAATTGGGGTATGACTTAATGAAGCGATTTAAAACCTCTTCTTGACTAGGTGTTAAGATTTGATTCGATCCGCCACGAGTAAGTATAGATACCCTTTGAATTGAGGAGCCTAGAGTAGTCGGAGAGAGGGTTAAATATCCGTGCTGCGGTAATATTCACCTCCTTTGGGTTCTCTACTCTACAGAGCCTTGCAAAACCGGCTTCATCTTTGCTGCAAGGAAAGGTTCTACTGCACCACATTTATCAGGGATTCCTCGAATATGCCGAACCATAGCAGCTACCAGCCGACTTCTCAATATATCAACCCCCGAGTCTTCCCAAGTCTATCCGGGCCGCTCATTAGTTCGCCTCCATCGACGACGGACAAGGGTAAAATGATGAGGATGATCGATTTGGGAGTGTTCAGACTTCCTGAAGTTCAAGTCCGTCTCGATAGCCCGAGTAAAGTCCGCTGCTTGGTATATCTTCCAGGTCTAGACCGCTGATACTATGTTCCAAATAATCAATGCTAGGGACAAGAAGCCGCCAGAGGCTACATTTATGTTCCCTATCAGGTTCAGGATCTAGCCATTCTTTCGCCTCTGCTTCCACATCCTATGAGATTGACAATAGCGCTTTCGCTCTCTTCTTCTTCATTATCTTGCTAAAAGATAAGCTCTTTCTAGCCCAAGGATCTTCTATTGCCTCCTCTAAATACAGCCTTCAAAACACAAAACCAGTTATAAATAAAGCAAGAAGACACTTAATAGATATAAAACGCTAGTTATTATAACTAACTACTCTCTCCTGCTAGAAGGTTAGCCTATACTAACAGCTAGTGATTCAAGAAGTCTATAAGTCTATTAGCAGTCTCTATAGGTTATAGCTTCTTGGCTGACTTCTTGAACTATTAGGCTATTAAGGTATTAGAAGACAGTTCTATATACTCTATATATATAACTTTATATATATATCTTATACTAAAGAGGTATCTGATATACCTTATACTTAAGACAATCCCTTTCTTTAATCTTAGCTAGATACTTCTGCTTAAAGTACTTTATTAGGTTACTAGATATATAGAATTTATAGATAAGATTTTCTATCTTATAGTTATCTAGTAGTAAAGGTAATGCTTTACTAATATAGATAAAGTATACCCTTAGTCTCTTCTTCTTATCCCTAATAAGATAGACCTTATAGTAATATATAGAGGACTATTAGCTAGACGATTATAAGTAATAATAGATTATTTAGTATCTATAGTAGTCTTAGCTAGATATATAGTATACTTCTTTTTAATAGGATAGTATATAGTAATAATATTAATTATATAGTCCCTTCTCTAATACTATCTATTAAATATAGTATTAACTAGAGCTATAAGGGCCTTTACTAATAGTCTTTAGGATAGCTACTTAGAATAATAGTATATATCTGCTATAGTATCCTTAATAAAGCTATTACTATAAAGCTATTGTTTAATATTATCTATAGCTAATTTAGTAGTCTACTTATCTCTAATCTTCTATTTTAGATTTCTCCTTTATCTCTACTTCTCCTTCTAGATATTACTATAAGCTACTCTATATTATTTATTAACTAGATTCTAGAGCTTTAGGTATATTTATATATACTATATATCTATCTATTAAGCTATCTACTAGTATCTATAAGGTAACTAAATAGGAGCCTATTTAGTAACTTAATTAAGTATATAGTATTAAGTATAAAAGACTCTAGTTCTTCTAAATCTCTTCTTACTTTAATTATCTCTATATTACTCTCTTTATCTATTGCTTTTAGTATTCTATTATACTAAAAACCTATAGTTAATATAACTAAGTTTTACCTTAATTCCTAACTATAATCTATATACTATTAAACCTCTACTTAAGATTATTTATTAGATTTAAGGCTATTAAATAAATATATTTAAATAAAGAGGTTTAATATAGCTATAAAGAGATATACTAGTTATATATAATTGTTTAGTTATATAATCTAGTTTACTTATTTAATATAGCTAAATAGATAAGAGAGTATAATATAATAAGAATAGTAATATAATAATTTTTTATCTAGAAACTCTATCTTTTATAAATTAATATATATAATACTATCTAATATTACTAAAATTAAGGTTTAAATTAATACTACTAGTACTATAATAGATATTAATTCTAGCTTAAAAGTCTCTATAGCTATATACTAGTTTTTAGTACTATATTAATCCTTACTTTAATATTAAACTAGTATACTATCTAGTAATAGTTAAGAGAAATATAATAAGAAGCTAAATTTAGTATAGGATTTAGCTTTATAAGACTATATATTTATACTCTATAGCTATAGGACTCTAGCTAATACTAAAGAAGTCTTCTTAACTACTAATTAGTTACTCTATTATTTAACTAATAACTCTAATAAGTTAGTCTTAATATATTAGACTAAGGCTTAAATTAAGTACTAATATAATTATCTTAAAGCTCTAAAATTAAAGCTATTATCTATAAAGTACTTTACTTTATATATAATAAAGGATATTAAGGGCTATTTTATAGCCTTTAAGAAGTATAAAAACTACTAGAGAATCTAAAACAAGAATATATATAATTTTAATAAGACTAGCTTTTAAATTAAAGTCTTATTAGATAAAAAGATCCTAGTTCTAAAGGATATACTAGTTATATATATAGTAGACTCTAAAAATAAAGAGTTTATTACTTTAATTAAGACTATTAATTATAGAAGCTAAAAGATATCTTCTATAATTATATTTACTAGAACTTATTATTTATATTAATATTTTAAGAATAATCTAGATAGTAATATTATATTTATATAATTAAGCTCTAGTTATTTAAATAATAAGCTAGAGATTAAATACCTTAAATACTTTAATTATTATACTTAATTAAAGAGTATTAGTAAATACTAGATATTAATATTTAATAGCTATAGAAATTACTTTACTTAAGAGTTTCTAGACTTCTATTAGTAGTACTATATTTAGTCTTTTTAACTACTTGCTTATATTATATATCTCTTATAGTCTCTAGATATTAAAGTATTTTAAAGCTTAAAATATAATTTTAAGAAAAAGGTTTAGAAGTAGGTCTTTTTAGATATTAAGAAAATATTATATACTGATTTCTTTATCTTTTTTTAATATTTCTATAATAAAACCTTTAAAAATCTATAGATTTATAAGAGTACTTTCTAGAAAACAGGCTTAATACTACTTAATCTATAGCTAGTCCTCTTAAAATTAAAGGAGTATTAGACTCTTTAATATCTAAAAATACTACTACTATCTATTTAGAAGTCCTTGTTTCTACTACTCTTTTCTTTACCTGGATTTATAATACTATTACTATCTAATTAGGCTTAATTTCTAATACCTTTAACTATAAGGATCTAGAAACTAAAGGTTAAATATATTAAATAATAGTACTATAATTCTCTAGAATAAAAGATATTAATTATACTCTCTATAATATATATAGCTAAAAAGATTAAGAAGGCTATTAAGACCTTAATATTATTTAGAGCTTTTTTAAAGTATTATTTATAGGATTTAGCTAATATAAAGACTATATATAAGAAGAGAAAGGATAATAGTAGTAAAGTAGTTTAAAAGTATAGTAAAATAAGGGTTTACTAGACCTATATATAGATTAAAGTAAAAGAGGAGAATAAAAAGAAAGTAGTTAATATATATCTTAAGAAAAAGAGAAAAGTCTAGTATAAAAATTATTTAAAGATACTAAAAGAACTAAAAGAGAGTTTTATAGAGATAATATAATAGATATATAATATAAGGTAGTAGTAGTATATTAGACTATTTAGTTGGATTTAGAGTAAAAAATTATTATATTACTATTCTTATTATATTATACTTCCTTACTTACTTTACTATATAAAGTAGGTAGGTTATATAACTAAACGATTATACTATTAGATCTAAAAGGGGTAATTGTAGTAAAATATACTCCTTTTAGTTAAAAAGGGTAATGTCAGGAGCCTCTCTTATAGAATAAGTCAGGCGACTAGCTAGTAGGTATACAGCAGAATATAGGTTGAAGGAGCCTTGCTAGTAGGTTGCTGGAAGCTTGAAGTAACGAAGTATATTTTACCCGGAAAATCAGAAGAAGACTAAACGCTACCCTTCCAAAAAAAAGGGCCTGCCCCTTTATATACAAAATAATGTAGTAATCTAGTGCTTGATTTGAGCTACATGCGATTCCGTTACCTCCCTGCGACCCTCCATCTAGTCACCTTACAAGTAATTGATAATCAGGCAGAGTATCGATTGCTTAAAGAGGGGTAGTGTGTTTATAACGCGAGCCGTGATACTACTGTACATTCACACTATATTAGTCAGCTAGTATAGTACATATTGGTCCAACCACTGGCTCTTGTTTCCGCCTATTACTACCGTTTTCGAAAAAGGTGTAGGGTGGGTATTAGCTGACTAAGGCCGTGCCAATGTAACTTATCTCAGCCGAGAACTCTGCTCTTATCGCCATCTACATGCATTGTCCACACCACCGTCTATACTACAATCGTCCACGCAGCCCGCCTCCCCGACTTCTACTCTACCAAGAGGTTAAGAGACATTTGTGAGAGGTCTTAGCATGATGCCAGAGTATGGCAAAGGGGGTATCACATATAACGCCGCGGGGGAGAGCCATCAAATCTTTTACTGGATGCTGGACCTGTCGGCGGCGGGGTATCCGATGTGATGAGCACAAACCAATCTGTTTCAAATGTACAGTGTCCAGTCGTCATTGCGAGGGCTTTGATATCCGTCTCACCTGGTTTACTACCACCCCAGAACAGCTGTGCGAGAGATTGGCACAGACTCACTGCAGCTCAAGGGGTCTCTTCCCGCGCAGAAAGGGCGACGGTGATGGCAGTGTCCCCAACATTTCTAAGCGCCGGCAGGTTCCTTTGCTAATGACATTCAACATGAGCCTACCGTCATACAGTGAGTTAGAACTCGGCTTGGTCATATCTGAGGTTCAGTTGAGCAGTGAAACTCTTTCTGCGCATGGACACGCATTACAGCGGGGACCTTTCGGAGTATTCCGACGAGAGGTCGACTCGCCACTGACCGGCTCATTCCCACATTCTACCATGCCCGCCCCAGAAACTTCCCCAGAGGAGCAGATCAAACCCTGGTCCGCTGATTCCCACCCCCCTGAGGCTCAAGATAGCTTCGTGGACGACTTCCATCGGGCCAACCTCCCCGTCTGCGCAGATGCCAGCTTTCTCTACGATGTCACATCTAGCATTGTCCTGGATCATGTGTCTCCTTTGTCCATATCGTCCGATGACCTTAGCGATACCGGCCCCCTCCTCTCCGACCCGAGGACACCGGCGCAACGCTCACTCTCCCCCGAGCTCAATCTGTTCTCCTCGGTTAAGCAATGTGAGCTGTTCCATCACTGGCGGCGATATCTTAGTCGGTTGATGATACCATTTGCCACGGAGAATCCCTATCTCACTATCATCACGCCAATGGCGGAATTGGCAGATCCAGATTCCATAGATTCTGCGAACAGTGCAGTGTTCTGGTCAATCCTGGCCGTATCGGCATTCAGTAAAGCCCGAATGGTCCAGGAAAGCTCTGAATATACCAAGCTGGGAGAGGCGTGCTATGCCAAGTCATTGAATATCCTTAGCCGCTGCTTCTCCAGCCACAGCCCTAACCAAGGGGTGGTAGTTCTCGCGGCAATCACGATGAATAGCCTAATCGATGTGTTTCGTCCCTTACCAGACTCCCGGAATAACTGGCAATTGCATCTCCAGGCTGGGAGACAGTGGATGAGATCGCAAGAGCTGGAGTTCCTGTCGCACGGGCCGAATGTCTCGATATTGATCGAGCTAATCATGCTAGTGGAGGTTCTTGGCTTCTCGGGCAAGCGGCAACTGGAACCTTCGCTATATGAATCCCTCTTGGTGGTAGAGTACAGTAGGATTGAGCGATTCAAACTCAGGATCCCCGCACTAGAGAGTTCCTACAACCTGGATCGCATGTTCGCGCTACCCTTAAATATATTCGAGTCCATCATTTGGACCAACCTGCTGGTGCATCAAGGGGCGGATGCGCGGCAGGAGGAGATAGAGGCGCTAGGATCCCAGATCGCTTCCTCGGACCCTGCTTTCTTCCATTACAATCGTCTGCCAGATGCGTCCGACGAACACGCCCGGATGTGCGTGAGGCATTTGTTCTACTACGCATCCGACATCTACTATGAAAGGCAACTCCTACATACCCCAGTCGCCGATGTCCAATGGATCGTGACCGCTGCGATTCCTTACGTCCAAGGTTTCCTTTCTCATGAGCATGAATTGCAGGGGCCTTGTCTTTCCTGGCCCATCTTCATAATCGCTGCCGAGGCTACTGATCCAGAAATATGGAAGTTAATTGTTGCCTTTTTCGATCTTGATCGGCCCAGGCAGATAGGGAACTACTCAGGAGCTAAGGAAGTCCTACTTGAACTCAGGAGACGGCGGGAAGATATGCACCCGGCCGATGCTTCTCTTGATTGGACAAATGTCATGCGCGATATGGGCTTTGATATCCTATTGGTTTGATGATCGATATGAATAAAGTAAAATAAGAATTTCCAATGAGGATAAAGAAATGGCAAGGCGAAATAAAGCATCACATCTACCAAACCGTTCACGCACAGCTGTCATGAACCTTGAAATTATATTGATCCCTGAAAATATATTAGAAAAGAAATCGAAGTAAATGCTCCTACTCGGTTTCATGAATGCCACCGTCAATCCTATCGTATTGCTCTATCTCATCCGCAGTCTCTTGCAAGATCTCGAACCCTCGCTGCAGATCCCTGTCGGAGATTGTCATTGCGACTGACATTCGAATGCGCCCTTCCAGTGGGTACGTTATCAGACCCTTGTGCATAGACAGGGCTGCAAAGCGTCTGGGTGTGACGCAAGAATTGTGATAGTCTGACTTGAGAGTAATGTTGAGGTCCGCCCCCCGGGCTGTGATATACTCAAAGAATGGGAATTTCTGTGTCCAGTCATGAGTGAAGTCCAGGAAACTCTTCTGAATATCTGCAGCTCGTGCAACTAGACCCTCATTATCGATGATTTCCAGGGCGGCAATGGTGCAGGCAATGGCCATTGGGGTATGAGCAAATGTCCCGGCACATTGATATGGCCCAACAAGCGACATGGTCTCGTTGTTTCCTAAGACGAAGGCAGCGGGGTAGGCGCCACCAGTGATACATTTACCGATTGCGATCATATCAGGCTTGATGTCGTCTCCCAGCCACTCAGAACAGAGGAAGCGGCCGGTCTTACCGGCACCCATACGAACCTCGTCGGAGATGAACAGAATATTATACTTCCTGCAGAGAAGGACAACTGCTCGAGCGTACTGTTGATCTTCTTCGAACGTCCTAGATTACCTGCGTCAATAGACCCACGCAAACCGCTGCACACTCCAGCAATGGAACCACTTACGGCAGGTGGCCATGTATACATTCCATGATGATAGCAGCGACGTTTAGATGGTGCTCTGCCAAACAGGCTTCCATATCCTCGATATGGCCATACCGTAGTAATGTCCTTTTAGTGGGATGCACGTTGGTGAGCTTCTCGTTGAAAACTCCGTATGCTACGATAGGTGATCTCCTGTTAGCTCATGAGGTCCAACAAAAAAGGTTCCGGATAGTTGGATCAGCAAAGGCCATACCATCTCTCTCCCCGTCCGGGTTCATAATGGGCCAGATTCCTGATGTTAAGCCGTGGTAGTTATCCCCGACACCTAAAATGAGCAGTTCCCGCGCCGGGATGCCTTTCACCTGCTGGCCCCACTTCCGAGCAATCTTCACAGCTGTATCTGCTGCCTCGGAACCGGTTACAGCAGCGGTGATCTTATCATATCCAAACCGAGAGCACATCATCTCAGCGAAGGTAGGCCAACTAGCGACGCGCGTAGAGGTGTTGACAAGTGTAACTATATTTTGGAAAACAAAGAGAAAGGACCGGGAGTCAGTAAGACATTATTGGCGAGGTTGTAATCATCGATAGTAGGACTCTTACCGGTTTGGGCGGTTTTGGTAATAACTTCAACAAGCTTCGGGTGGCATTGACCCAAGCTCCCAGCACTGAACATTGAAATGAAATCAATGTACTCCTTCCCATCAACATCCTCCAGTGAGAAGTCGTCAGTAGGAAAGCTATTGCCGATGGCAGAAGGGAGACTAAGAGACCATCGCAAGACGAGCTTACATATAGCTTGGATCCTTGTCCCCAGGCAATATATACTGGTAAAGGTGTGAACCCACCAACAATATACTTGGCTTCTTTCTCCATCAGATCAATCACCCGAGGTGACAGAGCTTGCGTGTTTTGTTGGACAGAGGTTGTGTGAAGACCATTACTTTGCTCGACGGCATTGTCGATGCATGCTTGAGCCATATTAATTATTTGAAGTTGGAGACGTGGGAGATCCAAAGGGCAAAAGATTGCTCCAAAGCTTTGTAACTTTGATCATCATTTAGATTGAATGATGCTTCATTTAAAAGACCAATCTCCGATATATAGCCGCCACTGCGCTTCAACTGCGTGGCCGTTGACTGGCACGACAGTGCCCCTGCAGGTAGATTCAAAAGGGGAAAGAACAATTTCGCCGCTTTCGGCGTCTCCATCACCTGACCTCTCGCTCCGGACTTCCTCTTTTGATCTCAGTCCGGCTAAGGAAGTGGCCCACTTCCCGCTCATTTGAGATACAATGGCAATCTCCGATTTCCTGCCTCACTCCGATAGATCCATTATCCTATTAGCAAAGCTATCTCGGGCTAATTCTAGTGGGTTGTACGAAACACAAATCAGCTCCGAGCCTGTTATCCAGTTCGCTTCCAGCCTTATTTATATTTATTCACATCTTTGCGAAACTGTTGATGTACGAATCAACTCTTCCTACCTCATTAGCTGGAGCCTCTACACGTGTCGGCTTTCTCCTCCTTCGCATCGGAATTACTACAAGGCAATAATCCTTTCCTTGCCGTTCAGAAAGGTACGCCTCCTCTCAAAGTATGATTGACGGCAAGTACCTCCTTCGTGTTGGCGGGGTGTCATTCAAGACTAACACCTCACAGGTGCAAGTTTTACAGCCAACATGTCGAAGAGCCTTCTTAAACGCAATGCCATTGTCACCGGTGGCTCACGAGGCATAGGTGCAGGAATAGCTATAGAACTAGCCAAGCGAGGGGCTAATGTTCTCATCACATACGAGAAATCCGCAAAGGCTGCCGACGAAGTAGTAGCACGAATTGAAAACCTCGGCGTTAGAGGCCTCGCCCTCCAAGCAAACTCCCTGGATATCGAATCCCCCGCCAAGATTGTCAAGGCCCTCGCCGATGCCTGGGGGAAAATCCATATCATAGTTAACAACGCCGGGATCGGCGACGACATATTCTTGCAGGACCTTACAGAAGCGGACTTCGACCGACATATGGCCATCAATGTCAGAATGCCCACATTCTTAGTAAAGGCAGCCATTCCCCACTTTGGCGAGGCTCCCCGGATTGTTAACTTGTCCAGTGTGATGGCACGTGTTGGCAGCGCTCAGGCAACTGCGTACTGTGCTTCGAAGGCAGCTCTGGAGGGAGTCACCAAGGTCCTCGCCGTAGAGTTAGGCCATAAATATGGCGCTACGGTGAACTGCGTGAATCCTGGTCCAGTTGACACCGATATGTGGCGCCAAACGGCCCAAGGGGTGCGGGATGAATGGGAATCGAGAAAGGCAGTAGAGACTCCAGCAGCACCAAGAATTGGTACTGTGGACGATATTGCTCAGATTGTTGCATTTCTGAGTGAAGAACAGAGTCGATGGACTACTGGTAGCACAGTGTGCGCTAATGGAGGGATGGTCTGTGTATAACTAGCTTTTGGTAGGTGCTGTAACCACAAGCATTATAACTAGAATTATACAACACTTTAGCTATACCACTGTTAACTGAAGAACATCAATTGTGTGTATCTTTGAGACGTATTATTCGAGACAAGTTGTTTCCTGTCTCCAGCTCTCATACAGATTTACTCTATGGATTGGTTGTACAATTAACCCCGACGCTTTCTGGGCTATCTTCAACTCTAAGGCCGATGCATGTAGCATAATACCGCGGTCACTTGGTTTCTTGCGATCTGTGATCTGCCACAATATGCTTAATACTCGTGACGAGCACGTGTGGTCAAACAGGTAGTGCGAGTTTGCTGGAAAATGGTGGGATTCATATATCTAGCATCGCGGCTGAGGGATGAAACTACTCTACACTTAATAAAGTAATCTGTAGTGGAGCTAATAACATCCCGTCACTTCTAAGTATCTCTAAATTTGGGTACACTTATAATAGCATTATAGGCAACAAGGCAACAACACTAAAATACGGAATTAATTATCTAATTTCTTATTGAGCCAGCCAGCTAACCCTAACCGTAAGAAATTATATAAGAAATTAGGAAATTAGATAATTAATTCTATATTTTAGTGTTGTTGCTTTATTATCTATAATACTATTATAGGTATACCTCTAAATTTAATACTAAAACAGTAGGTATTCTTTTCTACTCCATAAAGTAAGATGTTACAGACGTTGTATACTTATAGTACTAGAATAGCTCGCCTATATCCTAAATCAGTAGACTGTTTGCACCCTAGTGATTTCTATTCATTATCAATAATTTAGTGCAAACTGCCTTTAAAATAATGCCCGTCGATAGAGTTCCACTGTATATTGTCATTGTTCTCTCCCCATCTTGCAGTGCTTATCTCACGCTAAGCGAAGTAGCAAGTTAACCCTTGCAACTTCGCTATGAACTTCCATTTTTGATTAACCGATGGCCGCATTAAACTAGATCATACCTTAAAGGAAAAAAGGGTCGATTAGCTGTAAGGTTAGTAGCATACTATTAAAGAGTATACACGCCTAAGAGATATTCTTGAGAAGTATAATAACCGATATTATTTTCCTGCGGTCTTGTTGATTGAATCGGTGGAGCGGCCACTTATCACTTCCCAACTACTATCTTTACTGGCCTCCCTCTTTTAATTCCGATTTCTGCAGCCAAGGCCACCAATATGAAGGAAGCATACGACAAGACCCTCACCGAGACAAGCTCTCTGCAAGCTGCCGTCTGCGCTATGGAGGTGGGAAACGTTGAAGAGTTCCACCAAAAGCCATTTAGCCTCTGGAGCACTCTTGGACTGGCATTCTCCGTTACCTGCACTCCACTTTCCATTGGTTCTTACCTGGCTGTTAGTATTGGTGTTGGAGGAAGTCCTGTGTTTTTCTTTGGCTTCATTTTCTCCGCACTGATGAATCTATGCATCTGCCTCTCTCTGGCTGAGATATCAGCTGTATATCCGCATGCATTAGGTAAGGAATATCAATAGTCAGTTATATGATGAAATCGGAATCTAATCAACATAATCCAGGTCAGATATATTGGACCGCAATCCTTGCTCCAAAGAGGTTTGCGAGATCACTGAGCTACATCAGTGGCTGGTTGACCTCTGCCGGCTGGCTCTTCTGGCTCGCTTCCTCCTGTCTTTTAACCTCACAGCTGACCTGGGCCCTCGTCCAAGTCTGCGACTCATCATTTGTGACAAAACTATGGCATTTCTATCTCGTCTTCAATGCCTGCGCTGCTGCTGCTCTGATAATCAATGTTCCCTTGTTCCGGTGGTATCCATACCTGCTAAAGACGATGGTGTGGTACACCAACCTAGGAGCCATCTTCATCTTCATCACCTTGCTCATTAGAGCAAGTCCGAAGCAATCGGCTAAGTCAGTATTTGTCGATATCATAAATCTGACCGGCTGGGACTCGAAGGGTGTTGTATTCTTCATTGGGCTCCTGCCTGGCGTGACTGCAGTGAATGCATTCGATTCAGCAGCCCACATGTCCGAAGAAATGCCTGAACCTACCAAACAGGTTCCCAAAGTCATGGTTATCAGTGCCTTGCTCAGCTTCATTGCTACAATCCCGATGGTCTTGGTATATATGTTTTGTATTGTCGACCAGGAGGCCCTCTATACTCCGGTGGGAGGCCAGCCAATCATTCAGCTCTTCGTTGATTCAATGGCATCACTGCCAATGACGATCGTCTCCACGGTTCTTCTTATTATCTCGATGATGATGTCCGCTGTGACAGTCCTAACAACATTTAGCAGAATCTGGTGGTCCCTAGCTAGAGACAATGGCACACCATTCCCTCACTTATTCTCGAAGATCAGGTCTTCCGATGAGTTACCGATTCCTGCTATCCTCTTCGGTTTCGCTGGAGCGGTCGCCTTGGGGGCAATCGAGCTCGGCTCGACGACGGCCATCAATGCAATTCTGGGCGCTGGAATCATCTGCATCATGGTATCCTACGTGGTTCCCATTGCCCTCTTCCTGTTCGCTAGAGGAAGCCTTCCCCAGAAG
Organism: Oidiodendron maius Zn; assembly: GCA_000827325.1. Taxonomy (NCBI): domain Eukaryota; kingdom Fungi; phylum Ascomycota; class Leotiomycetes; family Myxotrichaceae; genus Oidiodendron; species Oidiodendron maius. The sequence goes on along the minus strand of KN832886.1, from coordinate 951,704 downwards.
CGTTATTTTAACCTCGGACGCTTTGGGGTCGTCTTGAATTATATTGCTATTGTGTGGACTGTATTTATTACAGTATGGCTGCTATTTCCTCTGTATCTGCCGGTTACCGCTCTAACAATGAACTACGCAATTGCTGTTATTGCTGGGGTTTTCCTTGTCAGCTTGGTGAACTGGTTTGCATATGCGAGGAGGGCCTTTAAAGAACCTTCACGCATGGCTCTAGAGATAGCGGGCCAAGACAATCAGTTGCCAACCAACAGATCCTACCTGAGCGGCACGCCTGGGAGATGTGTTATTTGATTTTTCTTTGTTAACAACCTGCGTTCTACATGTACTTTTGTCATTCTTAGACGCTGTTTTACTGATGTCAGTCAATATTAATATCTCTTTAAAAAGCTTTCTCTAGAAGCAGACCGAGAGCTTTGGCCATGTTGCTCCTATGATCCGCCTCTATGCTACAAATTTCTCATGCCAGTGAGCATAGTTAGGAAGTAAGACTTAATCGTGTTATACCTCGTGGCCGGAGCTTTAGGACCTGGTGAAGCCAATTCCAATGATTGGTGTGTACTGAAATTTATGGTTCACCAGCCCCAAAATGACTACGAAGATGGGCCACGCGAATATGAAGAGATGGGATTGAGAATCCTGCACCTGGTCATGAACATAAACTAAGACGGTATAGCTTTTATCAAGAAACACTAAAGACGAAAACAAGACAATATACATGTCCACACCAAATACCTAAGCAACATTTGAGAGATATGTAATTCCTAGCTTGAGTGGCGCATGCGTTGCTTCATATTAGGTGGTGTTTGAGAAAGTCTGCCTGCCTTCCTGCATTTCGCTCAAAGTTCGGTCCCGAGTAGGCATCAAAGTGGCCGCCTGGTAGTATATGGAGGCTCTTAGGCTCTAGAGCGCGACAAAATGCATCCAGAGACAGGTCCGTGGGTGACAGGACGTCGTTAACAGCCACTGTCATCAGTAATGGTGCCGGGGAAATGCGATGAATGTGAGCGGAAGGGTAATATTCCCGAAGGGCTTCGACACTGCAGATGGTTAGAGTCATTCTGTCAAGGGCAATGTCCCGTACTCTGTCAAAACTAAGATGAGAACAGTGCGTACCTTCTGAGAGTAACCTGGTTTTGCCAGTTGGACTTTTTGGCCCAGCCGGAAAAAAATTCATAGCTATCTTGCGTAGGCAACGCGGATGGACAATGGGGATCGGCGTCGATGACTGGTAACATGGCAGGAGGTTTCCCGTCAGCGCGGTCTAATCGATCTAGAAAAACGCATTTAATGTCAGACACACAACTAATTAACGGGGAATGCGGAAAGCCCTCACCATTCTGAAACAATTGGTTTAGGTTAGCCACGAAGTCCGGGCGGATCAGTCTTTGGAAATTGCTATACCCATCTACACAAGGGACCTGTGACAGAACAACTTTGACCCGTTTGTCTATAGCGCCCACCCACAATGCATGGCCGCCGCTGTACGAAGTTCCCCAAAGGCCCACCTTGTCAGCTTGAACATCTGGTCGCGACTGCGCATAAGTGATTGCATCAGAGGTGTCATTGGTCTGCTGCGCAGGAATTATCTCATGTCGCGGTTGCCCTTCCTTCGTATCGCTGTCTCCAAACCCGCGATGATCAAATACTAAACAACTGATGGGTAGCCTGGAGGTAAAGTACTCTGCAAAGACGTCCAGGTCCATTTCCTTCAGTGCTGAAAAGCCGTGGCACATCACGAGACAGGGTGATGACGTTGATATGGGCTCGCTTGGCTTGAAGAACCAGCCTCGAATCGTGACGTTGTCAGAAGTTTGAAAGGCTATCATTTCAGGAGCCATTTCACACGACTACAAATATAAGAAGATTGGATTACTGGGGATTAAAATAGATGGGAAGAGCTCAAAGTGGACTAAAGAGCCCAACATAAAAAGCTGGATGTTGGAGAATCCCGGAGAAGCGTAGAGTTAAATCCAAACTAAATGGCTTGCTGGGCTATTCGGTCACTGCCCCAGGTACTCATAAAATGGATTGAAGTATACCAATGGGCCAGACCTGGCGAGTTCTTGTCATTTATCTGAACTGATATGACACTCCATTCTCAGAACAATACAAATGCAAGGAAGAACTCATACCCTAATCTCTACTACTTTATCAGGAATCAATTATGTCCAAATTCGTCCATGCTCGTTAGAAGTTTCCCAATTCGACGGCCTTTGTGGGCCCGCAGAATGAGGACCCTAAAAGAGAGGCTCCTGTCATTTTCGTGCTCTATATATCTGACAAGGGATTGATACACACCCCGGCTCTGAGACTCCATCGCATACACCTATTTGGGGGAGAGTTGCCACCTTCGAGAGTCTTAATCTCTGACACCATGACTGCTCGCATCCCATGAGGGTACAACAGCCGCTGTATTGAAAAGTGAAGTATCATTAACACGGTTAAAACCGACCATACGTACATATGTAAATTAAGCTATAGGTAAGGCAGGACTTCGACTCAAACGTTCTTTCAACAACACCGTGAGAATGTCACCAATTTATTGCCACGCGGATCTATAAAATAAAATAAGAAATAATACTTTGGTAAATAAACTAGGGAAAAAGGAAGTTTCAGCAGAACTAGTCACCAGCTGGTTGATTAAGCTGAGCCAAGCATTGCCCTTTCTAAATACAACAGACTCAGAACCTCTCATGCAGCGAATCCCTGGCTAAACACAAATTTCCCATTCTTGACCCTATAGGTAAATACAGCATGGGCCTCAAATACCTCGCCTTTCTTGAGTCCGATGTAGCCTTCTGGGAAGCCGGCTTTTTCAAAGGGTTCCTTAATCACATCATTCTTAGCCACATACTTGACCTTCAACTCAGCAGCCAGGCCATCTCTACTTGAATAGAAGTTCAGCAAGTCGAAAGTCTCCGTCATCTGTTTGGCAATGACATCCAGCAGGTCGAGTAGTCGCGATTTATTATACGTGATCCCTCCACTCAGAACTTGGATGCCGTCATCGTAATATTGATCAGCAAAATCTCGGACTTTTCCTAGGTTGACTTGTTTGAGATACTCCTCGTATGTCGCTTGGTCCATTTTTGTCTGTAGGCATGTAAGCTAAGCCTCATACTTCATAGATGGATTTTTCTTGAGATTTTGCCTACAGGTGGTTCCGAGTACAAAACAGCCTTGTTACTTCTTTAATCAAGCTAGAAAACGAAGGTGTAGGTCTTTCGAGGTTTGGAGTTACCGAAATCACTGACGTCTCAGGAGTGGGACTAAGGAGGGACTTTATACTGGAGAGTGGGTCTGTTGCGTGTTCCTTGATATGTTATAGCTCGCCTCTGCAATATATTCCATAGCTATTGGCTGCCACTAGGAAACCAAAGGAACCGATCTGAAATAACTTATCACCCCAGGATTGTCTGCTAATCTAGGATCATGACCCAACTCTCGCTCCAACCCGCCCTTTGTAGCTGAGACCTATTTTACCGTTCGTCCCTTACCATGTCTTTACTCCTTTACCAGTTGCTCAGAATAAAGTGCCATTAGGATTGCTACTAGACGCTACTTCTTTCCCTAACCAGAAAACAGGTGGATTGGAGCTAAAGAAATGACCGATTATATACACATCAAAGCATGATATCCATAAATTTAAGTTAACAAGTTTTGTCCGCGAACACTGTCCTTGGGTTTGTACATCGGAGTTTATCAAGATGACAAGGATATTGCTCGCTAATAGCTTCTTATCTTGGAGAAACTTCAAGTCCCACAGAAAATTTTAACCCGGAGCAGACTAGTAACCAGAAATAACAGAAATACCCAATGTATTACAGTGGAATTCAAGGTACTAGGTCTCAGGAGTAGCCGTGTTTGGCTTAAATATGTCATGGCATACTCCTAGCAAATAGCCCATCACATTTGCGAAATATCACAAGTATTCCCGCCTACACGCTCATTACTGCCTTATAGTTATCATAAAATTCCTCAAAAACTTCGGCTGCAATTTTATTTCCGTCGTAATCTAATAGAACACCTCCCCCCAGCTCTTTATTAACGGCTTCCTCATAATTGAATTTACATTACATCACCTACGTACGAATTTACGGACTACAAGCTAACTCCCGCCCCACCAAATCCAGGACGGCTCAGGGAATGGTGACGTCCGAAGGACAGCCAGCTGGAACTAGAGTATCCTGCTCATCGATCGGGTCAACTATGACATGGATACAGTAGTCCATAATAAAGGTCCTAGAAGCACTCTCATTATGATTGTTCTTACACTCGTCGGCAGTGATATCTAATAAGTTGCTGCAGATTGACTGATAATAGTCTAAAGGCATTGTATTTTGACCTTATTTCTTTCTTTCATGTGTTGGCCACTAGGTTGTGGTAATCGACTCTTCTAACATTCATGTTGCGCAAACTCTGCGCAAGAGTCAGCAACCTGAGCGTGCAGCATGCTTGACAGAAGAACCTCGTTGTATCTGTTATACGCTTACCTTTCCTTTCCTGACAAGCTGTCAATGGAGTACTCGAAATGCTTCCTCATAGGAGTGGTGTTCGTGATAAAGCCGCTACCTTAGCCAAGCGATCTGGAGAGTGTTAGATCCTTTGACTCGGACCGCATTCATTCATTTAGCTGGATATAGTGTATAGATATATATAGTAATTTTACTTACGCACCTGGAAATCTCTATTTTACCCAAAATCCACCGATCCACCATCCAGAATTGTGACTTACGTAAACTCTTTAGCGACCATCACCACATCTCTATCTGTAAATCTAATTTCACACCCATTATATAGCTAGCTGCACATCGAAAGTTCAGAAGTAGAAGTCAAGAGCGAGCAGAAACCTACGCCACAATTTAGTCTCCCAAATCTGCACTAGCTCTTTTCTTGTAGAGGCACACCACATTGTCGCTCTTAACTTCCCCGAATCTAATGAGACGTAATATTTCCGGAGGCAGGCTCTCACTAGAGCCAAAATTTAGGTGGAAGTTCCACACTTCTCACCGAGTATGGACTGGATCCTAGCTTCCAGTCCAGTATCCAGATGAAACAGTGACTCTAACAATCCGACCTCAAGAACTCTATCAGTTAGCTACTCTGTGTGTGATTGCCACCATATAGATACGAAGATATACTTAGAACTTTGTTGACAGGTCTAATATACACTCATAGTTGGTGAATCTCATTCTATATCAACTCGTATCCGAATTGGCTCTGGTCCCTACAAGCGCCCAACCCAGAAGGACCCGCGATTTCATGGGACCTCTAGCAGTCGTAATTTATAAGTCACAGCATATTTCAGAGCTTTTGGGATAGAAAAAAGGTCTTCTCACCGACGCTGTGCAACTGTCGCAGGCCCAAACATGTCAAATATCTTGAAGTATGTCAGCCTTTCCCGAGTCGTGTGGTTATGTGATGGTGGGTGTCAAGCTTATTCAAGACCCGTTCAATCGAAAAGTTTAGCAGGGAGGGTCGCTATCGTCACCGGTTCGTCCTCTGGCGTTGGCAGAGCCATAGCTTTGGCCTTGGCTTCAGAAGGGGCTTGCATTGTATGCAGCGATGTCACGCCAACTTTGCGAGCAGGTGGATATGAGACGGACATTGCGCCAACGCATGAGGTGATTGCAAGAAGGGGAAAGGCAATGTTTAAATACGCAGACGTAAGTTCAGCGGAAGATGTGGAGGCCCTAGTTGAAGCAGCAGTGGCCGAATATGGCCGTCTGGACATGTACGTGAAAGCTGCTCTACTGAGTAATCCTTCTCTATTCCTCCGTAACTTTGATTACTGATGAGTTATGTTTAAAAGCATGATCAATAATGCTGGAATCTTCTGCGGGCAGAACAAGGTTACAGAGGAACCAATAGAGGCATTTGACAAAACAATTGTATGTTGAAAAAGCCTGTAAAATCCGAGAAGGGAAAAGCTCCTTCTGATGCTGACTGATCTTGTAGGGAGTGAATACTCGTGGTGTCTTTCTTGGAATGAAGTATGCTATTTCACAAATGATGAAGCAAGAGCCTCGTCTCTCTGGAGACCGAGGTTGGATTGTTAACATCTCTTCAATCGGTGGCTTGGTGGGGTTGTCAATGGAACGTATGAAACTCTATTTTCCATTGAGGTGATCTGAAAGAAGTCTATTCGCTGACATAAGGGCAGCATCCTACTGCGCCAGTAAAGGGGCTGTTGTAACATTAACCCGTCAGGTTGCCCTTGACTATGCTCCCGATAAGATCCACGTCAACGTTGTCTGTCCCGGTTTCCTACGGACTGCCATGGTACGTCCTGCATTGGAGGATGAGAAGCTCAACAAGGAGATACATGGTGCCAGTCCGTGGCCAAATCTGGGAAAGCCGGAAGATATCGGGAAAGCAGTTCTTTTCCTCAGTGGTGATGGCGCCAGCTGGATTACTGGCTCAGTCTTGAATGTGGATGGAGGTTACTGTACCCAGTGATGAGAAGGCAATACTTTGTGGCAGGTTGAGGCATATAGAGCGTACCGCTACTATTACTTAAGTCATTTGAAAAGCTACGACTAAGAGCATGAATAATGTATGCAAGAAGGGGGAGGAGAGGGACAAGTGTGTTCAGATTGACTAGATTTATATATTTAAATCCAACAAGTTTCTATACCTCCCTCATTACGCTTCTCTAAATTCCTCACATTTATCTCAGAGGAGGATACATTCAAAAATGTTCTAAGGACAATAAGTAGAGACACCCTTACACTCGGGAAACCTTTTCCTCCTCATCTATAAAGCTGCAACCTTCACTACTCTTCTTATTTACTCCTTGAATTTGCAGAAATATATATATAGCAAGTTCTGGTATCTATAAGCTGTAGTAAAGTTTAGCTCTCTCTATCTATCCTACTAGTATAGATAATCAGGCTAGCAAAGTTAAAGAGATTAAATAACTGCTTAGATATTTACTATTAGATAAATACTTCCGCTACTAAGTTTCTTAATAATACTCTCTATTATATTTAAGAAAGGTATAATAATTTCACTAGTAATAGTATCTATTAAGATCCTTTTATGTTAAGTGTTGCCTAGGATTAGTGCAACAGTATACACAACACTATATGGCGCAGACGATTTGCTTATACAACCCTTATATATATAGGGTAGCTCCTCCCTCTCTAGTTTCAAAAATTAAGTCATCAACTCTATTTCAAATATTATCAATAGGTTATAAGCCCGGGTTTGTACAAATCCCACTACCTATATAATAATATTAGCGGCTTCCCTTATAGTACTTGCAGGAGAGAGTAGCTATATTGTACGATCTAGGTAACGAGTGACGTACGGAGTCATATTTGCCACGAAAAGCCATTCCCTCGCAAATAACACCTAAGCCAGTTCGATACGATCTACGATAGACAATCGAAGCATAGTGACCCGTTCGGCTAGTTGCCAGAGCCAGAGAGCCAGAGCCAGAGCTAGAGCCAGAGCGCTAGAGCCAGAGCACCAGAGCCAGAGAGCTAGAGCCAGGAACAAGGGGCGCTAGAGGTTAGAAGGATGTACTCGAGAATTGTTAAGAGAAGTGAAGCCAAGAAGCATTTAGCAAGGGGCGTCATAGATCCAGAAGGCATACGTTATGGACCTCTCTTCTTTATAGGCCTTTGTTGTATAAGGCTGCTATATACAACCTCGCAACCTCACAGTATACCGGGCCCTGCATTGTATAAGGGGCGTGTTAAGTATTGCCTAGGATTAGTACAACAGTATATGCAACACTATATAGTGCAGACATGTTGCTTATACAACCCTTGTATATATAGGGTAGCTCCTCCCTCTCTAGTTTCAAAAATTAAGTCGTCAACTCCATTTCAAATATTGTCAATAAATTATATTAAATATTAATATAGATTAATTCTCTAGTATATAATAAAGAGATAACAATTAAATAAGATAAGTAATATTTTATATAAATAATAAAAATCTAGAATCTTTACCTTATAAAGTTTTTATTATTTATTATTGATCAGGGCCTCAAGCATGCATGACACATCCATCAGGATCCAGGATATCCTTTAGGATCCAGGATTCAGAGGATTCATGCAAGTCAATAAGAGGCTGAATAGGTCAATATAAAGAGGCCTTTACTCCAGTGTAGCTGTGCTTAATTAGTTGTCTCTGCATCACTCTCTTTACCTACTGCTTTCGGCATTCTGCTATGCCGAAAGCCTATGGTCAATATAACTGAGTTTCACCTTGATATCCAACTACAACCTGCGCATTAACCTGAACCTCTGCTCAAGATAGTAGATAACTAATCTTTAAAAGCAGGATACAAATAATAATATATTAAAAGTAGGGTATGAATAATGTTGGCTGTAATTTTAATGGAGTGCAAATACCCAGAAAATAGGGTGATATCTTGGTGACAAAGTGTAGTTCTACCCATTATAAGCGATGCAACCAGCCATTCAGCCGGATTTCAAAGTTAACCAACTTATAACCATGAGTCAAGGTTCAGAATACTACTAAGCTATTCAAATCTGAACCCAGGGATTGGTATCGCTACAACTGGTTCATAGAAGTTGCTGGGAGGATCGGCACGATGCGCCCGAATGATGCGCCAGCCGTTACTTTCAAATAATCTGGTGAGATGACCGAGCGCACGCTCTTGCGAGTTGAGGTAGACCAACATCTGCAGCCCAAATTAATAAATATCTTGTGCAATACTGATGACTGGAAGAACTCACGAGCATGTCTATAGAATAAGACAATTCATTCGCTGCTCCAAAATTGGCGAGAAGAGGCACTGGTGCATCCTTAGCTGCTGCTCCGGGAATTCTATTATTGTTACTGTATGTGGGATCATGGCAAGCGTATGCGACGATGTTGTCGACGACGAGAAGCCGGGTGTCCGGTAGGGCTACCTTGCGCAATTCGGTCAAGATCTTGGATGCGTACGGGTCAGCCCAGTCGTGCATGATCTGCAAAGTACAGTGGTTAGCGCTATCAACCCACATTGTATAGAAAGAGAGGACATACCTGCTTCAGAACGAACACGGATGCATCTTTGACTGGCTGAGGCGTGAAGAAGTTGTGTGCCTGGAATTCAGCCCGCCCTGAACTCAGAGCCTCGGGGTATTCCTTGCTCCAGAGCTTGAAGGATGCGAGCCTGATCAGTTTCAGTGGATCATGGGTGCAAATGATTATCTCACAGTCTTAGCCTGTGCGACAACTTCAGGGAAGTCTTGCACAATGGTCTTAACCTTCAGGAAGGCTCGAGCAATTTGCAAAGATGAAGTGCCAATTCCACCGCCAATATCCACTACTTTGGCTCCATCTGGAAGAGCATTCCAGTCCAGAGCCATTTACCAACATAAAATTAGGTTTAACAAAATGACAGAGGCTGAGTCAATACTGACCTTTGAGCAAGGTATCGGGTGGCTGCATTAGTCCGATCCCGTGCATGGCAACAGCAAATCTACGGCGACGATAGCTATTCTCAGGACGCTCATACCATTCCCAGAGAGGAACGTGGACATCAAAGACCCTGTTAAACGGTGCGCAGTTGGGTTCGTCGGACATAGCAGTCTTAGGGTCTTTGAGGTTTTCCAATACGAATGCGGAGAGCTTGTGAGCATCGCCGAGACTGGAGATGAATACATAAGAATTGTTTTAGCATAAGAAGTAGAGGACTGACGAATGTTCTGCGAGAGCAACGAATCCCATTGTTCCTTCGTGCTTGTTCTCGGGGCTAAAGGCATCGCAATTTAGTATAATATTTGATAAATTTACCGTTGTATACTTACTGCGCTTGTATTTCCTCCACAGACTTTCCAGTATCCAAAACGCTCGATAAACGAGTATTAGCAAAAATGTTTGGAGTCAGCTCACGGTACACGTTTTGATTAGAAATCATACGCATAAGACGACCTGTTTGACATAGTATAAACATGTTGTCTTTAGTGTCATAGACATTTGCATACCAAGTTTCATCGAATCAACTCCAGCTCTCGCAGCGATGTCATCCACGTGAAGACCCTGTTGTACTTTGATCGGCCAATGAACAAAGAACTCGAACAAACGAAATTACTTACCTGGGGACCAGCTTCCCTCAAGATCTCCGTGACATTAAGCTCTAGACAAACACGAAGAGCGGCAGATCGGAAATGCTAGAATTGAAGTCAGCTTAACGAACTCAATTGTAACATGTAACATATATATCTACCCCAGCAACCATCGTGAAGATAGACAATGGCGGAGGTCCAACTGCTGTGGCCAATTGAGAAGCTGCAGCAACGATAACGTTAGCAGCAAGTGCGCTTTCAGGATTCCCTCGGAATGCTTCAGACGGTATTGTGAATGGGTCATTCAGATCGGGCAGAGTAACATTATCCTTCCTCGCATTTTCGATGAGCGTTTTTGCAGAACTGGAGATGAGTTCAGCGAGCTGGAGGATTTCAGAGGCCATTGCGAGAGAGTGGGAGTGGATGTCAAAATTACTAAGGGAGGCAAGTAGTATTTAATGCCCAGACTGTATCAGAAACCGATATCCTGCAGTCAGACCACTCACTGTCAGGGCTACAATCACTTAACTAACACTAACTTACCGCCTAACTTACCAGCTTGTGCCATTAATGACATAATCGTCGGCTCGGGTAGAAGGCCATCGTAAGCGAGTCAACGATTACTGCTGTGATGTGTTAGCTGCACCAGTGGGTGCACTAATTCATGGGACACGTGAAATTTACAATCGGGATTTCTTTCACAACTTCGAGCTTAAAACAAAACCAAAGCTGTAAAAGTAGAGAACTCAGTTTTGCGAATGTTCTCATCAATTTAGATGCTTTAATTATATTGTGTTGTAAAGTTAGAAGCGTGTGATAAAATTCAGGTGTCCCATGAATTAATGCACCCACTGGTGCTGCAAGGGTGATGATGACTAATGCCGTATTTTGGGATTCGTGGTCAAGGGACCTATTGCCGTCTTGGTCAGTTCTTACGGTTTTAATTTAGCACCCGTCGCTATAGAACTGCTGCGACCTGCACCCCCATAGTGCGGCTTGCTGGCTACCTATTTAGGTACAGTACGTGCGGAGTTCAACGTCAGCTGATATACGATATAGAGATCGACGTTTCCCGGCGTCAGAGTATAAGAGGCTGGTCCTTCTCGCAAATTTGTACTTGTGTAGAGACATATGCCTCCATCATTTCCAAGGTACACAGTCACTTGAGACCACCCCAACCAGCAAGAACTTTACCTTCACTTCAGCGACACTTCAGCGAAGACGAAAAACAATGGCGACCCCAGGCCTAGACAAACTGACTGTCGATCAAGCTCGCGCCCTTGTACAGGCTACGACCTTCGATATTTTCAACGAACACGATCAACCAAAACGCCGGCAGCTCATGGAGAAGTACTGGGTTCCGGGTATTACTTGCTACTCGCCATTTGGGGCTTCCACCGGCTACGATGCTTTGGACCAAACATGGAATGGTGAGTATTTTGTCTTCCCTGTTTTATTTGACCACTATAGCCCACGTATTTTGCTATTTATGTGGGACATAACTGCTCTGAACGCCCTGTGACATTGAGACTATTGCAGTTACTGACAAGATCTGTCGTATTGCTAGGTCTCCATGCCGATGACAAAGCTTCTTGGGTATTCGAGCCGTCGGGAGATCTGTGGTTGGATTTTAACGTAATCATGCAGGCGTGGATATTTGGGCGCAGAGGTGAGGAGCCAGGAATGAAGGGCTGGGATATTATAGTTATTAATGATGACGGAAGAGTAAAGGAGTTGTACGCTATGATTGAAGGTGTTAGCACACACCCCTATACTGTATAATAGAGGCACCATATAGCGCGAGTTGGAGAAGCTGTCAACCCGTAACAATCCTGGATATATCGTCTATGCTAAACCTTTAATCTCACAGCGGCAGTCAGAGGCCTCTTTCTTTGGAGCTTGAGACTTACTTAAAGACTTTGAGAGTATGCCAAGATCATTGGGCAAAGGGGAATCGAGGAACATTCTAAATGCATGGAGCTCTTAGAGGTCTGATTTGCTTTGAGTAATGCATTAGAACTAGAGTTGCAAGATATGCTGAAACCCACTCTGTCACGATTTAATACTTAACTACCTTTGACCCAGCAGAATTCATAAAAGACCCAATACAAGACTCATTTGACAGTTCAAGCTTACCACCCTCCAGCTGATCCAGCGTAGCTCCTCGGGCTTCTGGGTTATTGGCGTCATACTGCTTGCCAAACCCACGATTAGCCGTGGGTCGCACACCCAGGCAGGGTCTTGAAGTACGAGAAATCGGGCTCATTATAAGTCGTTACATAAGCGACTCATGCTCGTTACAAGGACAGCATCTTCCACGAACTCAACTTCCTTATTGGGGCAATGGTGCTGTTCCGACACATGGAAAATATAACAGATAAACTAAGCCTATTCTAGCAGGCATCATTCAAAGAAAAGCTGAAGCTGACGCAGGGGTTTGATCAAGTGAATGACTTCAGGATGCAAAGTCTTTGGTGAGAGGGGCATCTGGCCAAAGAATGGTGCCATCCTGGACAAATGGCAATCAAGGGAGGATGCTTTCAATAGGAGACTGGTTGAACCAGAGAAGAAAAAACTATTCTGAGCTCTAGAAAGATCATTCAGCAAAAGTCCACTAAAGATGGTGCTCCACATGATCACGGGGGAAGTAACGGTTCAGGCTTCGACTCCTTTTGCGCCTCAGGACCTCCCTCGCCGAAGCACCTGCAGCTGGGCAAGATGCAAATCTGGCGTTATGACAGATTACTACACAGTTACCTGTAAAAGAGGACGAGTACCGATATTGCATGGTGCACTGTTTAACCGGAGCGACCAGGATATAGAATGGGGCCTAAGACCTGTATTGCGGTATGAAGAGTAAGGGAGAGGCTAAAGAGGCAAGGAAAGCCCTCGAGTGCCTGAAAGCTGTATAGACCCGGGCGTTATAATAATTACGGCAAATATCTCAAATGCATAAAAAGTACTAATATATCTTAAATGACATAATTTTCCGACCTCAATATCTGGCCATGCTATACTTTTTTCTGACTCCCTATGCACTGCCCTTATTTAAAACATTCTACCTGATCTAGTGACCCGTCCCTTAGCTATCTCCTCCACTCTATCCTCAGCGTCTATTTCTTCATGTTGACTTGGTACATGCCAGGTAGAAGTGTTGTCTAGCCAACATTTGATATTGGTCAAGTGATGACTCACTGCCTATATGTATAGCTGTCAGCAAAGTTGAATAGAAACCAGTTCAATCTCAACACTTCGATATCAGAGTCATTTAACTCTGACAAATCCGACGATCTATATCCTTCCTCATTCTCAAGTTCTGACCCAGTCTCTAAATCTCTAAGCTCGGCTATAACTTCTCCTAATTAATCTCTTGCTCTCTATCTCCGTCTACTTGATACTAGCTAATTTCAATAACCCTTCTGATTATAACCCCAGTCTATATAAGTAGTGCATCTAGTCTGCTTTCTATTCCAAGCACCTTTGCGGATTCTCTTTGTTCTTGGCCTTCCAACTTGCCTTTTGATAATTAGAGGTTGGATTATAATATCAACTATAAGGCCCTTCAATAAAATAGGAACTAGTAGGCGACTCTAAGTCTTTTGTAGAGCTTTAACAGTATATTGATCAAAAAATAAACTTATAGGGTCTCCTTCTTTATATCTTATAGCTGCAATTATATAAGAATAAGGTGATTGATACTTATAGAACTTCTTGCAACTACACTTTGTTTCTGTAAGATTAACAATAAATCTTTAACTAGAGTCAGTTTGCTCTATTTGATATATCCTATTGCTAGACGTAAACACCTTGAATTGACAAGCTGTAGTTTTTCGAGCCTTGAACTTAGCTATAGGTATATTTATAAGTAGAGCGGATTTCTGGGGTTCTTTACACCGATAGTATACTATTCTTATTATAGTCGAATATATTGTATTGACTAGTTGAAGTGGAGGTAAATGGCGAATATCTGACCAAGAGCTATTGAGTGATTCAATAATATGTGAAGTATCATGGCCCCACTTTGGATATAGAGTATATGCCCGAATCCAAAGCTTTCTATCTATATCTTTTAGATATAAAAGGCGTTGTTATTCTCCTTTTGAATAATATCTATTGCAGCTGTAAATGTAGTACTAGTCTTAGCCCTTGTAGTAATCCAAAACAAAGGTCTGACCTTGTTCCTATATTGTTGTTGTAGATTATCTGCAATATGCTGATAACAATGAAAGTGGAGAGCAGTTAGGAAAGCCGCTATAATAGCAGTAACTATGCCCTTCTCTCTGTCTGAAATAAAGAGATGATTATCTTCTTTGAAGACTAGGTAACTATACTTTAGATATATCAAAAACCAGAGCCACTATTCATGATTCTCAATAGGGACTAGTGCCCTTGCTAATGGAATTACATGCTCATTGGCATCAATCCCATATGCTATTAATAGTATCATACGATAAATGGATGTAGGAACTGGCCACTCTTCCATAGTCCACCAGAAGCAAAAAATACAGCCTCAAACATTCCGTTTGATTCATGAATAGCTGTAAAGTTGATAGGATTGGCTGCTTTGAATCTTGCAATATAATCAGGAAATAAAGCAAAAGAGTCCGATTCTGGTGGTTTTACAGGGAATCATAGTGATATCACTAAGTGAAAGGAAACATATAACGGCTGTACTGTGTTCATTGATTGCTTGTTGTTAGTCTGTACTAGCTAGGTGAGATATACATGCGTGTTTCAAGATACGCTTTGGCTATGTAGTCAGGTGATGTAAGGTCTCCTAACAGTGGTGTTGATATCGATGTTCCAACAGATCATCGATAAATATATGCATTTGTCGCCATTTTGTATATGGAATACGCTCCCGATTAATATAATCCGGGTCTTGGATATAGGATTGGAATGCAAGGCGTACATCATTTGGGAAGGGATTAATTGAAGCAACTGTAGCTATAGTGTGAGTCACCATAATTGAGAATTAGGAGCTAAGCATAATAAATTAGATTGTGTACTCTTTAATTAATATATTATAATTATATCCTACACCGCTACTTTATTGGTAGATCGTCTGAGTGGATCAGGCCATTCATGAATTGACCAGACCACTGGCCAATGCCCCATATTGGTGGGTGGCCTAGACTATTCATGAATATGGTATATTGGTGGGTGGGCTGGAACAGATACGTGAATTGTCTTCTAAAAGAAAAGAGGATATATAAGCTACTATAATTAAAGGATTATCACAAGCCCACTAGATCATGATGTCCTGACTGTCCTGAAAACGGCCTTACTAGGTCCACGTCAAGAAGCTATACAGATCCGCTGCAACTTCCGCTTCCAGAACTGTTGGTATTCGGCACGCACACAAACCTCTGCTTGCACTGCCAGAACTCGATAACGTTATCAAACCAAACATCTTGGTTGCCTGTGACACATGCCCAATTGGTAAAGCCTAGAGCGTTCACGCCGAAAGCTGTGGCAGTTCTGTAAGAGAACTATATTAGGGACAATACCCCAACTAGAGTAGAGCGGTGACAAGACACTTACCCAGCAAACATATTGGGCCTGTGAGAGCCAGCATGGGGGTTGATGTAGGTGGTGACATTAACACCGTCCCCATAGACGCATGAAATCGGGTTGCCTTGCCACTCAATCGTCTTGTTCAAGTTGCAGAGGTTCAGGGGCTCCGGGTACGTCTGGTTAAAGTTGACTTGGTCGTCATAGAACTAATATTCTTCTGTTAGAGGAATGTCTCTACATGGTAACAACCTGTCTAGAGCACTGAGAGAGCAGTCGTCTAGATCTACGAATAACGTATAAGACGAAGTTCTTACCTCCATAGCGGACGTTTCCTTATAATCATGTAAACCGATACCGTACCAAGTGCGGCAATCAGTCAACATGATTTGCTGAGCAGCTACTATAGAAAGCAGTGCTGCAAAGGAGAAGACGAGGTCGACGTTAGCGTGCATCATGATGAAAATAATAGGACAGAAAAGTGAGTTAGCAAGCCAGCGAGGTTTCTCGGAAGGGACGTAATAAAAAGTCGGATGCAATGTACTGCGGCAGTCCTATCGATGACGACCACGATACATCTTATATCTTCGAGCGGGCATATCAGTCTTGGGGAAATGGTCCCTAGTAAGCCACTTAGTAAGCTTACTATTTTTCTGTTGGTACTTTTTTCTGGTACGAACTACGTACCGTCTTTTATGGGTAAGGGACCATCGCTGTGATGAATGGATCCACATAATAAATTTCGCAGCTAGTGGTATAGTTTAAATGATATCGAGCTGAACACTGCCCCTCCGTACATATCGCGACTTCACACAACGCACACTCGTATACAGTTCGCTTTGCTCTTTTCTGACCTATATTCCCTTTTCCCAAGGCCGCTTTACACCTTGTTTCATATCGACACCTTGTACACTCTATTATATCTATTACAACTTTGGTCATGTCAGATTCTATCGCTGTGTAGAATACCGACCTCACCCCTCTACCCAGACAAGCTCTTGGGAGATCTTATTAACGTATACTTCGGCGTCCGACATCCATACGGCGTTTGACTGGCACAAATTCGTCATCCACTCGAAGGACGCCGAAGGATTCAAGCACGAGAGCACAATCTCGAGCGGAGTATAGGTTGTAGCGTACTTAGAGAGTGAAATTTTGGTCCGATTAGACTGTAGTAGCTTCCCTCACTACAGCATTACCCTTCCACCTGCTGCCTACCTAGAAAGTAATTAATTGAATGCGGATAATGGTCCTAACCACCCAATTCCCCACTTACTTCCCGGAATGTAGGCAATTGTCAGGGGATTAGTCGCGTGATTCGTCCCAATTCGGATGCCCCATTTTCTGTAAATAAAAGGAGTGAAGTTTGCCAGCCACAACCTTCTCTCCTTGTGTTCGTTTTAGCAATAGAAGTCTATGGCCTAGTTCTATGCCTCGCCTTGACAGCGATGCCTTGGTTGGACTCACATGTAAGGGCTGCCGCCCCGCACTCGTGGCGAGCGTAATCTACTCCTTTTTGTGTATATGGTGCCAGTTGCCTACCCGTTGCCTATCACATGAATCAAGCATGGAAAACTTATGTCCCCCATAGCTTAGATAACACACTCGCACAGATTACAGGCGGATGTCTTGTATAAAAGATTGTATGGTGATAGTAATACAGAGAGTAAAGTCAACTCAGCTATGATAAGGCCATTCGGGTCCCGAGTAAGGCTACACATAACGATTTCAATATTTTACATTGAGTGGTCTGAACCCGCATAGTAACCGCACCAACTGTTCCAGTCAAGTTCGGAATGGCATAGCATGGTCCAATAGGAGGCGGGAAACAAGTTCTACAGCCTAGGTTAGGCATAACTGGGATCCAATGGAAATCCGTTGTTATACAAATATCGCTCTGGCACATCGGGCCATACATCATACCCGTCTATCAAAGCCACCGCCATCCCTCCATCCAGATGAGGCTGGATATGGCAATGGAACAGGAAAGCTCCCGGATTCACGACCTGATAGCGATAAACGACCCAGGTATCTATTCCCGGTAGCACAGGGAGTATAGGGTATATATCGCGAATTGGCGGATTGATGAGGTTAAAATTATGCGGCATAACCTCCATCGCTTCAGCCACCGAGGAAAAATTCCAGGTGCCAACACCAGCGCCAATCATGTAGAATTTGTTAGAGTGCTTATATAGGGGATACAGAGGCTGCAGGGGAGCCTGCAGCAGGACGATAATGTCAACCCATAATCCGTTTTTATTGCAAGGTTAGTATTAGTAAATTGCCGTTAAAAGATTAATAAGGTAGATGTTTACTCAGGTTCACCCCACTCGTGTAGACTTTCCAACTAGTGCAGAAGAGGATAAATGCACTGGGTGTGAGAGTATCCTTGCAGGGATTCCCTGCTGGAACTGGTCTAGATGTGGAAAATGGTGTCTGGCAAACAACACCTCAGCTTGGTAAGCATGATAGCTCTGAATGAGAATAACGTGTGTCGTTGTCGGTTAGTCAACTCCGCAAGTCACTTAATCATCGCGCCTTTCAAGATGGCTCGGGGAACGACATCCTTGATCTGAAAATCCTACCCTATGATTTAAATTGTTAAACAGATGTTTGCTAAGGCCAGATCTTGTTACGACCCTATTTCTCCTCCGTATCCTTATCTCTGCGCAAAAGAAACATATTCGCCCAACGGTCTTAACTCGGTAGTTGGATACCAATTTCGTCCAGTGTGGCTTGTGGGGGCCAAAACATGAGTCAAGATCCTCCAGCTAAGTAGGTAGACTCCTTAGACAAGGTCGGCATGACTTATTTCCTAACAACAATCAAAGGCCCTTGCAGGATGCAGGCACCAACCTTGATCTGATGTTTATAACCCAGACAACGCCAAAAACGAGCAAGGACGTGCTTCCTCAAATCCGTAAGCATGTTATGAAAGATATTGGCAAGGCGAGGCGCAAGTATGGGAAGATACAGGGACTCTTTCGATTTACTCTCGGGGTTCCGGATTCTCTAGATCTTAATAGGCCGCCAGCCGAGCCACATTATTCAGTGCAGCAGCCGAACCGACCAACGGTGCGTGACGGGGATATCTCTAGAGTGAATCAAAATACGTTCATGCCCTTGGAGTCCAGTGGCCTTCACAATAGCACAGAGCCTTTTCTACACCAACAAACTAGCCAACCAGCTGCCGTTGTCGTCCCTCCCATCGAACGATTATGGACAGGACGCTTGGATCCTTTTGTTCGATACCCAATTAAGATGGATCAACACTCTCTGCAGCTTATAGATCATGGTAAACTAAATCCTTTTGAGAATTCTGGCACCTTATAATTGACATTTATCCCTAGTCTTTGATGACAGATATGGGAATACGCCGCCTTACAGAGATGCATGGCTACCGCTTGGTATGACAGATGCTGCAACTTTTTACCAGGTCCTATCAAATGCAGCTCTGAATCTAGCATCTCTTCGTGCCAGATATCTTGCACCAGAGACCCGTGTGCCGATGATGTACCACACGAGGGCGGTCATGATAGTTAAACAAAAGATATCTAACAAAATCTATGCAACCAGCGATAGCGTTATTGCTAGCATTACTGCATTTGCTTGTTATTCGGTCAGAATTTCCTGTCGGCAGGACGCAACTATATACTGACAATACTATTTAGCATGTCATAGGAAATCAGGCTGGATGGCATATTCACATGAATGCAGTAAAAGAGATAGTTCGCCTCAGGGGTGGTATTGACAATTTCAACTCGAATAGGCTTTTGCGGATGGCCTTGTTCTGGTATGGATTACATTGATATGCTATAAACTCTGACCTGCTAACCCGGTCATGTAGGGTCGATGTTGGAGGATCCTGCACTGAAGACATTCAGCCCATCTTTCCTATCCCTACAACGATGCTTCTCGAAAGCTTGGGCGCTGACGATCTCACCCCGTTACCTCTATTGGCAGAGCAGCTTTCACACTCTTGGAATGAAACCAATCCAGAATATGCTGAGATCATGACTATTATGGACGATATTCGCTCCTTCATGTTCTACCTCAAAGGCGAAGTCCAACGCACTCGCGGAAATGTATACTGCAGCGGCGAACTATTCGCGTCAAATATCCTCCCCTTACAACACCGTTTACTAAGTCTAGTATCACCAAGCAATGATAATGCCCAGCGGAAAGTCGATATCTTGCGTCTCGGATGCACGTTGTGCATCGCAGAAATCCGACGTCTTTTTGGTATTATGGGCGTGATATCTTCTCACCAAGCGGCGAAGCTCCGGGCACTTCTAGAGAAGAAGACACAGGACTGGGAGCCCTTTGCACTACTGAAGACTTGGGTGCTAGCCATGGGTGCAATGGAGAGCCGCGGATGCGATCGGGAGTGGTTTTTCGCAGAGCTTGGGAAGTCCAGGGCGGAAGTGGGCGTTGGTAGGTGGGAATGCCTGCCAGATAAGTTTCGACAGATCTTGTGGTTTGATGATGTTCATGACCAGATGTTCCTGGAGTTGTGCAATGGCGTAGATCCATTCATTGCAGTTGATCATTTCCTAGGAGGAAGTCGGTTTGGAGGTTATGGGCCATTGTAATAATACCATTCGTTACAATTTTAGTGTACGATTCAGGATCTGAAGTTGACAGAAGGTATTGTTTGGCGCTCTCGAAATCCAGGAATACACCACCGTCCTCGACCTCTCGGCACTGCCGCATTCCGCTCCTCACTGAACATCCGTGAACGAAATAACGACTTTTAGCATCACCAAGCTGCGGAAAAGGCCACGGCAATGGTGCTGGAGGAGGTGGGAAAAGCTTGGGATCAAGATAGACAGGTGGAATTTTCGAGCGCTAGCTATCAGTTATAACAGTGATTTCAGAACGTGAGAGGAATATTATCGTCCCAATTGAAGGGGGCCATTTACTGTTTCTGGCTAGATAGTTCCGATGTTAAAAATTTCCTAGCTTCCTAGTCGCAAAATATTTGCTCAGAGTAGAGCAATCTGTGTATATTTAAGATTTAAACTCTTTCTTTATTTTAATAGTAAAAGAATAAGATAACTTTAAGATAGCTTATATAATAGATATTAAACTTTAAAAGTAAATAATAGTATAGTTTAAAAAGATAAATAAAAGCTAACGTGCATGTATAGCGAGCCGACCAGACAAGTGAGTCGACCACTCGATTTTACCGAAAAAATCGCAAAATCGTGCCCTTGCATTTTCAACCATTGTATATTATTATTACTTGGAAATTTAATGGTAGATATTATATATATAGAGAAGTAATATTTCAAAATTTTAAGCTACTGCGACTGGTGGTTGTTGAGATCTAAGGCTGCTGGCTGAATTTGGCCCCCAAAACTCTAGATCTCAACCACTGGTTGTAGTATCTTGAAAATTTAAAAACTTAATTGACTATATATATAATACATCCTATTAAATTTCTAAGTGACAGTAAAGTGTAGTGGTCAAAAATGCAAGGGTACGATTTTGCGATTTTTGCGGTAAAATCGAGTGGTCGACTCACTTGTCTGGTTGGCTCGCTATACATGCACGTTATATATAAGAAAGTAATTATAAATAACTTTACTTTTTAATAATTAATAACTATTAATATAATAGACTTATCTACTAATCTATTATATCTATTCTATTCTATTATAGCTTTAGATAGATCTATAATACTAATAGATATTATTGACTAGGTCCTAGGGCTTCGGGCACATTTATACATACTACACATCTGCCTATTCGGCTGCCTACCGGTGCCTATAAGGTGACTAGGTGGGAGCCTATTTGGTGACTCAATTAAGTGTATAGTATTAAGCATAAAAGGCTCTAGTTCTCCTAAATCTCTTCTTACTTTAGTTGTCTCTGCATCACTTAATATAACACTGAGTTTCACCTTGATTCCTGACTACAACCTGTGCACATTAACCTGAACCTCTGCTCAAGAAAAGAGACTAAATAATATAATATCTATTGAATAAAGAGCTGCTTAAGAGTTAATAGATTTGTTACAATTGAACTAGTTTCTATTTAACTTAACTGACAGCTCTTATATATATATATATAGGCAGTAAGTCACTACTTAATCAATATCAAGTGTTAGCTAGACAACACTTCTACCTAGTATATACCAAGTCAGCAGGATTGATTATAGTTGATTGAGCCAAGTTAAGATAACGTCGTTTGTATTGCGTTTCAAGGCCTCTTGCCATCGCACTAGAGATACTCAGCTGCTGAATGTACAGTTTATAGATAGACTGCAATAAACGCCGTACTACCAGACTCTCTGTACTCCTTTGGGCAATACTTGCAACGCCAGTATATAGCATCAGAGCCTTCCCGTTGATATATTGTATCAATCGGATCTAGCATATGCTTCCATACAAAGGATGTCCGCGTCCAACGCTTTTCTGTTGGCTTTCGCCCATATCGTTTTGTAGAAGATGATGTGAGTGGGTCGAAAGGTTTGAAGTCCGGAGTGTCGTGGCTGGAAAGAGCACTGGATTCTGTTGAATTTGTCAGTATTTCAAGCCCCTGATCGAGACTGTGCATATAGCCAGCGATCCCCTCTTGTATTCTAAAATAATAAGAACTTGATGGCCAACCAATCCGAGCACTAAAATCAACAGATTCTGGGGGTGGCGATGATGTGCCGGAAGGGTCAATTTCGTCCTGACGCAGGAGTATTTACATTAAAGGCTTCAGTTTCCAGAGCACGAGAGATTACTGAAAACTCTTTGTTATCCCTGTTAATATTGCAATATCATAGTCATATATTGCAGCAGTCAAATACTACTGCCAACACTGGGGCTAAGCGTCAAAAACCCGAGAAGGAATATCGGAAATGGGTAAAAATATTGACACATGGAAGATCACAGCTATGCTAGACAGAAAGTCTATTATAGCTGTGTTGGCTGAGTTAGAAGATACTATTGTGGTGGCCTCTTGATTTTCATGGAAAAGTGCTGTAGCCCACCTAGACGACGTCGGCTAGGTGGGAGCTCTTGGGGCCACGGTCAAGTTGGTCTTTCCTCCCTGGTTATTTTGCCGCCCTCCCCCGGTTGCTCAGCCACCCGCTGTTTCAGGGTGTCGGCGTGCGGAGCGCGCCTTACCAGTTAATATGATGTCTTCTTACAAATGTTGATATCTATCATGTTCTCGTCAGCGCTTCCGCACGTTGCAGGACCGATGTCCCAATAGGAATTAGTGCACTCAGGGCCTGAGTTCGTGGCGCCGGCTCGTTTTGGGAAAATGGTCAGACGCCTCTACGACAGAAAAACTAATAATGCAGTGAGTCAGCCTTGCTTATTCCATTTCGATAAGCTTTACGGACTATTTTTGAACAGTGCTAATTTTATGAGTATGTACTGTACATTTCATGAGAGCGGGAGCGAGCAACAAGGAGGATACTTATGAGCTCACTAGATACACAAGGTAACCCTGGCCTAAGCCCCCACATATAATACTATGCTGAGTAATCTGCAGTTATATGTAGGGGCAGCATTCACGTTGAGACGTTGTTCTGCTTTATTCTTCGCATTTGTATTATCAAACTTGCTTACAACTACGATGGACTTGGTACCCGTAACCTCAACTGGCTCTGCCAAGGACGGCATGAAGTATGGCGAAAGGCTGCTTCCACAACTAATAGATGAGAAAGCGAGAACTCATCCTGACGATGTGGTTGGCATGATGGCCAAATCAGAGGATATATCCGCGGGCTTCTCCACACTATCCTATTCCCAGCTCTCCAATGCAATCAGCTTCACAGCGCACTGGATAGATGCGAAACTCGGATCCAATAACGAAGTAAATGAACCCATTTGCTTTATTGGAATCCAAGATTTCCGATATTGGGTGATGGAGCTTGCGGCCATGAAGACGGGCCATCCAATTCTTATTCCAAGCACCCGCAATGCTGTGAGCAACACCGTGTCTCTGCTAAATGCTACCAAGTGCTCGAAGTTGTTCTATGCTGGTCCTCTCGCAGCACACGCCCAGAAAATTGCAGATGCCACGCCCGATGGATTGGGGACCTTTGAGATCCCAGACCTTGAGTTTATGGTTCACCAAGTTACGGATCACTATTCATACACAAAAACTTGGGAAGAAGCCAAACGCGACACGGCAATGATAGTCCATACCTCCGGTTCGACTGGAGCCCCAAAGCCGATATATTATAATCACATCCACCTCAACCGCCCCGATCGGGATCACCTCGTGGAACCTGTTAGGGGCCGTATATCAGCTGACACGACACTGCTAGGCAAGAGCAAGTTGACATTCATCGGTACACCCTTCTTCCATCTTTCTGGTATTTCCTTCAGCGTCGCTGTCTTTTTTCGTGGTTCTATTGCTGTGATTGGACCCCCAATGTTGACAGGCAGTGGCAAAATCATCGGCGATATTATCAAAGCCCTGCATGACATCCACGGCATTGTCTTGGTTCCCTCACTCTGCGATACCGTCTTCATAGATTACGGCAGCGAACTGTTGCCCTATATGAAGGAGTTATTTCACGTTTGCTGGCTTGGAGGCAGGTCAATCTCAGAAAATGACTAGATATCTCCATGCTAAGCATATACATAGGCCCCATCGCCCAGGCGACTGGAGATTTCATTACCTCCCACACATCTGCGCACCTGTGGCAAATAATGGCTTCAACCGAAACTCATCTTCATCCCTATCTTATCCCACCTTCTCAGAACTGGATGCACCTATTATTCCACCCCACCCTCGGGCCGACTGCCGAACTGCTGCCAGGCGCCTCAACTGCTGACGGAAGGCAACTATACGAGATTGTCCAGAACCGCAAGGCAGACTCTGACCCTGGCCGAGCATTTCAGGTCGTTTTTGACATCTTCCCTGAGCTGCAACAATGGCGATCGCGCGATCTGGTGACCAGGTTAGAATTGGATGGAGATGTGCTGTACAATTTCCAAGGCCGACTCGACGACATCTTGATTTTGAGAACGGGCCTGAAGGTCAATCCCGTGGATCTGGAGGTGATGGTGTCGGGCCATCCTTTGCTGTCGGGTTGTTTGGTTTTTGGATCGGATAAGCCAAAATGTGGACTGTTGGTAGAACCGAAAAGTAAAGATGTGCCGTCCGAGGACTTGATTGAAAAGGTGTGGCGATATGTGGTCGATGCAAATGCGACTTTACCAGAACATGCGCGCGTGGAAAGGAATATGATCCTCATTGTGGCTCCGATGTCGTTCCCGAGGGCTGGAAAAGGTAGCATTGTGAGAAGTTTGACGTACCAGGTGTACAACAGGGAGATTCAGGCATTGTATCTGTAAACGCCTCCCTTATTAGGTCCTGATATTGACCCTACAGAATTAGAGTCTCATTAGACACTCGTTTCAAGATCGGTTCTGCTCTCATGATTGTACGGTCTCCAACCAGCATAGATGGAGTTGCGAAGGCAAGTTTAGTTGCTAGAGATTTCCGTGTCTACTACCTGAAACATTGATATAGTTCCGTATTATACAGTTAAACTTCGCTATAAGCATACCATCCGGACTCTAAGGTTTCATGCTTATAGGCAAAGATACGGATTATACAGGCAGAACAATGAACCGTAAAAAGGGCACGTAAATACAGCTGTAAAGGGCGTGTATATACTTCAATTAATTCAGGATACAACCCTCTGGCTTAGGGGTTTATATGCTTCTAGGGTTGGGCTCCAACCCACCGGATTGGGTATCAATTACACAAACAACCTCTGACAGTAGGATCACCTGGATTGTATCTAGGACGCAGCTAAATCCCAACAGCACTTAGCTAGATCCCAACATCCTTTCCTCTTTTGTGCCGAAAAGTTCTTTCTTCGCATTCTTGCTGCGGCTAGGTATGATCTGGCGTCGATCGGATTTCGACACTTCCGTCTATTATAGTATTATACTTATAAGTACTTAACCTACAATTCGGGGAGACTATATCGCTTCAACTAATGCCTTTAAGATTCATGACGGCCCAAATATGTTTGTGGGCTCTGCTAGAAGTTTTACGCCGGTGGAGCACGTTGGACTGAAGATGCATATGGACTGCCTACTTGAAGGCTTTTCGGAGGCGGTATAGCGTGATAGGATCTTGGGTTCCGATTTAGAGACAGAGTGGAACAAGTAACTTGAACTTGTTTATTCTCCATTGCAACTAGACCTATGTGATGCGCTGCCACCTTGGAACTTCAGTTTACAGTCAAAACGTTCAAGTCAATGCTACTGCTTTAATTATAAATGTTTAGCTTTCGAAGTCGTCGACAGGAAAAGCGGGTGACAAATTTGATCGTCTTCCAGTGGAAGAGTCTAACCAATTCCAGGATCCATGCTGAACTCTATGCCATTTAGCGCCAGACTCGTACTAGCTAGCTTTACACTTGGGATGGATTCCCATACAAATAATCAATGCCCCGCAGTATTAATTGCTACACACTGCAATCAGTGAGTTAAAAGGTCATAAAATTAGATAATAATCCACTTCTACGTGGATTCTTCGTGCCCCCTGAGTATTCCCAAACTCCTTGACCACCTCTTGCGCTCATAGGAAAACTTGTGGCGCTTTTTCCCTGCCTCTACAGCATACTCTCTTGGCGTCCTCCCTAAAGAATCTCGGTCTTCACAGCAAAAGCTAGTATTATCGAGAAGATATGACAAATTCGGCTCTGTAATAGAACCGTTGAGGGCACTGTGATGCAAAAGAGTCCTTCCGTCTCTATCTCTTGCAGCTAGGTCGATGCTGAAGTCTATTATAGCCTTCAAATCCTCCATATTAGGATCTAGCCAGCTGGAGAATATGTGCGGAAGAGCCAGCCCCTCATGATTTATGGCCAAAACATCTGATCCGCTCGAGAGCAGTAGCCGATAAATTTGCTTGTAAACTACACATGGGTTACTGAGATATGCAGCCAGTGGCGTATTTCCATCGATATCTTGGCCATTAACGTCAACTCCTTTGCAAACGAGCAGCCGGACTCCCTAGATGTTGGGTAAATTGACTAGCAAGTGATGTAGAGCATTTCTACTGTTACTGTCCACTGAGGCAGTTATATCGGAGCAACTTGTGTCAGCTGCTTCAAGGATGCAGGAAATTGTCTCTACGTTGGTACTGTATATAGCGCAGTGAAGAGAGTTCAAGCCATCACTATCAGTGTGTGATATGTCTGCACCATGACTCAGAAGCACTTCCACAGACGAATAGTAGTTGCTACGACAGGCAAAATGCAATAGGGCTCACTCCTCCGAATTTTTAAGAGAGAGGTTAGGGCCTCTTTTGATTAGCTTAGAGATAAGAATATCACACTTTTCATACCTATACTTGAGATAATGTAGTACTTATACTCCTTTAATGTCTTGTATATTGACATCAATTCGGGGGTGGCGAAGAAGCGCATCTAGTAGGCAGATTCGCTCCTTTGTAATGTTCTCAAAAATTTCGCCAGCATCATCTCCTTCGGGATCAGTAAGAGTCAGCACATATTCAAGCCGGTTATGGTCATCTTCCCAACTATCTCGATGCGTAGGCCCCGGTATAAGGTGTGACAGATTTTCACCATCCTGGGGCTGCGCATCCGTTACTCCATGATCGAGGAAATTTTGATGCGCCAGGACGGTCCTGCGAAGTGTAAGGTGTAGAGGTGTTTCACCATACTGGGACTTGGCATTTGGATTTGCCCCATGGTCAAGGCAGAACTGCACTATTCGGCCATTTCCAACCAATGCTATATAGTGCAGAGGTGTTAGCCCTCCAGAAATAGTGCCTAGCGTCTCTCGACAATCGACAGGTTTCAATATCTTCCCACCCTCGTGCTCATTTTGCTGCCGTGTTCTCCTCTGTATCGCTATATCCACAGGCACCTCATTTTGAATTATCAGCTTTGCGATATCCGGTCCACTGTACACAGATGTATAATATAGCGGTGCCATGTTGTCATCGTCTACTAAATATTTTAGTGCACTGAGTGCTAGGAGCATTTTGATAGTTTCAAGGTTACGGTCCGGTCCGAAAATGGTATGGTGGAGTAGACTTTTCCGATGAATATCGATTATCATGGAGCTAGCGCCTTGCTCTAGTAGATATTTGCTTGGTCCGGTCTCTGCTCGTGGTATTTCCAGTGTCAAGCAAGAGCTTAACGACATCTCCATGGCCAAACATTGCAGCTAAAAACAGCGGTGTCCTGCCTTCGTTATCTTCAGAATCCAACTTAATGTCATCTCATGCAAGAAGAATCTCAATTACAGCTGCATGCCCGAACATCGCAGCTCTTGACAACAGCGTTCTTCCCATAATATCTTTTGGCTCTAGGTTGATACCCTGTTGGTTAAGGAGAAGCTGGACTACCGCCTTGTGTCCATAGCCCACAGCAAGGGATACTAGAGTCTCATATAATTTATCCTTTGTGTTAATATCAACACCTTAGGCCGCAAGATAGGCAATAACAGCATCATGCCTATTCTTTGCTGCCTATAATAGTAGCGTTCTATAGTAAGAATCTTTTAGATTCAAGTTAGTCCCACGCCTTATAAAGTCTTCCATAGGCCCCTCAAGTCCAAAGAAGGCTGCCAAATAAGATCCAGCCATACTTCTCAGGAACTCTTAGCTGTAATTGCTGCACGATAGGTACCGTTTAGTAGCTACAAGCACCTAGACCGATACTTCCACCTTTAAGTCATACTAAAGAAAGTCTATAATATGATTTAATATAAGAGACTTAAGGGACTGCTAAGTATAATAGCCCTACTTCTACACAGTATAGCTATGGAGCTAATTTGACTCTAGATACTCCTTAAACTTACTGTCTGTCTAGTAGGGCCTGCTTTCAAACACATCTAATAGGAGGTATAATATATAAGTCCTTACAATATCCATATATACATCAGGTGTTAGGGCCGAATGGTCGTCACGTGGTTAGGGCGAGTCACAGAGCGCAGCTGAGACGCTGGTGCGACGCACTAGCTACGACAACTCCTAAATTCTAGGAGTGGGACTCTGATAAAAAGAGAGTGGCCCTCTCTAGGGGTTCTGCAAGAAATAGTCTGTCCTTTGAATTGATTTCTGCTAAGGACGCAGGTCGTCCTGAAAGCCCACATAGTATCATCGCCTGTATTACGCCTGTGATTCCCTGCCTTTACGCCAGCCTCTGTATAGGCACCCTTACAAGTGCTAAGAATAATAGGGGATTTTGATATTACTTAGATAAAATAGGCTCGCTCTTCCTCTACAGTAAGACTGCCGTTGCTAATTTCCTGGAGGGATTAGCTCCACTCAGACACATTCAGGGTAATATGCACTATCATGTCCAAGTCATTGAACCCTCTAGGACCGGCATATTGTGAAATGCCCGCTGCGGCCGAGGCAATTCCAACAATCGACGACCATGCGTTAGAGACATCAGAGTGCATTCTCCATGAGTTACCTACTGATCCACCCCAAGTCCAAACATTGTCGAGACCCCAAGAGTATAGAGAATACAATATTGGGTAATTGACAGATCTGAAGGCATTTCCGAGAGTAGTGTACCATGCCTGAGAGTCTCGTGGAATGCAGCACCTCTGAGGAACTGGATTCTCTCCATTACATAGGGTATAGCAGTTGTCGTACTTCCAATAGTCCACACCCCAACTTCCCAACAAATCTGCATCCTGCTGCTCATAGCCCTGTGATCCGGGATGACCAGCGCATGTTTCGATACCAGCATCGCTATATAAACCAAATTTCAGACACATACCATGAATCTTATCCACAACCGCCCGAATGCCGTTCGGCCACTTGGATGGATCAGGCACTAGATAGCCAGACCCATTACATGACTCCTGGGACCAGCAATCATCGATACTAACATACTTGTAACCAAGCTGCTTAAGGCCAAGATCAACAAACTAGTTAGCCGCTGTAATAGCTGATGATGCTGAAGCACCGTTACAACCGAATGCATTCTTATTTGCATAGAATTAGCGATTACCGCTCTTTCCAAATTAAACATGTACGAATAGATCGAGAACTTACCCAACTGTTCCATCTTAAAGCTGGCGTTTTGCCTACTCTGTTGGAAATTCGCATCTGAAGATGTGGACTTCCACTAACGATACCTACGAAACTCACAGTTACCCCCTGGAAGAAAAATTTTGTCACGCATGACTTTATACTGGCCTGAGCTGTGTACAAGTTTGGACTGCTATTTCGTCCCAATTGGATGAGATTAGAAGACGGTTATATAAGTTGCTCGGATAAATACGGACTACGCTGAGAGCCGAAACAATTTCGACGAATGATAATTATCCCACGCCGCAGCTGCTATGGTGCTTGATTTGATGAACGTGAGGTAGGTTTTCCTCGGGGTCTATCCAGGCGGATAATAAGTAGCATCAGTCTATGGATTATTCTTGCGGCTACAGGCTAAGAAGTTTGTTATAAACAAATAGGATGTCTCGTATATGAGGATACCGGGTGTCTTCCCCGTCTCGATTTACATTTATACAGTATGATTACATTAACCGCTCCAGGCTAAAAGACCTTAATTTCTCCGTATTTTATGGCTTTACTTGTTATATAATTATACGCGCTCGAATGACCTTTTTGCGGTTATTATATACATATGAAGAGCCGTTGTTTTTAGCAGCCGAGATTCTTGTTTTAGATTTTTGGTGCAGTAGTATAATCTCGCTATGTTCTCAAGTAGCTCCGTAATGCTACTTCAATCCCTCCGAAAATGATTGACATCGGGTTTTATATGCTTTACCGCTTGATATACTGAATGCAGATCAAGATAATCGTCTCAGACAAATTGACAACAGTTTTAACCTTGCCATCACTCAATACCATTCACCCGAAAAACAAACGGGCATGGAAAGCTCCTATCCGATCCCAGGGCTGAGTGTAATTGCTAACGACGATGCTGTTACAGCAGCTCTGGAGCGATTTGACATTTTGTTCAAAACAATGTTCAATACCAAAACCTTTGAAGGTTGCCTGTGGGGAGAGAATGTTGGCTCATTCCTGTATTCTAGAGATGAATAAAACCGTCTTTTTATACGTGGCGGTGCGATACTCAGTAGTATCAATCAAGTTACAGTTCTCATAGCCCCTACCAGTGTCGCATTATAATTTTACACTATTGGTCCCTGGTTCTTGATGTAACCATCGAATCGTACCAGGACCATGAACCAGGTCTGTGTTCAAGTTGTGAGTACATCCCATTCTGGCGTTGCATTCACCGAGTGCTTTTATCTGTACTTCGACATAGTATATAATTAAATTTATAGATTAGGGACTATATAATAGGTTTATCTATATAATCTTGAAGATGTCCAACTGGCTAAGTAAAGGTACTATAGTAAAATGAAAGGGGTAGAATCATCTAGGCTAGTCCCAGAGACGAAGTCACGTGATTATTAGAAGTCTGTTAGCTCGCTCTGCTGTATTATACCTGTACAAAGGCACGAGGTCCTCCCTATTCACTAAATATTCTCCACATCTCATAGGTAAATACTCCTGGCCACGCAGTTCAGCGACACCTGCTGCAACCTGACGGAGAATACAGGGTACTTGCCTGCTGCTTAAAGCTAATATCTCTGCGAAGTCTGACCATAGCTACCAGCGGTTAAATGGCCGCCAAGGTTTTCCCCTCACGGTAAATGAGCCGGAATGCACAAGCTACGATAGCGATTCGCGCGCATCGTGACGGCGATCGTCGTTGTTTTCGGCTCGTGGACCTTGTTTACCTTGCATACTATGTCCATATATCTTTTATCCCGGAGTCATGCTAATAATATATCCGGTGTGCAGAATACAGATCGTTCGTTGGGTTTATAAATAGGGGTACGTGAGGCTTCAAGTCGTATAGTCGTCAACAAGATCTGCTCTTCCTCTAGCTTTCCTTCAGAATTCTGCCACCATGAAAGGTTTTGCCGTTGCATTGCTTACGGCCCTGCCGCTGGTAGCGGGACAATCACCACTATGGGGTCAATGTAAGTCACCCATATCTTCTAAAAGCGTGGCTGACAGCTTCAGGCGGCGGAGATGGATGGGTTGGGGAAACAACTTGTGCTTCTGGGTCATGCTGCATCGTCTCTAACCCTTACTATTCACAATGCCTTCCATGCGGAAGTGGGTCGTCATCAGCAGCCACTTCAGCGAAACCTTCGAGCAGCACTGCAAGTGGAGGTACAACGGGTTCATCAGGATGCCCTCTCCCATCAACATATCGCTGGACATCAACCAACTCTCTAGCAACCCCTAAGTCTCCATGGGTTTCGCTCAAGGATTTCAGCACTATCCCGTTCAACGGCGAGCATCTCGTGTATGCATCAACAGTCAAAGACTCTAATGGAGACTACGCATCCATGGCATTCGGCCTTGTTTCCAGCTGGAGCGGGTTGGCGTCGGCTAGTCAGACCCTTATGACCAACAGTGCCGTTGCGCCCGACCTCTTCTACTTCGCGCCGAAGAACATCTGGGTTCTTGCTCAGGAATGGGGAGCAGCCCCCTTCAACTACATGACGTCAAGCAACCCTACTAATCCCAATGGATGGTCTTCGCCACAGCCCCTCTTTACTGGGAGCATAGGCAGCAGCACTGGCCCTATTGATCCAGCTCTTATTGGTGATGACAATAACATGTATCTATTCTTTGCTGGTGATAATGGTCACATTTACCGGGCAAGTATGCCTATTGGAGACTTCCCTTCCAGCTTTGGGACATCGTTCGAGACTATCCTGACTGACGCGACTAATAACTTGTTCGAAGCAGTCGAAGTCTACAGCGTCCAGGGCCAGAACCAATATCTCATGATTGTCGAATGTATTGGCGCCAACGGGCGGTACTTCCGTTCATTCACAGCGTCCAGTCTCGGCGGTACCTGGACAGCGCAGTCAGGGGCCACGAGCGAGTCATCTCCTTTCGCGGGCAAGGCCAACAGCGGCGCCACCTGGACCAACGATATCAGCAGCGGCGACCTCGTCCGCGCAACGAATGATCAGACTAAGCCCATCAATGCTTGCAGCGGCAGCCTGCAATTACTTTACCAAGGACGCAACCCTAATGATAACCCGAGCTACAACCTGCTACCTTACCAACCTGGTGTGCTGACACTGCAATAAGGCACTTCAACCTGAGTTCTTCATGTATATACCTTATGCCTAGCATATAAATAGCAAGAGACCCTGCTCGTTTGGCGGTCGACCAGACATGAACTCAATGGTGCATCGGCTCTATCAAAATGCAGATACTACTTACCCCCTATCCATCACAAGTGAAAGATCTATGGTAACCCCTGTAGTTGGCGTATCGTAACTCACCTACTACTCATTATTTAGGGTTCTACCGTTCTGCCTACCTCCAGTTACTTGGCAGGGTGTATATGCGTTCAGTATATTAAATAGATACGCCAAATCCTGGAAAGGATTCGCTGTGGAGCAAGGGCCAAGTAGGGTAGTGTTACGAACATGAGAGGCTATGTTGTGTTTGCACTAACCACTAGATAGTACTAACTGACATTGACTACTCGTAAGGGGCTAGCACTGGGCTTATTGCTATACAATTGTTTTAAGGAGTAAAGTATGGCATGGAGGAGAACATCTATTTCTGGCACACTTTATAAGGCCAGGGAGTGCACGCTTCTTGAGCATATTCCTTGGCGCAAGTTGCTCCCTGGGGTAGGCTCTTGCAGTCGTAGTGCCAGTTATAGTCTTGGACAGCAAATATAGATGTGGTTAGTGCGCTGAATTTTGTGTAATTTTGGGAAGACATTGACATATTATGCTGGCCAGCTGCTGGGTCATTAAACTTACAGAAGGGAAATGCAATATAGATGGTAATGACAAGTAGCCTGGGGTCACTAGTCATCCAAATAGATGCAAGGGCTGGCAGGAAGAAATGACAGACTTAGTGGCCGAGTCGGAAGATATAATAAGTCTTTGCTGGTTTCACCAAACTTGAGAAATTCTTTAACTCATGACCCATCGGTATCCAAACCATTATCTTGTTTGGAACCATTTCGTGGAAAGGAGCACGTCAACATGGCACTTTAATTGTGTTAGAGTTGAGGTTCTATTAACTTGCAATTTCATTCTGTTGCAGTAGCCGGCACTTTCAGCTGGCTGATAAGAGCTGCAAATAATTCGATAGCGCAAATGGCCTCTATATATTGCAGTCCGGCAGAGCTCTATAGTAATATACTACAATATAACTATTACATTGTCTTCTACTAGAGGACTGCAAGCGCAGGTTAACACGAGGTCAGGTGAGGTCGAGTTCTGCAATGGACCAATAAGAATGCGGTATTAGCCAATCACAAGCCTCTAAAACACGTGATACAAACCGACCCCCCGTAGAATTGGCTCACGTGCCCGCGGGCGGGGGGTCGGAGTCAAGAAAAGCCTCGCTTTTTACAAATTCTTCTTCTTGATACGGTAGCGCATCTGGGCCGCCTAGTGCTCCTCATAGATGCGATCATAACGCTTCCGGAGCTGGACAGAAAATACAACGGAGAATCACGGCGATCAATGCTGTCACTATTACAGGCGCCCCGTAGGCCAGAGCCCACCGTACTTGGATCAGACACCGTCGCAAAACTGTCTGTCCGCACAGAGAGGTATTCCTGTATTCCTACCACTGAAAACTAAATCCCCGCCTCCCACTCGCCCAACAAGAGCTTGGGAAGCGGTCTGAATAACCATACAATTGGGAGGTCCATGAAACCACTCATGGTAAATGAGGGACTGACCTTCGGTTTCCCTTCTCGCCCCGCTAATTTCTCCATTGTTTGACCGGCCACGTGCCGAGCAGGCGTAAAGACTCGATTCGGGGACTTATTGCCAACCCTGTCCATTGATATTTCCGCGCTGCCGCGGGATCTCACTTCCCGAGGACCTGGCCATTCATCTACGCCCACATTTCCGTGGAGAAGAACTTACCGTCAAACACTTCCTTTGTTGATGATTGAAGACAGAAACAGCGACTCCACTTGCTTATTAGCTGCTCGAGCTGAAGTCTCATACCGGCCTCGTCTCTTTAGAGGACCTTCCAGTGGCGTGAAATGAAGAAGCACGGTGCTCGACGAGCCTTGAGGGCTTGTCGGTTCTGCCGGCAGCGGAAGGTGAGCTTCTTGGGGCGTCTGGGCTGTCCCTATTCTACTTGTCAAACTCATTCTCAAGCGCCTATGGGATATTTGCGTTCAAGACCTAAGAAGTGGTGGCCGGTTTGACGTGGGCGGAGCAATGCATTCTTGGTCCTCCTGGTAGGATAGACGGGCATTGTTTTTGAGAAGATGGCATGTGTTTATGGAATATGCTCATAAATCTTATAGATGAAATGTGATAATAGACAGCCATCGTGTCAAGTTTGTGATGTCCACGGGAAATCCTGCGTTTATGATGAACTCCCCCGACGACCAAGGTCAGTACTCCAAAAAAAGTGACCATCTTACGTTTTCTGTTAGCACTTTCAAGAAACCTGGACTTGGATTTATAAATACAGCTGACGATTCCAGACCGTCTCACTCGCGCATTTCACAACTCGAGGAGGAGAATGAGCAGCTAAGAGTGTCACTGTCGGTCTTAGCATGTCAAACTGGCCATCGTAATGAAGGCCGCGGTCACTTAGCAGAAAATTCATCCAAGCAGCGCTCTCCTGATAATCCATCGAGCGAAAGTAGGAGCATAGAGCCCGCTGATTGTCCACGCTCGTCGCCCCAAGTGCCAACTCTGGCCGGATCAACGGCTGAAAATGTCCTACCTGCATCCATGCCTGAAAATGAGCAGCCCAGTGCCAACCCATCAAATATGGAACCAAGAATTGTCTTAGCTGAAGGAGAGCCGCGATATCACGGCCCCACCAGCACTCTCTTCGAAGACAGCTCTGGGGACCGGAGAGCGCAGCAGAATGTACCTGCCATGCCTAAAATTCCACCTGCATGGGTACAAAAGAGTCTGATGGCCGAGGCGGCAAGCCAACGTATGCCATTGAACCCTTACTACTCTGTGTGTCGTTTTTAACTAAGATTATAATTTAGGCCACATGGAAGTAATAAATCTATCCCAAAAGAAGCTGGATTTTGATGGAGTCGATCCCGAACTGGGACTGCACCTTCTAGATCTGCACTGGAACCGTCAACATCACGCTTTCCTAATCACATACCGTCCTGCTTTTATGCGGGACATGGCCTGCTGTGGGCCATATTTCTCTAAGCTCTTATTGAACGCCATATATTTTGGAGCATCTAAATTCAGCTCCCGTTTGGAAGTTCGTCGCGATCCCAGCGATGTCCGGACCGCCGGATGGCTGTATCGACAGCGAGTAAGGGAGCTGCTCGGCGGAGCTCTTGATCGGAGCGACGTCACAACTATTCAAGCACTGCTAGTGATGGCTAGCTCGTTATTTGCCCTCGGTGACGAACGGAGCGCTGCTTGGCTCTATGCTGGAACAGCCTTCCGCATGATTACAGATTTAGGAATGCACGTCGATGGTTCGAGGTTACCAAACTATCGGAGATTTACAGATGAGGACTTAGAAATACGGCGGCGAGTGTTCTGGGGTGCATTCGGTAAGAGAATCTGTACGGACTCCTACAATTTCAATAAATTGGCTAACGCAGTGTCGATGACCGTGGCAGTGGTTGACAAGATTCAAAGTTTATACCAAGGAAGACCTGTTAGTTTACAAGAGCTTGAATGCAGTGTCTCTATCTCTTTCCTAGATAACTATGAAGAGCTCGAGCACTGGAAGCCATTCGCGTATTCTGCGACTCAGAGCCACCCTGGATCTCCTGCATACAGTGTCTCTACCTTCACGGAGCTCTGCAAACTTAGCCTCATTATGAATCGTATCTTGAATAAGGTGTATGGAGAGAGAAGCTCTAAAAGGACTCCAAGTGAACTTGCCGAAGATTTAAAATCGTTGCACGCAACTCTCGATCAGTGGTGGATTGATCTACCACCCCATTTGAACTATGATCCATCCAATGGGTCGCTTCCAATTCCTCCACCGCACGTTCTTTCTTTGCTGTAAGCTTACCTTGTCCTGGCTCTGAGTGTTTGGCTAATATGATGCAAGGGCAATGCATAATGTTCTTCTCATCTTGCTCCACAGGCCATTCGTATCTGACGGTGACCTCCACTCTAGTCCGTCTAATGCCATCAACTCTTTCTTGGTGTGTGCTACCGCCGCCAAGATGATTGTTAAGATATTGAGAGCCTATGATGCCGCCTTTTCGATCCAGCGAGCACCATATTTGATCTCTTATGCCACGTATGTAAGTGCGACAATCCACGTAAGAGTCGCAGCACAGAGGGATCCCGGCTCCGAGGCACACGTCTGTCTCGCGACGTGCTTAAGCGTCTTCAAAAAGAACCAAGAGACCAACTGGGCTGTGAGGAGGGCCAACCATATTATTCAAAATCTCATGAAACGTATGCATGTGAACATCGATGATACCAACGTTACTGGACTTCGCTATAGTCAAGAATCGATATCCCAACCAAACGTGACGAGTGAGGACAGACTACTGCCACCGGAGCTGCCTAATGATTCCCAGAGTCAGGCCAGGCACAAAAAATCACATCAGTTGGTCAATGCTTCAGACATTGGTCAAAGCTCCGCAATGTTTGCTAGTCCCTATGATGCAGAGATGTCCGATTATGTTGCATCCGATCTGAACATAGATGCTATTATCCAAAGCTTTTTCCGCGAACAACAGAGTGACCGACAATTAGCTCAAACAACACGAGAAGATCCAGCAGACTATATATCCACCACCACTAACCAGTGGCTCCCTTCTACTTCTTATTCGCAAGAGAACATATTGGCCGACGATTCGCATAGCCAGAATATTGTCAGCTCCCCGGGTGATACTTTTGGTGTCACCTTTATACCCGACAGACTTTCCACGCAGTTTTTGGCCGATGATATGCTGTTCGGATTTAATAGCTCAGCGACTGAAGGTATTGGGTGGGAGTTTGATGACCGTGTATTCTGACCGCGTTGCGCTAGCTTCTCTGTCTGTTCAATTTCATCGAAGACCTGTCGGTAGAAGGCTGCGAGGGAATATTGAGGTTTAATGGCACTGAACATCGGCCAATTTGGATTAAAACAGTACTACTGTCATCAAGCACGCGAATAATTGCCATATAATGTAGAATAGGCTACTTGTATTATTTACCGCGCTTAACTTAGAGGTTACAATCCAACTGGCCAGATGACAATCAAACGTTTGAATTAAGTACTATATCCAGTAAATATGTAACGACATTAGACTTTCGATTCCACATTTTCATTCACAACCGCGTTTGGTTTTGAGGGCGCCGCACCCTCTAGTGACGACATATCAGATGTTGCTTCAGGGTCTTGCCGGGGAAGTTCGCGGGCAACCCTAACGACATCGAAGATACTCTTGGATTGTCTGAAGATGGTGTCCATCTCCTCCAGGGAGCGTCCGTTGGTCTCGGGGAAGAGGAAATAGACTATTGGCACAAACGATGCGTTTAGCACAGCGTATATGATCCAGTAATGGCTTCCCAGATTAGTTGTACCAGGTGGAGTGACCTGGGCCACGACAAACTGACACAGCCACTGCGTTGCGTTGGCGATGGCAGTGATAGGCACGCGATGGCTTAATGGCGCCAGTTCTGTGGCGTACAAGAAGGTTTGGCCGAGGAATCCGATGGGATAGAAGAAGTCATAGAGGAAGACGAAGACGACCGCAGCAGTGGGAGCAGAGCCATGTTTAGCTCCACCCGTCCCAGCAATCACTGCCGTACAGACAGCCAATCCCCCACCAGTGATCATAAATAGATTTCTCCGGCCAAAGCGATCAATTAAGAAAACTGGGATGATGGCGCAACAGGTCTGGAATGTTGTGAGGGAGGCGCCCAGGACGCGTGACTTCACTCCAGCAAAGCCCAAATCTTCGAATACGCTGCTCGTGTAGAATACCAGAGCGGAAATACCACACATTTGTTGGAACATCTGTCCGCACGCCGCGAGGAGTGTGCGATGGAGCATTCGTTCTCCATTCTTGGTTAACTCCTTCAGCTTACCGGTGGCTAGGGCCAGGGATCTTTCAATCTCAGCCATCTGCCTCTGGACCGTCGCAGAGTCTTCGTCTACATCTTCCAAGGCCGCTAACACCTGCCGCGATTCCTCCATCCTGCCATTCTTAGCCAACCAGCGGGGCGACTCTGGCATAAGGAAGAGAAAAGGCATCACAAAGATTGGGAGAATAACGGGGAAGATCAACGGGACCCGCCATTGAACGGCCGAGCTGGACGGGAAGGACAGTCCAAACGCCACCCACTCCGAGAGTGTAATGCCGCTGCTGATACAAAGGCCCTCTAGAATCACGAACGCCCCCCGGTGCGACGTGGCTGAGCACTCCGACTGCCAGACTGGAATGGCACTGCTGATGGTGCCGATGGCTGCTCCCACAACCAATCTTCCGACAATAAACTGAGCAAGGTTGAAGGCCGAGGACTCGAGGGCCAGGCCAATGATGGACAGAATCAAGCCCAGGAAGGTGGTCCGTAGGCGGCCGATCCGGTCGCTATAGGCAATGCACAGCAGAGATCCAACAACAGCTCCGAGATCGTAGCAGCCAGTCACTACGCCTTTGACTCTGGCATTTTGAGCCTTCTGGGCCCCTTTGGTGTTGACCGTGTCAATCGATGGGAATTGCTATGGCCTTTCATCAGCATGGTGAACTCAGACCAACTGGATTACAATTGCACTAGAGAGTGCAGCCACATACATGTACGAACGACTGCAGTGTCGCAATCCCGCCAGTTGACCCATTGTTATACCCAAAGAGAACGAAGCTAGGTGCTATAACACACAACATCATGGCTATCTTAAGCCGAGTCCCTCGCAGCTCAAAAAACCTGGTGCGCCCAGCCATGTTTGATTAGGTCTTGTACACCAAGGATTACTAAATAGACTAGGAAATAGGCGGAGCAGAGGAAGAGAGGAGGAAGGAGAGAAGCATCAAGGGAAAGGTGGATGGATATCCAGAAGTGTTTTATATCCTCAGGTCGGCTGTGGTTGTATTCCCGTTTTCTTCTCCCCCGGACGTGATCATCCCATGACCCCACGGGGGGTGGGGTACCAGCATGGCTACAGCGGCCGGGGTTGCCATATTCTCGCCTGTCTTACTATATCAGACGTACTATCCTGACCAAATATCAAGCTCTCACAGGCTACTACTGCAGGAACCGCCCCATTGTTGGGGGTCCGCGTGGCGTGCCGGACTGTGTGCAGCCACGGGAAGTCATTAGCCGCGGAATCTCAATTACCGCCCAGCCAGTTGCCTGTGATGGATCATGACTTTGGAAGGCAAACGGAATATGAAAGCTGTTTAGATGAAAGTACAGTCACTAGTTGTAATTGCCACTTATCTTCGGTACTTGTGGGCTTGGCATAATTTCTGTGTTTCCTTCGCCCCGTCCCGGTATCATTTGCCTTGGTCTCTGCCAGCACTTAGATATCAAAAAACTCACACGCTGGCAACTATCGCACTTGAAAGGCAGATGAAGGTTTATTCAAGAACTAGGTTGTCATCTTTATTTAGTCGAACATCACTTGCCTTCACCATGTCAACAACGCGCAGTTTAGCTGCCGTGTTGCCCCAGCAGCCTACGCCTCACGCATTCGCAAAACCTAAAGGTTTGGTACTACAAACTCGGGCGACCGGCCAGCGAAGACGTTATCGACTTCCTTCTGTGCTAATGCGATCGGGAACATCGCGAGGACTATTTCTTCATCGTCACCATCTCCCATCGTCACATTCAGAATGGGATGCGATTCTCATAAGCGCCATGGGCTCTCGAAACAATGATCCCAGACAGTTAGAAGGCGTTGGTGGCGCTACATCGACAACGTCCAAAGCGGTTGTGGTTTCTAAATCTGATAAACCCGGGATTGATGTTGAGTATACCTTCTTCCAAATTACCGTTGGGCAAGAAAAAGTCGATATGACGGGGAACTGTGGCAATATGGCTTCTGGAGTTGCGGCTTTCGCGTTGGACGAGGGACTGGTGACTGCAGTACCGGGCCAATCCGAGGTATGTTAAAGA
Organism: Oidiodendron maius Zn; assembly: GCA_000827325.1. Lineage (NCBI taxonomy): Eukaryota > Fungi > Ascomycota > Leotiomycetes > Myxotrichaceae > Oidiodendron > Oidiodendron maius. Next base: position 911,080 of record KN832886.1, on the reverse strand, counting down.
TAAACTAGATTGTCATAGACTTATACGCTTACTCTACGTTTTACTCTAGCTGTCAGTGACAATTTTCAATACCAACACGCAGTCCACCCTGGTAGAGACAATCCAGGTTGATTCCGATGGTCACTTTCTAGAAGACGGTGAATATAGGATCAGTGGTGTCAAAGGTACTGGGAGTAGCATCAAAGTATCTTTTATCAATCCTGGTGGGAGCATGACTGGTAGCGTTTTTCCAACAGGCCGGCCTTGTGATGAGTTACTGGTGAAAGCGAAGAGCATGCCAGAGCCATTTACCGTTAGGGCGACACTTATAGACGTCTCCAACCCATTTATATTCGTCGATTCATCTACAATGCCTCCAGCATATTGCGCTGCAGCCCAAGACTCTGACATTTCTCTCGACATAATTGAGTCTATCCGATGTCAAGGAGCTGTTGATTACGGCCTAGCCAAAGATACCGAAACCGCCAGTCTCCGAAGAGGCACTCCTAAGATTACTCTCGTCTCAAAACCTCCCGCGCTGCTATCGGACTCTGGTAATGCGTCCGATGTTTTTGTACTTGCCTACAGCATGGGAAAAGTTCATCCCAGCGTCCAACTGACTGGGGCTGTCTGCCTTGGAGCTGCCGCCTCTCTCGAAGGAACAGTAGTTTCAGAATTGGTGAATTCTAGCAAGCTATCATCGTTAAACGTCACCCCGCAGAGTATGAAAGAAGGAACCCCGTGTAGCATGATCCAAACCCGACCTGAGCCACATCAAGAAAATCGCCATATAGTCATTGGTCATAACAGTGGTACGATTGATGTTGAAGTCAGTATCGGTGAGGAGAATCAAGTGCAGAGCATCACCGTTTTCCGAACGGCTCGCAGACTATTTGAGGGTACGATTCTTGTTTCTGTGTAGATTTAGAGGGCGACTTTGGATTTCGGGTTAGATTATGTGAATAATAATAGCTCATTCGCATTGCTCCGACTGAGATGCCGTAAACCCTATCGTTATCATCAATCTTGCATTATTTATTGGCGGATGAGGTAGGTCAAAAACAGCCAAAGAGCGACCCGGTTTAGAGTACATTCGGATAACTTCTTGTATCTCTCACTCCATAAGGTCTATGACTTAATTTTTCGAATAAATAGTCTACTGATCATCTATCTATTGTTAGCCGCAGCTAAAGACAAAAAAGCAGCAACTTGCTCATATACTGAGAAAACAATGCCGCCACTGAGGATGAGCCTTCCCAGCCTCATTGTACTACCTTTCCAAAATCCCTTTACCCCATACTCTCTATAAACTCCAACAATAGTTTCCTTGGTCGATGTGTGCTCTGTACCCTGAAGTCGTGTCTTAATGGTATCAAATGGCTGAGTAGCATAGACCGTTATGACGCCAGCAATTGATCCAATGCCAAACGTCATGAGTGCATTGAGCGGGATTTTGTGACTCTTGGCAGTTTCTTTCAGCGTGTTGTACGATCCCATTCGAACTGCGGAAGTGGCGGATTGCTTAATGGTTGTAGCAATTAAGCCTTGATAAATGCCAAGTAGCCCCCGTTCACGGACCAAGAGTTGAACACCATGAGTGACGGAGCGGAACCGCTTGCGTTCCTTGGCGTCGTCAATTCTAGTAGAGATATATTAACAGACCGACGACTTCTAGATATAAAATTAATGGGTCAGTCAGACTTACAAGGCTGTCTTAATCCTCTCAGTTGGGGTGACGGCAACCACGCTTTCTACACATCCTGCCATCATGCCGGCTAAGATACCTGACGACTTAGAAAGATGACCTTTTTCATCAACGAGAGCATTTTTTATGGAATCAAAGGTCAGAAACCTCACTGATGCCTTGAAGATAGTTCCAAGCACCAGCGGTGAGCAGCCTGTATACAGGGATGAGACGCCTTCTGTTCGGGCAATATCACGGATCAGACGGATTGGATTTGTTCTGGTTGTCAATTGAGACTGAATAGTACGAAGTTGAAGTCGAGTCTTGGCGAATTCAAATGGATACTTAACAGGCGGAACATCCAAATGTTAGTGATATGAGTGTCTCAAAATTGCAGGCGATCCGAGTGCTGTAAGGATAGGGCAACAATACCGTGCAGGTTGCTTCTACGCCACCGGCAATACCGCCCGCTATCAAGGACACCGCCGGTGACACATATTGCTAACAAAGTATGAGCTAAGACGGTTTATTTGCCTGGTTGCGGTTTTGGGTGGATATAATATACCTTTGCTTTATCTTGGATCCGAATCTCCTCTGGTGGTTGTGCCTGAGAAGTTAACTCGGTCGCCATCTTGTGGCCTTGTATCGTTTCAAGGCCCGTTACTGATTTCAATGACCAAAATTGTGAGGGCAGTTATTCTAGTTGCGAGAAATGCATTTTAGAAATTCCATTGGTCCTTGGAAATTGCAAGGGGTTGCGTCAAGAAAGATCTTATAACCGCCGCGGGAAGTCTCTTTCCGGGCCGCCAAACAGAAGTACCTAGTTTACCACTGGGGTTACCACCGGGGTACCCCCGCCTCTCCAGATATGATGACCTTGTAAAACGTTCAACGTCTTGAGACAAAATAAATACATCTATAGGCGAGATTACCATGGGTGAACATATTCGGTCTCAAACACCGACGACTCTTGGGTCTGATATAGTCGAGATTGATACTGGACTCGGCAGAGTAGCTGTCGAGTTTGAGCAAAGCGGAGCGACAGATACCGGGCCAAATGGCACGACAGCTGGGATTATCAAAGTTCACGGTATGAAATATGCAGAAATTGCATACAGGTGGGCGGATCCTAGGGAGACAGGTCCTTGGCTAGGATTGAAAGCCTGCACACAGCTTGGTCCCGGTTGCCCCCAGATCTCTCGACCACTGTTCGACGTCGCCGACATTCCATTGTTCGGTCGACTAAGCAAGAACGCAATATTGATCAAGCCCGACATGGTAGACGAGTTTAACTGCTTGAATCTCAACATATGGGTACCGGTGGCTGCCAAAGGAAATCTAGATGGGGTTGCTATGAAGACACGGCTCCTAGTTCTAGTCTGGGTCCATGGAGGGTCATATATGGTAGGTGCAGATGGGGGGTTCAATCTTTATGGTATGTGCGCAGACATTATTGGGTAAGTCTGATATCTGACGTCCATGAAACTTTGCAGATGGAACAGAATTGGCAAGGCGTTCAATCAAGTTGAATATGCCCATGATTGTTGTAACATTCAATTACCGCGTTGGCATCCTAGGTTACTTGCATTCTTGCAAACTAGCTGAAAAGGTGTCTATGCAAACAGATATTCCGCTCTGCTTTCGATCCACTGCAAATCTTGGTCTTCTAGACGCGCATATGGCCTTTGACTGGGTAAGTCATCCATAAAAACTTATCTTCTGTGCAACCCCAACAAGATATAGGTCGCACCGTCTGACAAGCTCATTCTACTAGGTCATGAAACATATTCATGACTTCGGTGGTGATCCAGAAAATATTTACGGAATTGGAGAATCTGCTCAGGCAGGTACACACAGAAACTACACATATAGCACTTTAACCTTTATATACTAACTTTCAGATAGGAATACTTAACTACCTTGCACTTATCTTAGGCCTACACCTAAAAATTCCGCAGATTATTCTATCATCGTCAACCTGCTTCTCCGTTGAACTTATACAATCAAAAGAAGCCGAGTCTTGGTACAATCGGATATATAAGAAACTAAATATATCACCTAACGCGACAAATACCGTAAACCAGTTACGAACAGTAACGTTAAGGATCTAATCATAAAATCCTCATTCACGTATTCTGCATTTCGTCCTATATAGAATCTTGAACTGAGGTCACATAGTGCACAGGTCGTAGTCAGGAATCAAGGTGAAACTCAGTGTTATATTAAGTGATGCAGAGACAACTAAAGTAAGAAGAGATTCAGGAGAACTAGAGCCTTTTATGCTCAATACTATACACTCAATTGAGTCACCAAATAGGCTCCCACTTAGTCACCCTATAGGCACCAGTGGGCAGCCTAGTAGGCAGCTGTATCGCATGTGTAGATATGCTTGAAGCCTTATACCAGCTCAACATAGAATAATATTACTATAACTTTTGACCCGCATAAACTAGTCCGGAATAGCTCATTATAGGATCCTTGTCTAGAGAAAATTGCCATAGAAGTCTATCAGAACGAGACACGATCCTGAAGACCTACTGTCACAATTGTCTATATATACTCACTATCTAATCAGCCTTAGATTCAGCACGCTTATAGACTAAGTCAAAAGGGAAATTTTAAGACTACTATAAAAGGGCAAATACCCCCATTACACAGTCTATAAGAAAAAGCATTACAATATTACAAAAGTAAACAGATAAACTTCAATTAGTTTGAGGGACTACAAACAATAATACTAGTAGAAAGTCTCTTATAGCCTTTAATAGACATTCCAGGTACTTTACCCCAGAGAAGCAAGTTTGCAAATCGTTTTTATCCTTAGCTGCAATAAGCAGCAAGCAAAGAGAAGTCTATAGGTATATCTATAGGTAAGCGACTTCTCACTAGAGTAAAGAATAGCCTATAACACATACAGCGGATATATTGCTCACTTTTCTTACACTCAAGTCTTACCGCAACAGAAAAAGTAATTTCATATACTTTAGTTGACCCGTTGATCGCTTTTGTCTCTTTAATACCAGAGAATATAAAGTGGAAGCCATATACCACCGGCAACCGACCTCTCAACAAGCTTAATACATACAGCCAGGAGAATATAGTAATAAAAGATCAAAACACATTCAGTTTGACTCACGAATCTCTTCCGTTATAGGAAGAAATCGTTTCAGCTGTATTAGATACCAGTACTAATAGATAGTCGGACATAATCCGATAAAAACTTAGGTATATAAGCAGCTAGTTACCTATAGCTATATACAAAACATATAGGGGGGTTATAAGAAATTGAATCTCAATACCCTAACCATACCCATTCATACCACACAGGCCCAAGATTTCTATAATAACGATTATACCGTTTGCTTCTCCGATACAGATTCCCTCCCTGCTACACTTATCCCTGCCTTCCTCCCAAACACAGCACCCGCTATCAGACCGCTGCCACCCGGGCAGTTATTATAGAAGAGCCCACCAGCCATCTCACTAGCACAATAGAGACCAGGGATTGCTGGCCCGTAGCTTCTGAGATAACCGCCAACGTCTTAGGGCAGATTTTGAGGCCGCCAAAGGTAAAGGTGATGCTACAAGTGACCTTCACCGCAAGGAACAGCACTTGCACAATAAGGAGAGCCCAGTTGGGCTTGTCTAGCATAAGGCCTGTTGATGCCAATCTCGTCAAGAGGCCATGTTTCAGTAACGGATCAGACACTGCATTCGGACTTTCTTCTTCATACTTCTGTATAGCCGCATTATACTCCCTAATCGAGCTCACAAAACCATACACATTCTCTAGCCCGTATGATTTGATCTTTTCAGCCAATTCCTCGATCGAAAGGGCAGTGACCTTCTGGACCACATCATCGGAGCACTCTTCTGACCGCAGCTAGCTGGCGCCACTAGTGTCCCATATTTGGAATATAATGCCATTGCGCTGCTGCAGAATATCACGACCGAATTTAGTATATATGAAGTTACGCATATCAATGCCGTCATCGACGAAACGCGCACCGTCAACGTTATACATTATACCCAGAGGATACCTGGACTTAGTAAACTGGTTAGTGAAGATATTGTCACCTCTATCTTTGGGGGCGTTGGCATCCCAACATGCGGAGTGGCAGCTTGACCAGTTAGATAGCTAAGCAGAGTATTAATAATAATAATAATAATAATAGTATCTACTTTATCTTAAAGTAAAGATTAAGTAATATATATTATAGATATTTAATACTAGTGACTAATAACTCTAGATTGAAATATCTATTAAATTGCTTATAGATAGTTTATTATATAATAGATATTTTGATAGACTATAGGTATTTTAATAGATTATAGGTATCTTAAAAGCTGCTAGTCATAATACTCAAAATCCCCGTACAATATCAAGCGCGACGATAGTCCCTGGCTCGCTGCTGTAGCGTTATAGAATAGGGACAACAATAAGCGTCGGTACTGTACGCAAATGTATCCGTCTGATGACGAAGCTTAGAATGCTAGATTTTAAATACCAAATGAAAGAAAGTGGAGAAGGAGGGACAAATTAATTGGAACAGAATGTGTTGTATATTCAATTGTTACTGGGCAGATACTACTTTACCTCTTACTAACTATACAGTCATTCTTTTCCTAAAGCTATAGTTGTTAGGACTAAACTAAGCAATAATACGAAGTCTCTTCTTTCTATGCGATTATTTGATTTACTTAACTAATATTGCCTATGTACCTGAGAGCTAGACTTGGCATTTGCTAGTAGCCGAAAAGATGCGATGGCTACCCCAGGGGCAACATATAAACAATGTAAATTACCTTTGCAGTGTTGAGAACTTACCACCAGGGGCAACACTCTTGTCTAGTCGGATTCGCAAACACTCAGTGTACTAACAGGCCCTTCTATCTGATGAGGCCGGCAGTCTGTCGTCTTCAGTGGATATTTGAGTCTTTATTGCTACCTCTTTACAGCCAACCTCTAGCAACGCTGAAAGAATCCGCAACCACCTACCTAATATCGACTGCCCGGATGACCCTCTCACTCTAGAAATAAGGGACGCCTGGCAAGTTTGATCCCTAACACGAGAGCCAAGAGCTGGAAAACCGCCCTTAATAAATAAGAAGGCGTACAAAGAGTAATGATGTTCTATTCATTGCAATACTCCTTAATCTTATCTGAGTGGTGGGCTCTTATGGCTATCCGGGGCAAAGCTTTCGGGCTATCTTTGCAGTACTCGCCGTTCTGCCCTCTCTCTGCTTAATACAAGAAAAACGGATGCAGACCAGGTATACGACGGATCACTCTGCCCTGCTCCTGTCTTTGCATCGTAGTTCTCCGCGAAACCTGACTTCTCACAGAGCTCAATAAAGCGGTCGCTAATTGTGTCTGCTACGCCCGTGTAATTGGCCTCCCGAAGTCCAGATTCAATTAGAAGGGTGGGTGGTGCCCATATAGGACCACGCCAATATCCATCCGACTGATAGACAGGAGAATCAAGCTCCTCTGTTGCCAGCCCCCACTCGGTGAGATGCTTGTCCAAATCCTGAGCCATCTTTGCCACAACGTCAGGAGGTAAATGGGCAGCCGCAACCAGAGGCACAAGACGGAGCAGAGATGTCGTCGGCCGTGTTTCTCCTGTGAAAGCGTTCTTTACAGCAAAGGATTGCCCATTCCAGAGTTCCCCGAGAACAGCCGTTGTCAGGTATTGCTTGAGATGTATCCATTTCTCATTCTCCTCGTTGCTTAGACCTAGCTTGAGGCTCACTTGCGCCAAAATGTCGGCTTGAATGATGAGATACGCTGCGCAATCGGCGCTCACAATCATGCTCTCTTCGTCGAACTCGGATGAGTTGTCCCAGCCGGAATCTCCGCCATGGGCGTACCACGGCAAGGCTGAGTGATCAGTACGACGTCGTTGCATCCAAAAATCTGTGAACTTAGCAGTATGTTGATACAGCTGCAGCAGCCTGGTCTTGTTCATGTTAGGCTGCCTCTTGAGTAGTCTTCCCAGAGCCCAGCCTTGAATAGGCGGCTTGGTATAAGCCCACTCCGTCGCTCCCCACTGGACGTAGTCAGGTAACCGGCCTTCAGGGCTCTGATAGTCGAAGGGTATCTGGATCTGATCGAGGGCAAAGTCCATGCTGTACGGCTCGAGGGCAAGCGCGTTAAAGCAATTATCCCAGCTCCATTGCCTGTTCATCCAATTTTTAGACATGATGACCACATCTCTGGTAAACCTCCCACCCGCGCGGACGGTGCAGGACCATTCCACAAAACTAGCGAGGCGCTCTGCCGCGCTGTGGTTACTCGCTGACCACGGACAAAGTTGATTGGTGAACTTGTTGAATTCCGCATCGTTCTCCGTCGCCTTGGTGAGAACCTCAGTCGATTGGGCATCAATAGTGGAGTTCTCCCAGAAAACGCCACTGCCGACAGCATTTGCATCATTTTCTATCTCGCAGAAGAGCAAGCCCCAATTGGGATCCGTCCCGTCAGCTTCAACCTGCAGCGTCAAATTGCTGAGGTGCTCATCGTTAAGTTTTCCTTTCAACAGAATAAATATATGATTCTTGATTGGTTCCAGCGAGTATTCAACTGTTTGCCACCCAGTTTGAAATGTTGGCCTTTGGTACATGAAGTCGCCACCGGCGGCCTGAAAGGCGAGAGGCACGCTGCCGCTGAAGCGGATGCACCGCTCGTCTTGGAATGTGGCTTCTGCAACAGCTTTATCACCACCCTGCCACTGCAGGAGTGATGAAGTCGACTTTACAGTCAAAATGCTGACCGGATCGCTTATGTCAGGAAGAAGGGTTAGTAGAGGGGCGCCGCCGTCGCGACAGTGTGATACTAAATGTACTTCCGATCCAGCAAGCCCAACTTGTGACAAGCTAAGCAGCGAGCCACTGAAGCTGAATGGATTGAGTGAAATATTGACTTGAAGCGATACATCCATGTTGGATCAAGTGCCGACCAAGCTTGCTGTTAGGTTGCTGTTAGGTAAACCTCGAGATCGGTAGAATCTGTTCTCAGATTAAGTGGTATGGTGTAGTGCATTTAAGTCGCGATGCTGTCTCGGACCCATGTGCATCCAGCCACATATTGAAGGCCGACAACCTCCACAGCTCCTGCTAAACCCAGCACTAGTGGGTAGAGAGCAAGGATGGGAATTGCTCCTCTATTACCCCGCAGTTGTGTTTTGCCAGACTACTATAGTTTATTTTAGCCTGAATAATATAAAGTCTTAATTGCAATGACGGACGGAGGTGCCATCACAAAACAGTTAACGCAACCCCTGACTACCGAGAATTTGACCGGGGCGTCGCTCATAATTATTCTTCATACCTCCGCTAAAACCAGTCACAACAGCTTGACTGTCTTGCGAGGTAGTTAGCCAACGACAAACATGGGCTGTCCACGTAGAACAACAGTTATTCGCTGGTAATAGTTTCACACGCTTTAAGAGACGTCCGCTACTCCGTTACGTTCTATAGATGGGTACTAATCGTCATATGATAGCTTATTGTGTTTATGTAAGAGGTCCAGACCCATACATGTTCAGCAAGGGATCGGTCACTACCCCACCCGATAATCCCACCGAGATTATACACTCACATGATCTGACAGAAGAGTGTGACTAACGGTGTGTATTGGGTGAGTATCGCCTTCAGACAAGGCGTGACCTGCAGCTGGTTGGGCGAAGGCTCTAACTTCATATATAAGTTATATACTTCTTGTTGATCGCGGCCTCAAGCACGCCTCACGCATCCCCTAGGATCCAGGATATCCTTCAGGATCTAGGATTCAGAGGATTCTTGTGAGTCACTAAGAGGCCGAATAGGTCCGTACACTTCAATTATTGGCTATCCATTGCTTTAACTATTATTTCTAGTAACAAACTATCACTACTCGACATGCTCAAAAGAATGTACATCATTGAAAAGGCCTCAGTGATGTGTTCTAGAGCAAGTATTATCAAGCCTAAGCGTCCTCATCTTTGAAGGAACCTAGTTCTTTCGCAATCTTCCTCTTTGTCATATGGTCTAAGTCAAGACCATCGAACCACGGGCAGGCATCGTCGAAGGACTCAAATGGATTGTCGATCGAGAATAAAATCCTGTCGGCTCCAATTTCTTCGATACAACACTTCAATGTGAGGGTTGAGAAATTGCCGCTTGTCGTAATCCAAATGTTCTGGGTGAAATAGTCTCGAATGGCCTTTTTGCAATCCAAACCATGCGGCTTCTCGACATCCTCAAACCAGTGGTTGATTCGCCACAGGTCAAAGGAATATGCTCCCCTAAGTGTCCAATAATGACCTTTAACTTTGGAAAGCGATCGAATACACCATTAATGACCATGCCTAGGATATGCAGGCTGACTCCTTGCGCAAAACTTAGAGGCGGTTCAAAGCCATTTTCTCTCTGCCCATAACTTGTCATACTGAGTTCCAGTAGGGTTTCTGGGGTGAAGATAGAATGAGACGTCGAGTTCTTGGACGGTGGACCGAAACATGCCCCATGCTGGGCTATCGTAAAATACCATGTCGTCGCCATCTGGCCCAGAACGCCGAGTGTCATTGACTAAGGCCCCCTTGAACTTGTGCAGAGTTATACAACTATAAGCTCATCCGCGGCCTCTTTCGGATCATGCATGGAGAGTGTTCTGTGGAGGGTTCAGTTAGTGTTGCCTTCTAAGATAGAAGTCATTGACGTACGCTAAGGCCCCAAATCGATCTGGTCTCTTCTTTATAACGCCAGAAACATAATTATTGATCTCTACGGCCAGAACTTGTGCTTCTTTGGGTTCCGGATGTCTTGAATTCCAGGAGCAGTGTATGATAGAAGACTATAGCCGACGCCATACTTGTCCATATATTCCACGCGAATCTTTTCAATATCGTTCATTTCGGCTGCATGCTTGTCTAGATCCACAGCGAACATGCTTGCCCACCATCTTGTCTTTTCGGCGAAACGGGGTAGGGCAAACGCTTCTTCTAAAGCTACCTTGCCTTTCATAGTGAAAACGCCCGAGGATATGGCTCGGGCAGGTTCTACCTGGATTGGGACGGCAAGCTGATGTTGCAAATAAAAGCTTAAGATATCTCTATCAATAAGCCTGATTCCGCCGACTGCCATGCGGACCTTTACCCTTATATCAGATGGATCACATTTCTAGACGATATCCTCTCACCATGTAAGGCTCGCATTGGCAGAGGGTATATACTACAATGTGCATGGTTCTCGGCCCGCTTTCCTTGCTCTATCTGATAGAGTGGATCTTAGTTCGGAAGCGACCCTGCTTATATCAGCTTCATTACGGGCAAAGCTGGATAACGTACAGGAATCTCTGGAAATTACGGAAACGGTTCGGTCAAAGGATTATTTCCAGTTAATAGACAGTTCCGTATATTCAAGAGTATGAATAATCCAATTTACCACCTCCTCCCTTTTTTAACCCTAATATACCCCCTTTATTTTACCCAGCCAGTCAGATTTGACTGCTTTTGGGAGTTAATCTTCTCAGCCTGTAAAACTCGTAACTCCTTCCGTAACTAGGCTATTAGGTCCTAATTATCTAGCCGATCTCTCTACTCCTAATACGAAGGAAGAGGAATATCTGGTGTAGATTAGTCGATTCACGGGACTATAAGACTCGCCAGCATCAAGGATAAAACGGTTCACAGCGTCCTTTGTTGCATCAATCGAAGAGAATAGAAGATATCACCAAGTAGTGGTCAGACCTATAAGAATAGTGACGTGACGTGACGTGACGTCAATGTCTAAGAACATTATAACACCCGCCAGTAAATACAAAACTTTCATAACCCCCTTAAGCAATTTCAAACAAAAAATGGCCCTCTCAGTAATTGACCGTAAAATTATGGCAGTAATGATAATACGATCTCAAAGTATAGTAGGAACGATATTGGCTGTTGTAATATTTTTGTGATATTTCCTCTCGCTGCCTAACTATACTATATGGTGGGATTTATTGGCCACGTAGTAATTTCTGTTTTCGTCTTACTAGGCGTGGTCAATTGGAGATGGGCGAACGTCAAGATCCATGACATAGACGTGAAAGGGTTCCGAAAATCTGCTGGTACCGTTGTTAAGAAAGGCCGCACGGTTAAATTGTGATGACGGCATCCAGAGTCTACCAGTCGAATCAATCCACATAGCATCAATCCAGGAAAGACGAGGATCCTGAACAAGGACGCTCCTAGTCCCATTCGGAGCAATTGTATATATCGCAAACCGGTCGGTATCGCTTACATAAATGGTTCCATTCGCATCAATAGCTGTACCGCCCGATGTCGATGTTGATGCAAAAGGGTTGACATAACTGCCTAGATCATTTCGTAGCGAAGAGTTATAAAATGCCTCATCGAGATAGCGTGTTTCAATACGCCACATTCCACCAGAACTGGGCTGATAATAGAGCCATTGGTTATCCGGTGAGACTTCAAGCTGGTCAGCGGCGGCATAGGTGTCCGGTACTAAAGTCCCTTCGGCAGATATCGGCATATATCCCGTTGTAGATATGTGGTTATCTATGCCATCATTAGTGCATCCCATGTAGCTAGATGTGAAACTTACCCAGGACACGTTGCGCCTCGCCAGTAAAGAGATCAAGGACAATGAGGCCAGGAGTTTCAACATCGGTCAGGTATGCCTTGTCTGGAGCCGCATTAAATCGAATGTCGTCAAGAGCGCTGGCCGACTCGGTTACATTTCCCATGGGGTAAATGCGGGCAACAGAATCTGTTTCAAGGTCTATCTTAACCACCTTTGGCCCATCGGGTAATAAAACCGGGCTTCCAAAATTCGCACCAGGATCCACGATCCATAACGCGCCGTCGGGACCAACCCGTTGGGAATTGACTCTTATAAAATGAGTCGCGGGATCTTTTCCCTGTGCATAGGAGTTCCATTCCTCATCTGGATACGGCACAGAGCTGTTGCCTTTCCATTCAACAAGTTGAGGGCCACTAGAACCGTCAAGGCCTCGAGAGTACAGAACAAAGAGTCGGCCATCTGGAGTAGTACTAATACCGGTAGACGGTGAGGTAAGGGTAAGTCCGGTATCAAAAGTAGCAGAGCCAATAGCGCCCTGTGGGCTGGCAAAGGCAATTGCTATGATTTTTATCAGGCTAGAACGCATCGTGCTGTATATTATTTACGTAATCGAAAACATCAACAGTAAAAAAAGCGCACCGAAAATCAGGTTGGCCTATTGCTTCTTTATAGGCAAGAATTGAAAATGACCAGCACATCGGCTATTGGTATGCCCATAGTGGTAATACTCCACTAAATCTGAGGAAAGCAAGCCTCGCACTTTCCATGATGTGATACTCCCTTTCTAGCACTTCGAACCACGATTACGTTTACGTATGAACGCCTACAGTCAGGAACGCGTGGCCCGATACTTAAAAGAGGATTGTTAGATGACCTCCTTCCGAAATTCGCAAACATTACCTTAATCGAATAAGGTCGATTGATGATCTCTCCCCAAACAAGCTCGTCGATTTGAGTAGATGATAATTTACTCTTTCTATAATCAAGTAGCCTACGTACTTCTAGTGGGTCCATAAAATAAGGGTCGCTAAACTAACCTAAAGTAGCCTACGCTAGTCTGAGCCCCTAAACCTTATCCTAGCAACTTCATGCAACAAAAGGTGGTAGGAGAATTGCCTGCTTGAATTTACATCGCATATGAGGTCACAAAAGAAGTAGCCACTTCCTAGCTAAAGTTTTCTTTACTAGTTAGGAGTTGATTAGTCTACATTTACCATGCGTTTGAGGGATACCCAGAGTGAGAAATCCGCGGCATTCCTTATATTTTGGCCGGTTCTGCCGAAGTCCCCTGGTTATCACAACTCGACCAGATTTTCTCTCATTCTGATTATCAATAAATGTTGATAAACATAATTTAGCATAATTCTCATCGCTGTCTGCCCAGCAGACACTTTCACCACCAGCACAAGTGTCTAGCTTGAAGACATATGGCCGAATTTGATTATGAGTTGCCAAAAGACATCTTAAAACTACATAATGGATCACTGTCCAAGGGTACAGATATATATTTCGTAACATAGGCAATTTTTGCGAAGTATAGCGCCATTTCGGAATCATACCTGACGCTAAGCCATAGAGCCGGAATGGAACCCACACCATGAGTGCCGCGCGTCCGGGACTGATACTAGGCGTCCCCGGCCCACTTATGAAGCACTAAGCGGTCTCGTTATAGAGCTTCAACTGTCCGGCAATTGGAAGTGAAAGATGTATAAAAGCCGGCAGTTATCCTCTCTGTGAAACCAAGCCCATCATCAGTACTGTGGTTCCGAAGCATTGGCTATACTTCCTGCCGCGATGCACGTTTTTCAGATCATGCCTTTAGCTCTCTTGAGCTTGTTTGATATCGTCAAGTCTCAGGCCTGTACCCCCAATACATGGCTGAATCTTACCGCCCTCCCTGCTCCTCGTCAGGAGCACAGTACGGTCGCCATCAACGACACCACGATCGCCATCGTTGGTGGCATTATACCTATTGGAGACGCCCCGGAAACAACCGACATTATGCAGTTTTACGACATATCCTCTGACACCTGGCTCAACGCGACTCCGGCTCCTTACAAGGTAAATAACCCCAACGTCGCGGTCGTTGAGGGTAAGATATACTTGCTGGGTGGGTTGATCGACGGTCCGGAGCTTCCTGATGGGTCAACAAACTGGGTCGCATCTGGAGAATGTTACGTATATGACCCTACGGCGGATGTGTGGACGGCACTGGAGCCCATGCCCAATGGGACGGAGAGAGGTAGCGCTCACAGTGGGGTGCATGGGGAGATGATTTATCTCGCTGGTGGAGCAACAATGCTGCAAAATCTTTACCAGGACTCCGTTACCATGGTCACAGCATTTAACACCACCTCTGGTTCATGGCAGAGACTCCCCCCGGCGGCTGCAGGTATCCCAGCCAGCCGCCGGGGTGGTGTGGGCTCTATTGTGGGAGACACTTTCTACGTGATCGGTGGACGCTGGTTCGGCCAGTTGAATGTGACAAGCACAGTATTCATGCTTCATCTGAACGATCAAGCTGCCGGTTGGAAGACGAGCCCGGACCACATGCCAGTTCCGCGCGGGGGCCTATCCGGTGACGTGGTAGGAAGTATAGTCTACACCTTTGGCGGCGAGGGTAACCCTAACACCTTGACTGGAGTATTTAATGAGACGGAAGCGTTCGATACCACGACTCAGCAGTGGACGAAGTTGGTCCCCATGGCGGTTCCTCGTCAGGGGACACATGCTGTTGCCGTAGGCAACAAGGTGTATATCCCCGGGGGCGGCCTTCAGCAGGATGGAAAGTCAGTGGTCGTAAATAATGTTACGCTTTACGAGAATCTGTCCTCTCATTTTGATGCCTACTGTGTCTAGCTCTAGGCTGCGGGCGCGGTTCATCTGATTGGTGGACAAGGTAAAATATTTGTCGTGCTTAGCATGTCATAGTTGAAAGATTGATTTATTACTCGATGGCACTGCGAGCTGAACTATACAAATAGAAGGCTTTGATCATATCGTGAACCCTGTCCTCCATCCATTCAAATCGAGGGGATAATGGAGCCCCGGAAGAGGGAGGGGTTCATGGATTTGAGAGAGGGAGGGGAACAACTTAGGTTACCAATGCACTTTTCTTAATAAGTTATTGGAAAGCATTTCTCATCAATTAACTGCAGCCGATCCCATATAATGTAATCCTATAGCGATAGGGTTATGGTGTATATCTTAAATCCCCAGTGTCTTTCGATCTCTATAAGTTACAAATTATCTCGAGTAAGGCAACAGTGTAGACTCCCAACTAACGATAGTTTGTGATCATGATGTTCGAAATATTTACAGCTCGTGCTGGGTGTCGAGATGGTAAGATCGTATACCGACACGGCTAAACCAAGCCTAGAAGCCTATAATCAGTTGCCACCTATTGCTCATCCATTAGCATCCATATTCCGTATAATGAAAGCTTAAGGGGAAGATTAAAATACAATCACAGTATAGGATGCACGACCATCTGACTAGTCCTTGGAGATAGATATTGAAGATCACGAACAGACTTGTTAGATACAAGATGAAAGAGACATTTGAAGGAATATTCTAGGAAAGGTTCGTCCTAACTACTTGTACGAAAATTAAATAAAGCTTGAGCCCCATCAGAGGGGGATTGCAGTCTCGAGTGCATTTCCAGTTCACTCATAGATGTAGCAAAATGGACCGTCTATTGTAGATACGACATCTTTCATCAACACAGGGCCAGCATTATAGCCCAAATCCATAGGAGTAGAAAGGGTGCCATTGGCAGAAGGAGGAACTATTAAGGGTGTTAGAGTTGTCCCTCAGTAAATGCTACGTATTTTACGAGGCTTGGGGATATGGTATGGCTTGCAGTGGCACAGGGTCTAGGAATGGGATACTGACTATTCTGGAAGGTCAAGGTGCCGGAAACTTGATTGATGCGAGTCTTAGGGTCGAGCCACTGCCAGGTGTTCCAGACATGATCCAAC
Source organism: Oidiodendron maius Zn (assembly GCA_000827325.1). NCBI lineage: Eukaryota > Fungi > Ascomycota > Leotiomycetes > Myxotrichaceae > Oidiodendron > Oidiodendron maius. The sequence continues at coordinate 894,874 of KN832886.1, read as the reverse complement.
TGTGTATGAATGAAGTAGAATGCCGGGTCCCCGGCACTAGCATAAAGGTCTAACTCCAGGCCGCCGACGGTCTGGTGGGCCTTGCTGTGTATTCCATTAGACAGGTTGACTGTGTCAGTGAAGTTATTCAGATCGTTGGACCCGGTTATGAGGGAAGTAATATTGTCGTACGTGAGATACTCATTAGAGAGGAATCCACGAAAGTCTCGAGTTAGGCAGCGGGGGTTATAGTCCAGAGCGCTATTGGGGCCGAGATTTACTGTCATGTTTCGAAAAGGCCCACTATAGATGCAACCAGAACCAGTACCACCTGGCAGTGTCACGGTTATATTTATAACCGGTATATTGATAAGGGATACGTTGTGAGGGATATAGGCCCCATCGCCGCCAATGGACGTTTCAGAGCCGTCGAAAAGGGTGTTCTTGAGAGGGTCGGCAGCATTGTCGGACCAGTTCCAGTATGGTTGAATACCACTGTAGCCGCATTCATTGATGAGTGCCTGTTCATAGGTATGAACAAAGTATCGATGCCAGGCAAAGAATATGGACTTCGATTTGATCAGCTCAGCGCCCCATGGAATCGAAGGATAACCTACGGCGAAATGAATGATAAGAGTTTGGTTGATGTGGGTTGCAGCAAAATCGTCGAATCTACTGCGAACTCCAGAAGCAACGGACCTTGGTGTTATAGCAGGCTTAGATTGTAAACACAATACGGCATTAGTGTAGTTGATCTGTTGTTCTGCTGTCAGAGAGCTCCTATACGCGTAATGGTTAGATCTAGGTAATATAATACAGGCTCGTAAGGTTAGATTTAGAGTCTCTTGCCATTCTTTGCGTACGGCCACGTTTTCCAGCGTGCATCCACTGGTACGTCTGCTCAATTCAGTAAGCTGGTTTTGATATGCTTGTTGTTGCAACTCTGCAAGGCTGACTCTGGGGGTATGGGCTGAAGAAGCATTGCTGATGCAGAAGCCTGTTATGATCAGACTCGCGGCCGGTATGAAGAAGATGGGCCTCATCTTTGATAAATAATTTTGAGTTCTGGTTCTGGAGTTGATGAGGGCACGATCAAACAGTGACTCGGCATATCAGAAAGCCATGCAGCAAATATTCTGCACTAAGTATAAAAGCGCCAGTGTGGCTTAACGGCATACGCGTAAGAGTGGTATACGAGGACGAAGTTTGACTAAAGTGGAACCTGCTGCCTTATTTTATGCAAATCTTAGGGTTAACCTAGGTCCCGGGGGGGAGTGAGGGGAGGCTACTGCTTTGATGGCTGTGATTGCTGTGATCTCGTTAGTGGCAGTACTGGGTATCAGTGGGCGAGACAGCCACGAATGGGACCCCGCTAGAGCCTTTGCGACAACAGGGCGGCCCCCAAAATGTGCAGAGAACAACACTCTCACCGCCTTCGCAAAACATTCTCTAAATTAAAAGGGCAAATCTTATTGATTGGTGGCAAAAAAACATTACGGTTTACGCAGGAGGAACTTCTCCAGTCCAAGACGAGGCCTGACCATACGAGTTCCTGCATGGACTATTGGTGGTGATTAGATTAGATCTGCCCGAACAAACGTCGTTGCACGTTCGCAAAAGTTTCCTTATTCTGACTACGGTAGATGTTGTTCGCCTGTTCGCCTAACCTCGTCGTCTATGGTTAGAAGTGACTATGATGATCTCTCGTTAAGTAGGCATGTCGATTTGAGTAGGCCTATCATTAATGTAATTAAGTGGACTAGGTGCTTTTCGGTATTCTGGCCTAACGGTAGCACGCGGTGCTGTTGAAATAAAGCTCGCTAAACAACAACCGAAAGTAGCTGGAGCTTATCTAGCTACAACCCTCATTTAGCAACTTCCGCTGTTTGCGATGATGACTGCCCCGAATCTGTCGTAAGAAAGGAGAGACCTATTTGAATTTGTTGCCATTGCAGACTGGAGCACAAAAGATGTGCAATTTCTCACCAAGAGTCTTCATTATTGGTCATGGAGGCTCCATTAAATTCTCCGGCTATTTACTAATACCCCCAACATTGTTTGAAATTACTCAGAACCCCCTCACGATTTTTGCGAGTACCCCGATCAAAGTGAAGACACACGTAGGGCTAGGTTCCCACCGCTGTAGAGTAATTTATATTTGCAGGCGCAAATATAAGACAACAAGCTGTGAGTGAGTGAATAATCGTTTGGGCGTCGCTATTTTGTAGACAAGCTGATACAGTCATGCCCCACTCGGCAAAGGACCTTTATATAACGGCGGTCACCGCGCCATTGAATAGCCTGTTGTTGGGTGTCCCTTGCTCTCGAAGTTGGAGTTATACAATCCTCCACTAACTAACACCGCATAGTAGGAGCGGCACTAGCGGGCTGTCGCATTAAGGTACTTTTACAATAGGAATGAAGGGGCAATGTCGCATGATAGAGGCACAGAGGTTGTATCCTTACCCTGCTTGTCTCTATGAGGAAGAATCTGCGACACGCTAATGGCAAGATGTTCGCACGCATTAGCGTGGAACACGAACATCCGAAATCATAGAAGGGTCTGAAGTCGCTTTTGCTTGGTAGTGATCTAGTTGGTAGTTGGAGTATTGTAAAACATTGACCACAGTCTCTTCCTCTCCCACTAATCGCACAACAATCCTAAATTATCCGGTCATAGTGCTCTGCACGCAATACCTTCCCTCCCTACCATGATTTCACGAGCTTCTAAGATTGCAAATATACCCCTGTGTAAGAATTCCGTCAATCTTTTCGTTATTTCGAGGGCACGAGATAACACTAACTCTTCATACCTCTATGATCGATAACATCTGTATATTTGCCTTTATTTCCTCCAAAGCAGCATTATAGGTAATATGCTCCTTATAATTCTTGCCTTATTTAGAGCATACAAATGCAGAAATATTTGTTTAAGCTGAACATTAATTCTTCTTCACAGATAAGCCACATCTTCAGGTAATATGGCGGTTACTCGGGCAGCGACAAAAGTGAGTTCATTTTACTCTGCTTGGTAAAGGCAACACGGTCGAGTCCTGGTGCGGAAGGCTGTAACCTTCCCCGTCATGCACGGAAATCGGCAGGGCCGTTCGCAAATGCTACAGAGGCTTCTAGAAAGACCTTGTAAAATTCGATCACGATGTGGAAGTTCACTGCGCGAAAGACGACATGAGCAAGCTTTTTTGGGCTAACTACTTTCGGGCCTTGCGTGACAATAGCATTATCATTGGGACGTATGGTTGTGGTGTCTATGAGATCAAGGTGATGATTCGCATAACATAACTTTCTTCTATTTTCAACAACGAGAGAGAGAGAGGAAGTACTGGTTGGGGAGTAGTATATAGTGGGGACAAAATTAAGATGATCAGGAGATATTCGAATGATACTAGTCTTTAGGGGGCTAATTGAGAGCGGAATAAAGCCCTTTCCTTTGCCAGAGGCAAATTAGACGGGTGGGACGTGTATGTGAGGGCTCTTCACAGCGTTGCAGAAAGGACAGAAGGAAGGCACACTTGCATGAGATGACGCAGCTTGTTAAAGCTGAATGTATTGATCCTAACCTCGTGGGTAGGACATGTACGCGCGCAATAATTCCGCACCCAAAAGGAAGTCATTTCTCGGATATTAGTACTGCGAATTTCGGATATCGTTGACACTTCTGGGATGCGATGCAGTGCCGTTCTTTTCCTCTTTACCCCAGGCACAATTCCTGCCCGGAATTACCCATCACCCAGAGCGTTCTTTGATAATCCCCCGCCACGTGAATCAAGACTAAAATTCGGGCCTGGATTACAATCTGCATCCCTGCGATATCCATATTCATCTACCCCTCCGGCAGAGGTTAGATGTAGATCGCCAGAATATAATCCACTAGCCTCATCTAAGCACCCGGCTCCAGCCCTCTTGCCACATAAGCATTGGAACATAGCCCTCTCGCAAAACTTTCCTTATGTTGAGTGGATACGTGGTCAATTTTTTTCGCTTTTTATGCCGAGACTGAAAGGCTGTCTGATGTTTGATTAAGCAAACTTTCGACTATTAAACCTAGATCGGCTCGAGAATGTCGCCTGGGCTTAACAACCATATCAGTCCTATTTAGGACTTTGAGCACGATTGGGGCCATCAACACAGAACCATACCTCGAATAAATCCACAGTAAACAGTCGCTTCCAAAACTCCCAGAGAATGTATCCACTTGTTACCTTACATCTCCCAAAGTAACAGCCACAACTCACAGTGCCAATGACCAGTGTGTCGTATGATAATTCAAATTTATTCTGAAGAGGTAAGCAGCTATACAACTATGAATTCCAGGCACAGAAATAGCACGTCGAACTGACCACAGTATCAATTATTCTAGGAAATGCCCTTCGCTCATTCTATCCATTACTCCGCTGCCTGCTTTCCTGATTCTATACCCCGCTGCAGTGCACACGACCCTCTCTTCTCCTCTGCAAAGTGAGGCTCACAACTTCGGGAACAGGGTAAACAATCGCAAAACAGAAGTGTCCATCTTGATGATGCTATTGAGGACGAGATGATTTTAGTCTGACGTGCTCCCAAGACAGACCAATTAAGTCTGGAATATGTTTCTACGAAGACAGATCTTCAAAACCCAAAGCTGTCGAGTGTGATAGTTCGGAAAATAGTAGGCACACCATGGGCAATGCTAGGTTGAGCATAACGGGTAATGATCAGGTACGACGATGTACCGTTCGTGTGGACTTTTGGAGCGCCGATTTTCCTCCTTGCCATCAATAGCCGTGTCTGTACATGAAGAATAAATAAAATAGTTCTTTGTGTATCTACACATCCCAATTAATGGAGATGAGGACGTCGCTAAGAAGGTCTGGAGCGGGTAACTCGATGATTGACAGAGATAAAACTATACACCCGGGGACACATGTAAAATAACCTCTCCTTGTCTACCATATTATAGCCACAGCTGAGATAGGAACTTAGTGGGATCCAAGAAACATGACTAGTAAATGCGTGACTATTAGGCTCTGTTATCAAGGTGTTAACGAGCCCCCTTACTTCATCGATAATACACCGTCTATCGATTCATATCCCTTTGTCCGGCACGAACTAGCTACACTAGTAGGGTTTATACGAATCCTCTATTTGGTTTGCTCTTGGCCTAAATGGACAATATTATGCAGAACTTTCCCTTCTTTAAAATTGTTAAATGAATGTATTATTGGAGCACCCTCCCTTGCTAGCGTGGCTAGTTCGTGCTACTCTATTTGATAGAACTGATTGTTGTTGGGTGGCGCTCCAAAGCGATCGCAAGATTACGATAACAGAACAGAGGACTGCCATTAAAAAACGGGCATACTATCTGCTTCTGTAGGGCATACGCTCTTAAATACTGCAGATACCAAAACAACCTTTTTTGACGTGGAACTGGTTGCTTATATTATACGACAGGACGCTTCTGTAGTGTGCAGGGAACAATTGGCGAAACTCTCGCTAACCGATTGATTTTCGGAGATCTCTTTAAGGCGTCTTTTATCCTATGGGAAGGTGATAGTTGAGTGTTTGAGGCCTTTAAACAAATACGGATAAATGAATGTAAACATTGATCAAATTCGGAATGTTTTTCTCACCCAGGGCTTATTCGGAAAGCTCAATTGTGGCAATAACAAATTTCAACGGCATGGAAGGGATTATTAACAAGGATTCTAGAGCCCAATACAGTCAGTTCTGGACATATCAGCTGGAAATCGGAATGTTGAGCAACTTATAGCGGAACTTTATGAAAAATGACTCGACACGCCCTCATGTATTAAGGTATTTCTTAGTCTTTCTTAAATAAAATTAAAACCGCTTGTTAAAAGCTTAACGTGCAGGTATAATAACTAAAAAGTAGTCATATGGATTCTTGCCAAGGAACTGGATACAGGCAATGGCGTGAAAACAGGGCGCTTGATAATCTTGATACTTCCCACATGAGTAAATCTCTTGCTGTACACCTTCTGGTTGATAAAGAGACTCTGGTAGGCTAACGATATAATCAACCCTGCGGGATGTTGTTACCATAAAATTAGAATCTGAAAATGGGAAAACCTGAAAGCCTCTTGCAACAGATTCTCAATGCTTATAATGTCGATATACTATATTTAATAGTACTGTATTTCCAGGGACGAGTTTTACTTGTTGCCGCTTATAAATATAGTAAGAGTCCATTGATAAATTCCATCAAGAAGTTGAAGAGGGGGAAGCTCTTGTATCTCACGCCAGACCGAGTTAATTGACTCAACAACATTAGATGTATTATAGCCAAAACAAGGTCGTGGAAAGTATGCAAAAGCAAAGTCTTTATATCTACTTGACTTGAGATACTCTTCAACTAGAGGGGCATTATTCTTAAGCGCCTGAATAGTTTTCTCAAAAGTGCTTTAAGACCGTGCTCGAGCTATTTCCCAGAACGAGCTCTATATTCCCTTCCAAATTTGTTTTGGATATTCTCTGCAATATGCTGACAACACGTTGAATAATAAGCACCTAAGAGCTTTGATTCAACGGCACTTAAAAAAGCCTTTGTCACGGTCGCTTATAATAATATATTCAGGTGGGAGTGAACCATCTCTTAAGAGCTTTAGCAAAGTTCTTGCAAAACCAGCCCTACCATTACTCACTCTCTGCGGGAACTAAGGCAAAGGCTAAAGGGAGAACGTGATCTTCAGCATCAATTCCAACTGCAAGAAGCAGCGTAAGGTTATATTGTTACCGGGTATGTGTACCATCAAGAGTATAGAAAGGCTGCGGAAGGCGAAATATTTGTCTGATTTGGCCAAGCATAATAAACACGGCCTGGAAGTGTCTATTGACTAAAATATCTATTACATTCAACTAAGTATATATTAGAGCAGTTATATCTTCAGCAATTCGCTCTATCTAGGCTGGTATTAATTTAAAGCTTGCTCCTTTATCACTATCAAGCATATCGTGACACACAGCCAGTGGCGATCAGTACCGGAGATGCAACGACTATGGATCCCTCCGCGATGGAAGGAAAAGAAAAATATTGACTATACAGGCCAATTCCTCCTAGGAGTCTCATGGGCATTGCAGCAGCGTATTTGCCAATCGCCTGCGGAGATCCGAGGAGAGCATGGACCGAGATCGCTCCAGCAGACTGACCGGCGATGGTAATATGGTTTGGGCTCCCCCCCAAACGCATCAATGTTTGCTCTTACCCAATCCAGCGCAGTAATTTGGTCTGCTAGGCCGTAGTTTCTATTCGTAATTGTGTCATTCAGGGGCAAGAATCCGGCTGGGTCAAGTCAAGAGTTTATCGTGACTACTACAATGTCGCCGCAAGATGCCATATTACCGCCATCGTATACGGGCTCACCACCGCTGCCGCTAACAAATCTTCCTCTATGAATGTATAGCATGACAGGCCTTAGTTTTTGTACATCAATCGGCTTGCTGGTATCAGGTAGGTATAGCATAAATATATTCAAGAACAGGTAATCCTCACTTCCAATTCCCGGGAGTTGGAGATACTTTGCTTTGTAAGAGAGTGCAGATTTCGAGTCATTAGAGACGAATAGTGTTAGGTAACCAAAGCGCAGAGGCTTTAGAGCATGTCGAATCCCAAGAAATCGAAAAGGCGCCCGGTCTCGATATCTTGAAGGTACAAATCAGAACACCATTTCATATTCTCGGTAGATCGTACGTACCCTATAACCGTGTGCCCTCTGCTTTGGACCTCAGTCTACCATATCGACGAGTTATCGGTATAGGCATCGTTGGAGAAGGGTGCGGATTGAGTGCAATTGAAGGACGTTCCTGAACCTGTGCTCAAGGAGCTCTCTCCAAATGTAGCACAGGAAATTGCGCCCGATCCGGAGGACGGTTCAACAATGAGGATTGAATCGGTTGAGTTGCCCGATGCGCCTACGGTGAATCGGCCATTGCTCAGAAGTACGTTGACGCGTCGACGGGCCAGAACTGTTAACGAGTAGATCATTAGGAAAGTAAATCGCCACGTCTGCTTGCATCGCCTGTGGGGATATTAGGATGCTACTGCAGACGCCTAGCAGGCCAAACCAGAAAAGTGAGATAGAGCCCCAAGTCATGATTTATTATGTTGAACTGATACAAGGTAGAGATGAGATGAATTGCTTTAGAGAACTATCGTTAACGGAGTGTGGGCTCTAGTTAGGTCCTGACATCGAAGTAACATTCTGTATTATATATTGTTGACTGTGTCAGGGCTTCAAGCACATATATCACGATGTCTCAGGGTTAGTGGTAATATATGCAATAGTATATGACTGAATAGTCGTAAGGGCCTATATATATTGCTACCTAAGCAGGTATATAATAAGTGTTGTGTTCTGTAGTCTAATCCCCTCAGTTGTCTCTGTATCACTCAATAGTCAATATAACTGAGTTTCACCTTGATATCCGACTACAACCTGTGTACCTATATTGCCTCTGTTCAAGATATATTCGTCGACAATAAAAAATTAGAACACTTAAATTGAATCGTGCACCGCTATTACCAGGTGTACAATATTAGGATTCGGCAAAATAAAGAAAATTTCGCGATAGTATCTCTTGAACTGAGGCAATATAGGTGCACAGGTCGTAGTCAGGAATCAAGGTGAAACTCAGTGTTATATTAAGTGATGCAGAGACAACTAAAGTAAGAAGAGACTCAGGAGAACTAGAGCCTTTTATGCTCAATACTATACACTCAATTGAGTCACCAAATAGGCTCCCACCTGGTTACCTTATAGGCACCGGTAGGCAGCCTAATAGGCAGATATATAGTATATATAAATGTGCCTAAAGCCCTAGGACCTAGTCAATACTCCCCTGGCTAAGTGCATATATACACTTCAGCTACTACTTCCTAACTAAGTGAAAACACCTTGAATACCCTCCTTATTTAACCTCCTTTACCAGCATTAGAAGTCATATAAACCTTGTATATACTAGTGATTTCAGGGCCTTAGTTAGACTATCAGCTAGTATATAGTCTATAGGTATATAGGCTAGTTATAGCCTACTCTCTTTGACTTCCTGGTATATTAGATAGTAGCAGATAGCTATATACTTGCTTCTATAATAAAAGGTAGGGTTTTTAGCTAATAAGAGTATACTCTAGTTGTCTCTATATAGAGTAATAGGGTTTAAGTCCTGTCTCTTATATTCTAATCCCTCTAGGAAGTAGTATATCCAGGTTACCTCTTTAGTTAATTCTAATATAGCTATATACTTAGCCTCTATACTAGACTAAGCAACTACTGATTATTGCTTTGATTGCTATAATACTAGCTCTCCTACTATAAAGCTTAAGTATCTACTAGTTAACCTATATATATTATAGTCTCTAGTATAATTAGAGTCTATATATAGCCTAATATCTAGTCTCTATATACCTCTATAGATAATACTATATATTATAGTCTCTTTAAAGTATTATAGAACCTTTCTAGCTAACTTAATATAAGCTAGTACTAGATTAACTAGGAACTATAATAATATAAAGGCTATAAATATAATATTATACCTTATTTAAGTAGCTAAATAGTTAATTTATCTAATTAGAGACTAATAGAGCTTAATTTAATCCTTAAAGGCTATTCTCTAATAAAGGACTAGCGATTTACTAGCTTCTAGATTAAGGGGTATTAATATAGCTTTATATTCTAGTATATTGAATTAATCTAAAGTCTTATATATATATATATCCTAATAAAGGGTTATTTAGTACCTTTATCTATTCTATATAAATCTAATCTTTAAGAAATACTAGTATTAGTCTAAGTCTTTTATATTAAAGGTCTTTAATAGCTACTGCTTTAGCTTTTTAACTCTCTTTTATAGTCTAATTAGTAGGAAATTATCTATATATATAATAATTATTAAGCTTATATTAGTATATTAATATATATATTAATCTATAATTAAAAGTAGATACTTTAGCCTTTTAAAGGCTACTTTTAAGATAAGTTACTAGAGTTAAAGTAACTATTTTAGACTATATAAAGCCTTTTAAAGTAATAAAGCTATATCCTTTAAGTTAAATATATTAGAGAATAGCTCTAAGCTTTTAGATAGTTTAATATAGACTTCTTTATTAATATTATTATATAGAAAGGCTAATTTAATATCTATCTAGTCTATTATCTAGTTATTTACTACTACTAGCTTTAGAATAATCCTTTAGATAGCTATATATATAATACTAATAAAAGTTTAATTATAATCTAGACTATATTATTATTTATATCCTTTAACTATCTAGTATACTTTTATTATAGATAAATAGTTATTATATAGCTAGAGTAAAATATAGAGTATAGCTAAGATACTAGTATAATATACTAGCTATAATAACTTCTAGATCTTAGGAATAAGACTTTAATAAAAGGAGAGTAATCCTTTCTAAAGGTTCTATAAGAAATAGTCTATCTTTTAAATTGATTTCTGCTTTAGGATATAGAAGTTATCCTAGAAGCTTATATAATATTATTATATATATTATACCTATAATTCCCTGCTTTTATACTAGCCTCTAGGAGATATCCTTATAACTTTATACTAGATAATCTAGTTATTAATACTATATTTAATCTTAAATATCTATTTAATATCTAGAGCCTTTTTGCTCTAGACTTTAAAGTAGTCTTTATTAACTAATATAACTCTCTAGATCTGATTTTTAATTAAAGACTTTAGCTCTATATATATAGCTTTTAGTTACTTTAGCTAGTTAGATAAATCCTTAGTCTTTTAGAGTATTTTTAGCTCCTTTTAATCTAAAATAGCTACTATATATCTATTAATCTATATAGCTAGTAATATAGTTATAAATAAGGCTAGATTACTCTAGATATATAATTAAATAATCTATTAGTTTAGATAATTTAAGAGATTTAAAAGAGGCTAGTCTTAGCTACTTTAAAGTATCTCTTTACTTCTCTAATTAGACTTTTCTTAATTAATTTAATTAAATAATCTTATTTAATTAGATATCTTTAAATCTAATTAAATAGTTAGTAATTCTAAAACTCTTAGCTTATTCTTTAATCCTTTTAGTTAACCTTTCTCTCTAAATATAGACTTTAGATTAATATTAGGATTATTATTACTATCCTTCTATTCTATCTTTATATTAACTACTATAGTTAAAAGAAAGTTATATTTCTAATTAAGGCTATTATCTTTCTTTTAGCTAGTAGCTTTAGAGATATATCTGATTTCCTCTAATAACTAGATTAAATTATCTATATTTCTAGAGTCTTTAGATTCTTTAAAGTCTTAAAGCTTTAATTTATTAAATATATAGTATAATAATTATATAATCTTTTAAGCTTTATTTAGAAGATAGATATAGTATATCTTACTCTCTTTAAACTCTACTAGATAGCCTT
>KN832886.1:625654-847628 GCA_000827325.1 Oidiodendron maius Zn | reverse complement strand
AGAAGATTACTAGTATATTAGTAAGACTAAATAATATAATATAATACTTAAAATACTTATATTAGTAATAGAAGGCTATTTTCTATTTATTATCTAGTTTAATATAAATTTAATAATAGATATCTTTAAAGTTAAGTTTAGTATAAATCTTAGTCTTAAAGAGATAGTCTAGAATCTCTTTAATTAAAGGTAAAGGAGTCTGATTCTTTTAAGTAATTTAATTTAGAGCTCTATAATTAATATAGAGATATAGCTAGCTATCCTTCTTTAGAATAAATAGAATTAAGATACTAGTAGAGTTATAGCTAGATTAAATCTACCCTTTTATAATAGTATTACTTAAATATTTATAAAGTACTTTAAGCTTAAGTTTAGCTAAAGAATAGATAGGACTATATAATAGAATAGTAGTATCCTTTAGATTGATTTTATAAGTATAATCATTGATTAAAACAAGGGTATTAGTCTCTTTAAGGGAGAATATTTATATTAAAGTAGTATATTTTAAAGGGATAACTTATAGTAGTCTATCTATAACTTTATTACTACCTTTAACTATAATAGAAATAAGAATAACTTCTATTATAATAGTAACTTAGCTTTTCTAAAGAGTCTTTTAAATCTTCTTTTTAGTAATATATAATTGAATATAAAAGTAGTCTATAAAGAAGATAAAGCTATATTATTTCTAGAATATAATAGAGTTAGTAGTCTTAAGCTATAGAAATCTAAGAATTATATCAAGTTCTCTAATATTAGTAATAATAAAGTATATTTACTAAAGATTTATAATACTAAAGATATCTCTAATCTTTATAAATTAGTTATAAGAGTCTAGTAGCTATATTATTATATTAAATAGAGTAGAGATTATAATATAGTTATTAAGGTTTTTAAGATTAATAAACTCTAAAAGCTTTAAATAGATTAAATTAACTTCTATACTAAAGTCTAGAAGTATAAAAGTAGTAATCTAGCTATAATATAATTATACTTATATTTAGATACTTATAGAGAGTTTATCTTATTACTATAGATTAGAAGTAATATAATAAACTACTAGTAATATATTAGAATAAATAAATAAAGTAAAGTAGTAGGATATTATATATCCTTTCTTTCTATAATTTCTATAAATAGAGTAAGAATACTTATCTATAAAATATTCTAGATTATTATATTAATAGTAGTTTCTTTATTATAAACCTTTAGACTAATTGATATTTATATTATTCCTTAAGACTAGATATTAAAGTATAGAAATAAAGATAGAAACTAAAACAGGTAATATAGTAGATACTACTAGTACTACTAATAGATAGAATATTAGTTATTATAAAGTAAATAAAGCTCTATTAGAAGTAAGCTATCTACTTTAAAGGAGAGATTTAGCTTATTAGATAGCTATAAATAAAGCTAGATAGTCTATTAGTATATTTATACTTATAATCTGTTTCCTTATATCTAGTCTTAAAGTACTAATAAAGTAATATATTTAAGCTATTACTAAATACTTAAAGAAGAGCTTACTTTTAGTAGCTTTATAGATATCTAGAAATTAGTTAAAAGACTAGTTATCTTACTAGAAGATATAATATAGCTTTATAATTATATTAAAGAAATAGATAGTATTATTAGTAATATATTCTATTAGCTATTACTTTATTTAATTCTAGATTATATTATTAGGATTATTCTAGTAATTTAATATAATATAGTTATACTAGTAGGTTTTCAAAGGTTCTATTAGTAAGCTAGTAATATAGATAATATATTAAGAATCTATAGAGAAATTATTAGTATATATATAGAACTAATTCTTTAGATTAAATATAAAATTCTATATTTTAGTATAATTACTACTCTAGAACCTTAAAGATAAAAGCTAGATCCTTATATTACTCTCTTTTTAAGGTTACTATTTAGAGTATTTAAAGATAAAGTCTATAGGATTATTAAACTTAAAGGGATCTATAGCTAGAATCTCTCTCTACTACCTTGCTTTAATATATTTATACTTTCTCTTAAGATAAAGGTTTTCTCTATTAATAGAGATATATTTATCTAACTTATCTTTTAATATTCTTTAAGTATTAATAGATGTCTTGTTTACTCTTTCTTTATTAGATATATACTATATACTAGTAGTAATATAGTAAAGTGTCTCTAAATCTTGCTTCTAAATAAAGCTTAAAGGCCTTTTATATAGTCTTATTATAGTTACTTTAATAGTCTATATATCTAATAGATAAAGTAATTAGAATATTAGATATCTATTATATAGAGTAAAAGAGTCAGCTAGTTAATAGTTATTATAGTAGCTTTAGATTAATAGCTATAACCTTACTAGAGGATTACTAGTATAGTATAGTAATAATAATATATTTAATAATAGGAAAATATAAAAGACTAATTACTACTCTTTAAATCAAGAGCTTTCTCTAATATATATATATATTTTATAAAACAATTATCTAGATAATTTATATTATATAGTAAACAGTAACTATATAGCTATCTGATAGATATATACCTAATACTAAATTATCTTCCTTATTATTATCCTTTTTCTTCTAGTTCTTATCTTTAAAGGGTTTTAGTTTAAAGTACTTTATCTAATAGCTATTATTATTATAGCTATCCTTTTTATAGTAGCTATATTTAACTATCTCCTTATTTCTACTACCTTTATAGTCTTTATTTATAGCTAGCTTTCTACTATATAGTATAGTTATTGGTTTTTTAGCTTTCTAGGATTTATCTAAGATATTAGCTATTAGATCTAGTAGTATTAGTAATATTTTATATATATTAGACCTTTACTAGTCTATTTATATAGAGTATTATATATCTAAAAGTATAATAAAGTTGATTATATAAACCTTCTCTAGTAAAGGTAGTCTAATTATATCAAGCTTTGATTTAAAGGCCTTATATTAGTTAATAAATATACTAATTAAGTTATAGTATTTAATCTTTAAGGTATTATATTCAGTTAAATGCTTGTACTTAAGGTTCTATTTAGTTGAAGTATATCTCTAGTTAAATAGATATATTATTTCAGCTGGATCTATAACCCCCTTAAGCTCTATAGCTAGTTTAGAGTAAACTAACCCTTTAATTAATATTATATATATTATCCTCTAGTAGTTAACTTTATCTGATTTAGGTATAATTAATCCCTTTATAATGAACTTGGCTAGTCCCTTCAAGCCTAGGAATAGGGTTATATTATCCTTCTAGTCTTTATAGTTATCTTCTCTCTCTAGCTATATCAGCTTAGGGAGGAATATCGAGCTGGAGCCTTGATTGGCTATAATCGAGTGGTTTGAGTTGAATCTGGGTGATTCCCACTAACCTAAGGCAGCCGGGCTCATAACCTCTTGAACTGAGGCAATATAGATGTACAGGTTGTAGTCAGGAATCAAGGTGAAACTCAGTGTTATATTAAGTGATGCAGAGACAACTAAAGTAAGAAGAGACTTAGGAGAACTAGAGCCTTTTATGCTCAATACTATGCACTCAATTGAGTCACCAAATAGGCTCCCACCTGGTTACCTTATAGGCACCGGTAGGCAGCCTAATAGGCAGATGTGTAGTATGTGTAAATGTGCCTGAAGCCCTAGGACCTAGTCAATAGTATCTAATGTTTTTTTTTAAGGGAGGGGGGTTGTCGTATAGAAGCTTGAGTCGATTATCTGAAGGCTGACGTGTATGGTTGATGGGTCTTTGTCCAGGCGATACCTACCACTAACCATATCTAGTAGCATGTGGTGACGGACTGGAAAATGGAACAAGAAGCCGGCCGTCAGAAATAAAATAGAGATGACGTGTATTATCTAGATTTATTGTTGTGGTAGGCCGAGTTAGCTAGATGATTGCAACTATCTAGGAGCGTGAAAGGCCACTTTACGTCATCGGCCTATAACTCGGTGTAACGCGTGTATAAATCTACTCTGAGGAATTGCTGCGGCTACGAGGACTCCGGCTCGAGTGAGAAAAGAGGCATATTGGGTTTCGTAGATGGAGTGGCGCTAGATTCCGTTAGCAATGCGACGCGTATTTAAGCGTCCAATCACCAAGAAGAGCTTACCTGCTTCCAGTACTTTGGGGCTGAAACAACGGCGCGCAAAGCCCAACAGAGCCCGTACGGACAGGATCGACGATGATTTCTGATTAGCGAAATCCAGCAAAGGCACTTCTGGCCATTGCCGGGAGACGTCCTTACCTACTACTCTCCAGGGAGTGGTGGGTGGTGATTCACTTCGCAAAGTTTTTCTAGTTCTAGTCAATAGAAGTCTCCTTACAATGATCACCCGGGCTTAACTCCCAATACATTTGCCTTTGAGCTAAAGGCATGATCTGAAAAACGTGCATTGTAGTAGTAGTTCTTATAACCAAAGCGATAAAGCGAAATAGTAATGATGGGTAGGGTTTTAGAGAGGATAAATGCTGGCCTTTATACATAGAATTACCGGACAGTCAAAGCTCTAGTAAAGAGACCACATAGTGCTTACTAAGTGGTTTGAGGATACCTAGCATCTGTCCCGATGCGCGGCACTCATGGCATCGCTCCTTCGTTGCTAAGTAGTCTGTTCGTGGTATTGCACACTAGGTCGTCAGTGTAACTATTGCCAGCAAGATCGTAAATTAGATATAATCCTGTAATGGCGCATAACTTCACAAAATTTGCCTGTTATTACGATAGACAGTTGTACCATCAACGGTGATCCAGTGATGGACCTGGATGATAAGAGAGGCAATTTGGAGCTGCTTGGTTCCGAGAGCTTCACTGCTAAGCGGACACCTAGGGCTTTATTGCGTAATTTTAAATCCTGGTGCCTTTTGGAAACTCGTACTTAGCTTCGGTCGCATGTCCTCGAGATAGACATTCCGTGCTGCTGGCGAAAGTGACATTCGGAAACGTAGCGAGCCACTGACAACCGTGAGAATTATGGTACACGGTGTTTGCAAAGCATATAAGATAGTCTCAAAGAGACAAATCTTAGTGGAGCTGTGAAAACTAGGAGGCTTTAGTAGAACCAACCGAAATATGGGGACTGCAGAGTTGACGGACAATTTCTCAGGCGAGGAATGTCGTTGAGACATACACTAATATATGCTAGCCTCTCCGTAACCAATTAAGATGACTTTAGCTAAGAAAATCGCTACTTCTTCCGTGGTCTCATATGCGATGGAAATTCAACATTTTGTTGCACATTTGGGGCAGCCGTCATCACTGACATACAGACGTTGCTAGGATAAGGTTTAGGGGCTCAGGCTACGTTAGGCTGCCTTCGGTTAGTTTTGCGAGTTTATTTCAGCGACCGTGACAGTCTTTGACCCAGGCCCGCAAGAAGCACCTATACTCCTTGAGTACAGCAACAGTAAATTATAACCTTCTCAAATTGACGCGCTTGTTTGACGAGAGATCATCGATTGTCGCCTGCCCTCCCTTGGAACCATAGACGATAAGGTTGCGGAACAGCCTCATCTCACCTTGCTAGAATAAAGTAAGGTTTGCGAATCGCGGCAGGAGGGTCAACTAATAATCTTTCTTGGCTATTCTATGTTCCAAATTTTTAGAGCCACATGCCGATAATTCCTCTTCCACGCCGTGTATTATACAGACTTTTCGTATCCCATGGTGGCAACCACCTGGTCTCTGCCGAAAGCATCGCAAAGTTACCGTTGCTCCACGCGCAACATGGAGGGAGCATGAAAAACTGTCGGGATTAGGGCATCTGATGAATAACCTTGCGAGTTCTACGTGCGTAGGACGAGTGAATGATAATCAGTGGTGCACTGTGTTTGAAATCTGCCGCCTGGATGAGGGCCGGAATAACGAAAAAGCTTTCTGGTAAACCCCTGACGACGTCGCATGGAGAACTGGGTTTACGCATTTGGCACTTGGGGGCATACAGGTTGTTCGCAAAACTTACTAGGTGTGGGTGAGCGGAATATGAAGTCAATTACAGCCCCTCCTGTACAGGATCCGATCTTAATGGCTACTTCTAGTTAGTATTGCGAGAGACAGCGGAGATATGGCTGTACATATTCTAGCAGAAGCACTTCGCTTAAATATGCAAAACAATTCAGTTCCCTGCACGACACATTGATTTAGCCTTGGAATTGAGCGGCCGACTGAAAAGGGTGTGATGCTCACCATTTCCTACCAAAGGCCCTTAAGATGTTATAGACTAGGAGAGATTTGTAACATTCTGCATGTACTTATGCAATGCTTTCCTGTGGTTAGCTAGTGTTAGGGACAGCGAAAGAGGAGGGCAATAACAATGCAGAGACTAGCCCGCGTAGCTTTTGGGGACTTATAGTAGTAGAATATCGCATGAACCTAGCCCCGCGGGGTTAGAAACCCCATGGGGTAAGCATGAATTCAGTCGGCAATAACGCCAATGAACAAAATTAGATAAAATGTAGCGCGGGCCTTTTCGCCATGGTACTAGCCTACGGGTGTATAAAGACAAGAAGCACACGGCTTAGCATAGTATATCCCCATTCACATACCAAGATTGACCTCCTTCCGATATTCCACTCTTGGACGATTTTGCTGGCAGTAATAGACCCTTGAAGCAGACAATTCAATATCCGAGTATCATGAGAGGCTTCATCTTAGTCCTGTATTTCGTTCTAGCTACGCATGGCAGGTGCCAACGTCAATCTCTAAGCACTGGCTTGACGATTCTCTTGGAAAATGACCTGTTAGGTACGACCCTAAATAATTTCTCTCAAGCACTACGAAATAGGAAAGTTTTAACGAGACCGTTCTATTAGGTGCCTCGAGTGACACAGGAGAGGCTGTGATCCTCGTTGACAGTGCCGCTTATCACGTTGCGTTGCAGGCATGCGCTGAAATTCAGGAAGAACTCTTCAACCTAGAGGAGGCCGCCATGTCGTTCAACTTGACTGCCGCCCTTGGGCATCTCACCTACGACAAACCACTAAACAGTAGTCAGCAATATTGGGTGGCATCTGGTCCTGGTGTTTGCCAAGCGACTGACTCAGGTGGTCATATAAGCGCCGTCAATTGCCTTGAACAGCTCCCAGGTCTATGTACACAGAGTGCACCCTTTTCGAATGTTACCTACAGTGATACTTCATCAAAGTGGCAGATTACAGTTCAAGCTGGGGAACAAAATATCACAGGGTAAACAAAACTCTGCTTCTTTCCGCGTATGACTCGATGTTTTAAAACGTCTGACATTTTCTGTGATCAGGTTCCGAGACCGTGCGTCGTTCCGTTTTCTTGGAGTACGATATGCCAACCAGCCACAGCGTTTCACCTACGCACAAACCCTTGTGAATGCAGGCAATCAAACTGCACTAGAGTATGGTCAGGAATGCATTCAATTACCCAACACTGGAGGCGAGGACTGTTTATTCCTCAATATATTTACATCCTATCTGCCAAACGAACTAGATAGCCCGGATCAACTTAGAGCAGTTATGTTCTTTATTCATGGAGGGGCCTTCATTGTGGGTAGCGGAGCAGTCCCTGATTATGATGGTGGCAACCTAGCATCAAGAGGCGATGTGGTGGTGGTTACGATTAATTATCGTCTCGGAGTCTTCGGCTTCCTTGCACTTGGCGACGATGCTACTCGTGGGAACTACGGCATTGCGGACCAGATAGTCGCCTTAGACTGGGTTAGAGCTAATATTGCTGCCTTCGGAGGCGACCCGAATCGTATAACAGTGTTTGGTCAATCAGCTGGGGCCGTTTCCATCCGGGCCCTTCTCGGGTCCCCTGAGGCTGTTGGAAAGTTTTCTGCTGCCATGCCGCTAAGCAACGTTGGGGGCCAGGGTCTGCTAGGCTCCGTATACAAAACATACCCAACCATAGCGAATGCAGCAGCCGCGATAATGAGCTCGGTATTGGAACCTACTAATTGCACTAATGCAGGTTCACAGGTTGATTGCCTACGGGATCTAGATGCTAAAGATCTACTTCTGCTGGCCAGTGGCATAACTCCGTAAGTTACCCAATAAATCTATCAATTAGAGGCCCGGAATTAATTACGGAATTTAGATATTTAGTCCAAGATGGGACTTATATCAATTCTTCATATCTTGTCCTAAATGGCTCGGGGTTGGTTGCAGATGTACACCTCACCTTGGGTGTAATGCGCGATGATGCCGCTGCTCTCATCCCGTACCCCAGTAGCTCCAATATCACCAAGGCAATCGAGGACATTGGCCTATCCCCAGACATCTACACGAACAACACCACATTATTCCCAGAGCCGGGTGGGGCGAATGTGACTCTAGATATCTTTAATATTACGGCGCACATGGCGACGGATGCTCAGTTACGCTGCCTTGACCAGGCAATTGCATATGCCGGCATACAAAACAATATCTTCAAGAGCGTCTGGTTTTATGAATACGCTAGGAGCTATCAGCCTCTTGACTTTGAAATGAACGCCCCGGTCTGCGATGCTCCAATTGATACGGGACATCCGTATGGTGATACATCACAGCCATACTTCAGGTGAATTAATATCTGCGCTAAGTTTGTAGTCTGGCTAACACAACTAAGGTGCCACGGTGGCGATGTATATTACGTATTCGGTAACCTTATTCGCCAAGGTCGGCCTCAAAGAGATGATGTTGACCTACTATTCTCTCAGTTCATTGTTGATCTGTATACATCTTTTGCACGCAGCTATACACCTAACCCTACGGTCCAGTATCTTAGTGCAAGGGGCTACAGTAGTACTCTTCACCAAATACAATGTAGCGGTGGCAGCTGGGAACCTCTCACAAGTGGAGGGAGTCCGACGCTACGACGTCTAGATTGGCCCAGTTCACAAATTCCATTCAACGAAGCGGCGCAGTGTGATTTCTTGGGTTTTCCGCTCAGTTATTTTGTATAGGTTTCACCTTTTGTAATCGCCTTCGGGCCTTTGCAAGAGGCGAGGCAGCCCTTTGTTTGCTTCCGCAATTGTTTTTACGAATATCAAACAAGCGGCTAGGATATAGAGCTAGATGAATCTTGTTTTGGATTGATCCCAGTCTGACGTGTATACGTGTATAGCCATGCAATATATACTCGTATCATCAAATTTAGTAAAATAAGTATTTTGAAAGCAAATCGATGCTGTACAGTTCAACACAGTATTAAGATGCCGGAGAGACTCGACAAATGTCACACTCTACTCGTTTCGTTCTGATACTATCAAGCTCCACATCAAAAGCGCTCGTCTCGCTTTCATTATCCCCCATATATCTCTTATCCATTGTCTCGCTTGACCAGAATATATTCGTGGTATTGCCTTGATTGGACGCTGATATATATTTATTGCGGGTTTCAAGCGTAAGAGGCCCTTGGATGCGTCTGTGTGCCGATCTGGCGGTACTTACGTGGTCGCTTGGACCGGTGTGCTCTAAATAAAATCTCGCGTTGTCGCTAGTTGCTACCAGGAGACTGGGTGCCCACTTGTGAATTAGCGGCTTGACAGCTGGGGCTGTTGCGCAAATCAAGCCGATGTTTACTTCCATCGAGCTAAATATCGTTACATCTACGCTTTTCCCTGAAAAAGAATTAGATGACTAATTTCCGGCAAGACCTTACAGGCTTGAACACACAAGAGCTATCGTCGGTCATACTCATCTGACTTATTCGAATTACACGGATGATAGCAGCTATTATTCCCACGTTTCCTAGAGCCACAACAAATAATAGTGCATTCTTCCTTTTCCGTACCATTTTCAAATGCACTAAATATAGTTAGACAACTTTGTAACTAGAAAATATTCAATGTACTTACTAAGGCGTGGGATAACAAACCCTAGCAAGAGAGCATCGACAACAATATTGAAAACCGCTGATGCATAGAAGAAGATGTCTAAGTTAATACATTTGGCCGGTAGTTTTGACCAAGCACCAGCTATAGGATTGCATTGAAAGAGCACAACTAATTGAAGGGCCAACGTGTAAAGTCCAACAAACCCCATAAGTGTGTATGTAATAGACATTGACTTAGGGTCTTGGAAGATTCGAAGATAAAAGGCGCCAATGCTGAGTTTTGTTGTGGCAAGCGAAAATTGGTACGTGATACGATATGCAAAGGCTACCTTGAGAGATTGGATGTTATCGTTCGCAGTTAGAATTGTGGAATGTCGACCGGCACCAAATTTTATCTCAGCGCAGCTTAGACCTATCGTAGCCATACCAAAAACCTTAATAGAGAACATTAGTTATATTATTACTAAGGTTGAAGTTATTAATCTCACCCATGATGTCAATGCCCATGTGTCATCTGCCCCCCAGCTTCGCACAATCATTGCCCGAGAATATAGACGGGCAAAGACGGAAATTGATGCAAATGTACCGGGTACAATGCAACTGGTGAGAATTTGAGGCACTCGAGTTTGTGCATTATATGCGGTGGTGTTCTGACATTAATGTTAGCAGAGCCTTTCATCACCCAGCACTCAATTGCCAGATGCGCAATTACGGTCTAGATCCCGCGCATAGTCCGTTCTCGATAGCGATAAAGCAGGTGTTTATGCTCTACCTCCTGGTCTCAACATCATAAATAGGACTGACTGCGCCTTGTACTTTTTACAACTAATAAAATGATACGTACCAACGACATATAAACGGTTGGCGGCCGGAGAAAGATAGAGTGACGAGAAGACTTTGGACTAGATTAAAGTCGTATAGGCATGCTGGTGACCTACCGTATTTATTCAAGGCAAGGACATTCCCTACTAAATCTAGTGACCGGTAGCACGAGCGGATCGACCCTCGAACGTTTCCCACAGCCGAACTGAGCGAGTTGGGTGAACATCTATCCCTCCGGCCCCTGCTAGGTGAACTGGATTCCCCTTCGGACTGGCCCACTTCTCTACCATCCAATATTTTGAAGGGCTGTGAGTATGCTCCAGACCAAACTAGTTTGATTTTCACAACTTAGGCAAGCGAGATCAGAGAAGTGAATCGGACCCTCCGGAACGCTTCCGACACGGGCGGTTTGCTTGTGACATAGCGCACAGCTGACCCACTAGTGTCAGTCAAAGGTGGAGATGAACGGCCCATGCGAAGGACTTGCAAACTATCTGAGCGGTGACCCAACGACTGTTCTAGTTCGACACATCGCGCAGTTCAGATCTGGCCGAAACTGATATTCCGTTTTTTTTCGAGATGTTTATTCTGCCTCAGATCGCGCTATGATACAACTAGTGTCTTGTCATGCAGTTCAGTCCCTCCTATCCGAGGACCCCACATACACGATGCCTTTCCCATGAGTCGTCCCTGGCAAGCAGGGATGCAAAGACAACTCACTGCAAGGTCCCCAGCCATCTGGTTGATCACCTGAGCACCCCTGACGTGGGCTCATTGAATCGAAAGGAAAACCCTTTCCTTGGACGGGATCTGAGGGCCAAATTTCTCTTTGTGATGCAGCGTTCGTTACTTTATCACACCCTGCTCACCAGAACTTTCCAACTCCGTGACGATTATTATGGTGCCTGGGAGTGCCGGTGGACTGGGGTGGGCCGATCACTTTTGGGCCAAACAGGACGCTACGAACGACGAAACTCAGACCCTTCGGACCGCTGATAGGGGGTGGAGAGCAGGTCAGGCGAGGATGAAGAGCAGAAGGTGAGGGTGAAAGCGACGGCGCGTTGATGCCTGGGTTCTGCGGGCGCTCGATGGGATAAATCTAGTCGATATTAGGAACTTTTTGCGAAGTGAACTTGGATCACGGGCTTAGGGTCGTTTCCGAACCCAACCTATGGAGGTCGCCGTCAAAAAGCCCAGCTAATCGTTCGGTTACATAACCTGGCTCAATCCCTCTTATCCCCTCGTCCAGTAAAAACTAGCTACACTAGTAGGGTTTTCCCTATTCCGGTATGATGATTTGCTCCTGAATATAATACATAAATTTATGAGCAACTATTCCTAATTCAGCCAGTTATGCAACGAGATGGACAAGAATGGCCGCTAACAATAATAATTGTGGCATTAGACATAGAGAAGGGGTGAAGGCGTACAAACTGACCGAAGTAGATAGCCATGTTGTGCAGGAAAAGTGAGCCAGCAAGGGAAACACAACGAACGACAGTCAACTGATAGCAGATGAGGGAGAGGAACTGGTCGATGATATCGGACGATGGGAGGTGGCTAACCGAAAGAAGAGAGGATGAAGCTATTCGTAACCCGCTAAGCCACCGCCGGAGTAGCATGAAGAGAAAAAGAAAGGAAAGCAAGGGAGCATGACTAGCCCCAGCCAACCACAAAGCGCGAAGACGACTCAGCCAACTGCCAAGGCGAGATCATAAGAGTATCCCTTCGTCCGTAGCAAAAAACCACAAAACGGCCATGGTAAGCGGTCCAATGATGTATGTCAGTTAGCTGTTGAAAGATCTTCATAAGCAGCATGAATTGATTGATTGATTACATAATAAAGAACTCGGTTGAATTGATTGAATTGACAGATTGAACCTCAATTTTGTCAATCCATCAATCCAATTGAATTGTTTAGCAGCCTGGATGGAGGGTTACACGGGGCCAGCAGAGCGGCTTCGTTAAGAGGCGAATGGAGAGCTAGGGAATGGAAGATGGAGCAAGCCCCATTTAGTATACTAATTAGGCCTTGAGGATCCTCATGAGGTCAACCCCCCACAGATTTAATCGATTCAACGCACGATTTGCATATGTGAGTCTAAAAGACTGACATCCTCCCGAAGGTCTGTGCTTGTACAGAACCGAATGGAGTTATTCCTATAATTTACTAGTATGATCCTGAAATTAACGGTCCCCCGACGCGCTAGTTAAAACTCGGGTAATCAGTGACCCCCGAAATTCGATGAGCGAAGCATCTCGAAATCGATGACGAGGACCACGAACTTTGCACCTTTATATCTTCACAATGAACAGATGTAAACCTATTCAATTTGATGATATAAATTCGGTATATACTATAGTACTTGTGGTCAAGTTTTTATGACCTAAATCTAACTTTAGATGGTGAACCCACAGACCTATTTTGCTTAATGGTGTGACCACATATCTGAGCAATTAACACTGCTATATAAAATAAAATTTGATTCCCGTTGTTGTCTGATCTTATACTATATTTATTGCAACTTTAAGACGTAAGGCACTCGTGGTGGCGTGGTTGGTTGTGAGCAGTCAAGAAGCAAATGCTTCATGATACGTGAACATTGAATGGACTTGAATGTCTGGCGACCAGTGATCTCTTTGATTTAGTGGACAAAATATATATTATTCCCACACTTTCCTGTGGTGTATCTCACCAGAGGCCCTCATCACCCTCGGCCTCCTCCCGAATAATATACGTCCACAATCACAAGGCAAATTTCGCTTGTATTGACCCTAACCCGACCTCCAAGACCCGGAAAACTTCCTGAGAATAGACAAATTACATTAACTGTGGAGACCATTACTCTTTGGGCCGAAATTTACATCCTTGACGTCTTTGAAAGGGTCGTTTTATCCTCTAGCATATCTTCTTCAGCCGCACAAAGCACTTCTGCGGGGCATGCGTCAGTTTGTCGACTGCAGCATAGCCACTTAATTCGTCTGGGCATTTCTCCAGCTCAAAGTTCCAAACGATCAGCACCAGAAACAGCCTCAGCTTCAGGTATGCCAACTTCCGTCCGTAGCAGCCGCGTGGGCCGAGGCCGAATGTGAGCAGCGGCCCGGCAGCTGCATTATATATCTTTTCCCCACCTTCTCCAGAAAGCCATCTCTCTGGGTTGAAATCCGCTATGTCAGGAGAATCCCATATGCCCACCGTATTCTTAGCTGCATGAAAATTTGGTCTCCGCACCGAGTCATCGATAGCAAATGCAGGGGAAAGCAGACTAGGACCATTAGCCATGAGGAAAATGTCTGTTCCTTCGGGAATGCGATGGCCAAGGATGTCAACATCGACCATAGAACGCCGTATAACAACCGGTGAAGTAAGTGAGTGACGAATAATCTCTTCGATGACAGCGTCAATATAGGGAATTGACACGCCAGTGATCTCTTCAACAGTTGGATCCCTCTTTTCGGTAGTTGCCTGCGCAAGGGCAGAACACACTTCGGAATGCAGCTTGTATTGTACCGTCGGGTTATCAGCGAGGAACTTTAGACCCCAGGTGAGGGTGGTTGCAGTCGTATCGTGAGCGGCAACGATGAAGCCATATATCTATTCGCATCAGTACTGTCACTAGCTGCAGAGATGAATGTTCCAGTACCTCGTCATACATAGCTCTAGAATGCAACATCGGAGCCCTGCTTTCCTTCGCAGACAAGAGGATTTCTCTGTATAACATATCATCAATTGCGCACTTCACCTCCATAGCGTCCTTGGTGCTGCTCGAGAATCTTTTCATAGTTTTTTCCACCTCATGTCTAATACAGTTCTCTTTTACATTGTATGCTTTTCGCATCGATGGAGTTTTGCGCAGAAACCAGGCCATTGCCGGATGTGGTAACTTCAGACTCGTCTCTAGACTGGCCGTGAGTGTGATTACTGACTTAACTACTGCAGGATATGGTGCGTCTGGGATATCGACTTCTTTATCTATATCGCTAGTGACATCTAGTCTTTCTAGCGGCGATAGGGTTTGAAGCTGAGCTCTCACTATGCTGTTTGATGGATCTACACCAAACACCGTACCCCATACTGCATCTAGTGCTGTGCGATATATATCATCTCCAGCCGCAAACGGATGTCCCTTTGCAAGCATCGACTTTTTCTCCCAGAGCTGAAGTAAGTCCTGGACAGCATTGTAGATATGTGGGGCAGCTATTTGATGCAGGAAACCCGGTGTCATGAGGCCTTGTAACCAGCGCCGATGCTGCTTAAAACTATCATTCGTCTTCATGCAAATGTGATGCTCTGGAGTCAGGCCTGAGAACAGGTCGCCCAAATAATCCGACCTGTCAAACTCCTTAGTGCGCCGGAGCAAGATATCTTGAGATTCGTTGAAGTCCGTAATGATTATCCAGGGTCTTGAGAACGGGCGAGCAAACAGCTGTATAATAGGCGACTGAAGTTTGATGTTTTGTGAGGAAATCCAGTTGAAAAGCTCCTTGGTCTTTGCCGCATGTTTCAGCATCGGACGAACGTCTCCAAAAATGGTTCTGACTGCATCCGTATTGTATGGTATGCCAGGAATTGGACGAGGCAATGCCTGGCGCTAGCATCGGTAGAGAAATATGGTGATCCCACAAAAAATGAGAAGTGCGGAAGGTTTTACTTCAAAGGATAAAGGAGAATTAGATTGGCCCATCTCGGAGTATTATGGTAAAAGATGCCTCTGGGGGGTAAGCTAAGTCCAAATATAAATAGGGGTTAGTTGTTCTCCCAGCAAGGTAAGGTCGAATGGGGGAGAGCGAGAAGCAGCACGGAGTGAGTCTTGGGCCCTAAGGTATTGAGAGATTAACATGCGTTACCGTTCCCTCCAGATGTATAAGCCTTCTTATTGACAACTGTAGGATACAGATGAGAACATAATGACGCTAAAACTTTACCGGTGTTGCCGCGGCCCTTGTCTGCTTATGTGAGAGGCAATGATTTCAAGAAGCATGGACGGACGGATAGCCCGGCAGAATAGGACAGTGTAGACAGGGCTGGGAATCGATACACCTCCACACCCAGGGAAAACCCTGCGGTCACGGAGAGACAATCCATTTTTGGACTAAATCGGGAGAATAATTCACTAACGCTCTGCAGCTAGTTTCGCGAAAGTTGGTTTCTAGTGCCAAACAAACTCTTTGATTTAGGGCACATTTCCGAATATTACTAAATGCGACCTCACATTTTCCTCTGGTGTCTCAAAATCCTCCGAACCCTGGACAAGAATACATGTGCTATATACCATGCTTTAAGTCTTCTATTTTATCTTAGTAAATATTACTGTAATCGCAGGAGAGCAGCAGCAGCCTTCTCATCGGTTCCTCCTCTTGAGATAATGTGTGTGTACAACGCCAGCCCCGAAGTCGACGCCCAGTCGCAATGGCCCGCCATTGTCGCCATCGGTATTTCCCTCAGCGATGGTTTGCCCGTCCGATGTGCGTTCTGTAAAAGGCCGAAAACTTTAACCATCTCTGTCGGGCAAGTTTCTTGGACCAACCTACTCACGAATCGCCACGTAACTGTAGGCAGCTTATTCCACTCGTGGCAGCCGCTCAAGGAGCCGCATCTCGAGCGTCAACACCTCGCGGGAGCGACATACCAAAGGCTGCTGTCTCCCTCTGCCCTCCCAGCACATCATCTAAGAAGACGAGGCGAGCAACTCGGACTAGCACACGATCCATGAATGGAGCACATAGCATTCGCTAGAGCGAAAGCGACCTCTTTGGTCTCACCGTGGAGTCACACTAGCCGCGCGATAAGGAGCCAGGGATGGAGACCGACAATACCAAGCATACTGTGAGGATGCGGATGAACCTGAAACTGAACAGACGGGTGGCGATCCTTTTGCCTCTGTTGAACCTTGACTACCTTCTGGCTGATTCAGGTGATGGCCTCGATGACCGAGTCGCTCACAGGGATGACAGCCCGTCAAGGCAGGCCGCTCAGTCGGCAACGTCCTTGATATCACAACAGTTGGACACTCCACAGTGCAGACCTCGCAAAATGCAAGCACATTTCTGTCAGAGGCGAGAATGCTAGTTGTTGCAGATCGTAGCTCCGGACGCAACCGGGCCAGAGCTCTGAATTCTTAAATCTTGACGATCCTCCCGACGTCGGATGGCCATTCGGCCTGCGTGCCCTCGACACCTGAAGCCACCTCGCCGAGCACACTAGGTATT
Organism: Oidiodendron maius Zn; assembly: GCA_000827325.1. Taxonomy (NCBI): domain Eukaryota; kingdom Fungi; phylum Ascomycota; class Leotiomycetes; family Myxotrichaceae; genus Oidiodendron; species Oidiodendron maius. The sequence goes on along the minus strand of KN832886.1, from coordinate 830,830 downwards.
GTTGGCACTTCACGGGGACCACGGTCCGGAGGCAGATCACCCGACGAGCATATTCTGCAACTGGAGTGCAACGGTGGATTTGCGCTGGACGGGGACCCCGTAGAACGAGTTACGCGAACCTGTCTCGACGCAAGTCTTGCCTTCACGCCCCTTAGAAGGAAAGACCATGATGTCAGCAACCGCGGTAATTCTCCGCGGACGTCTGCAATCGAAGAACTCGGTGCCTATTCAACAAACTACCGGCACATTGTGTTATCCTTCTCGAAGACGTCGATGCTGTCAACGCAACGCACTCTCGACACCGGGGAACAATGATCCCAGGACAAGATGACACAGCCACTTCTTTGAAAGAGAAACTGGAAAGGAAGGCGTTTCTCTCCGTGCTTCTGAACAGTATCGATAACGCAGTTCGCAGGAACGGTTGCTAATCATGACAAGGAACCAGGTGGAACGTTTGGATGCTGCACTGATTCGACCAGGCCAGGACACAAATCAGACAGGCGACTTCTCTGCTTGTCATCTACTCAAACGTTTGCTCAACCGTTCATTAAATCGACGGCCTAATTGGCGTGGTGTCGTAAAGCGCAACACCCGCGTAGCGCGCTTCGTCTCCGACATGGCGGGTCGTGATGTGGAGACTTCAGTTGACACAATTGAAGTCGACAACATATCTCACTCTTTGAGCCAACGCACCCGTACGCCCGGCCAGAAGGTCCAGCAAAATCAGGATCAAGGCGAGAGCGCAAGCATGACGGAAGCGAAGACTTCAAAACGGGCTCCACGAACAACAAATGAAGTTCGAACAGGGGACAGGAATGCCGAGCCACCGGCGGCTAATGTGACTGGTTGGCAGAAGGCGATGGAGGTGGTGGGAATGACGAATGAAGAGATCACGAAGTTGACACAATTGTTACGCAGCAGTAGGAAGTCATGAAAAGCTTGGAAAGACGTCTTGAGGAGACAACAAGTACGAGATGCCAATAGTCAGTTTCGATGTCAGACGAGCCTACAATGGCGTGTGCAAGCAGAGACTGCTTCAGAGAATGAAGGCGCGCGAGGCATAACAGAGGAACAGTGCCGGTGGGTAGAGACCTTTTGCTCCGACCGCACGGCGACGATTTAGATTAATGGATAGTTATCTGAAACTCGAAGCTTGCCTCAGGCCTGCCTGCCTCGAGGCCCCCCCCTATCTCCAATCCTGTTCCTCTTTTTTTAACGCAGATCTGGTACAACGGCGGATCGACAGCCATGGGGGCGCAATCACCTGCGTCGACGACTTCACGGCCTGGGTCCTGGGACCAACGGCACAGAGCAACTGCGAAGGCATAAAAGCAATCATCAGCGATACTCTTAAATGGGAGATGAGGAGTGAGGCGACATTCGAAGCAGAGAAGACAGCAATCATTCACTTCATGCGCAAGATGTACAAGTCTAACGCAGAACCCTTCACTATCAAAGGATGAGCTATCCGACCTAAAGATCATGTCAAAGTCCTTGAAGTAGTATGTTTGAGAGTTATTCTAGCCTACTTAGACAGTTAAACGGCCTCGGTTAGGTGGGACTATCACCTTTCGGAGGCGGCCGAAAGGGGGTTCTTATATGCTAGTTTATACGGGTAGTAGAAATAGGAGTAGAAATAGGAGGTGCTATCGAGGTACGTACATCGGTACAAAGTGAGCTGAGGCTCGAGAAATCTTCCTCCACATTTAGCACAAGAGCAGAACGGGGCCCATACTCTGAGGAGCTTGAGGCAATGGCGAGCGATCTAGGCCCCCACCGAAACTCAGGCGCCGCAGCAGCGTACTACTAAAAAGAAATAAGGGAGCTATACTTGCGCTCGGGCAACCTCGACAACAGTCCAGATGAGAGCAACTTCGCCTGCATCTACTATTCCATCAGGAAATTAAGGAGAAATGGTAACACAACGGCAGGCCTATGTAGGGCTTCCATCAAGCGAGGAAAGGGCTTCTAAAGCTTGCCAAGCAGAATGCCAAGGCAACAACCCGGTAAGACGCCACACTGCAACAGAGCACTACCAGAAGCTTACCAGACAAGGTTGGTAAACACCCCAAAGGGGTCAATACTGAGCTACCAGGCAAACATATGCCACGATTATATGACCACCTGTTATGGAAAGAAGCTATCATACTCGCCCAACTCAGGACTGGCATAGCGAGGATGAACGCATACCTTTATCGAATTGAAGCAGCGCCATCAGACCAGCGCGCGTGCGGACAAGCAGGAGAAACAGTGGAACACATCCTGTTCCGATGTAGAAATGGATTGCATACCGAACGGAGATGCTTCAATGGACTGATGCCTACAGAAGCAACATCTCCTTCTACCTTGGAGGAAAATCACCCTTGGATCACAAAATATGGACCCCGAACATAGAATCCGTGCGCGGCGATACGGTTCTAAATAGCTACAGGCTGGCTTGACGCAGATCAACCACAGCGAGACGCGTCTTGAACCCGCCTCTGTCAAACCCAACGGGCTCCAATCACCTCGTGCCATATACGGTAGACACAGCTTTACCCGCCGAAGATAGGACGCTGAACACTTTAAGAATAGCTTCAAGCTAGCCTACTAAGAACATTACTAGTCCATGGGAATCTGTAATACATGGCATATGAGAAGGGACTTAAAGCTAGAAGCAGATTGTGCATGGTCTTGGGGAGATCAATGAGCTATACTTGTAGACTAGTAGTAGCTGCCCTTTCGGGTGTTACTAAACTGTGTGTGTGTGTAACCCATCTTTTAAGATATAGTACTTACCTATTGCCTAGCCAACCGTTTCACTCTATATGACAAAACACCTGATACGTAATAATTATACGGCAATTTACTAACCTACCACTACTTTGTGTCCACTTATCCCAGATACCACAATTTCAATCGCCACTTTACTAACTTACCACTTTTGCATAACTCAATGGTATTGTATTGATATTATCATATAATCGGTGGTATTGCAATAAAAACTTCCTTGCACAAAAAGGCTACTTTAAAACCTAATCTACTGCCATTCCACCCTGCTTTCATCTTCGAGTTGATCGAATTATCCGCTCTACCTCAGAATGTTGAAATTCAAGCTACTATGCCCTGCTTACTTCTTCCCTCGAGATGATCGCCTAATTAGAGCAGGAGGTTGAATTACAAGCTCCTCTTGGTCTACCACATCTTCCTTTAGAGTAAGGCTCTCATCTAGCTCGCTCAACAGATCTGCGAGCTCAACAATTATCTCTTCCTATGTCGAATCGTTGCTATCACAAGCACTATCATTGTCGTTATCGCCAGCACTGTCACTGTAGGTATTCTCGACCTGAGCGGGAAGCCAATCACGTGCTCTTTTTCTCCGTCCACTGGAAACTGGCTGCCCACGGCATGTACGATTTGAGTGGCCCCAATCTAAGCAATTGCTACATTGCTTCTGTTTCCGTGACCATTGGCCCTTACGAATAGGTTTCGTACCAGGCCTACCGGCTTGTTTGCAAATAATAGGTGGGTTGACTTCCGAAGTAGCTAAATCGTTGATTGATATAGGTATAATTGGATGAGAATAAGTACTTCGAAAGTAGTCAGTCGTGTACTGAATTAGGAAGAAAGCCAACGGATCATCGCCTTGGCATTGTATTGCTGCAATAGCATGAGTACAGGGACCTTGGTACTCATAAAAGTCTCCAAGTCACACAATCTCTTCGCTAAGTTAACAATATCCCTTACGCCAGTATCATGAATTTCGACCTGAAATATTCCATTACCAGAAGGGAAGACATTATATCGTCGAGAATATTTAGCCTGGCAAGATACTTAGCCTAAGGCACATCTGCAAAGTGTTGCGATACTTGTGGCTTTTCTGCCCTATCATAGATCAATTTCATACAATAGGAGTAGATTGAGTCCATAATACGGATTGGTGGTTGGCACAGTATGCCTTGCGTTGACAACTAACCGAGACGGAATATTGTCGCAGAGAGGGCCTGTACCAGTTCTCAGACGCAATTTGTTCTTGAGGTCTTGAAAAGCCGGTATGTATCCTTTAGCACACGATCAAGATCTAGAATGGCTCTTTTGCAAAGTCTTTTCTTTAGCTTCTATAAAAGATGTGTTGGGCTTAGTCGCAGATGCACTTGAGCAGCTACATTCGCATGGTACACACTTGATAGCGTGTCCGTAGTAGAACCTTGCAGAAACACTGGCGCTGCAAACCTGCATATGCTGTGTGATTCGTCCTCCTGATCCCAGTTCTGTAATTTCCTAGCCGCATACTCCCTTTGCTCCAGAAGAGGGGCCCAGACACTAACAATCTTCAGTGGAAATACCATCAGCAAAGATCTACCGGCTGGTGCAGGGGAATCGTTTGACTCAACGAAGTCCTCTGCTGAGAGAATTGACTGAGCGTGGAAATGTATTCGGTGCTGCACGTGGTTGTCTATTGGCGGCGATACAAGCAGCAGCAGTGAAAAGGCTATCAAATTGGCCGCGTCGTACATGGCGCTGAAGGCCGCCGTATCAACATCGCTGTAAGTTCTCATTTGCGGAGCATCAAAACTTAGGCCACATGCGTCTAACATATTTTCAGTAGAGGCCGTCAAGAAAGTTCGTCTTTGGCCATCGGGTTCGACGACCTCGGCACAATATTGGCACATCCAATAGTCTAATTGAGATATTATACTTAGAACATGCTTGTGCAGGCTTGTTTCTACGCCACTCAGATATCGGTTGTCTTGACCTAACATCTTATCCCCGAGAGACAAGCAGCCTGGTAAAGAGAGTAAGATATCAACGAGTTCGTCGATTGGAGTCTTCGAACGATTCTCAAATGGTATGGTCAGCCATGGTTGTGATGCAAAGGCATGCGGCTTATTCTTTGTCATAGACACAAACAACTATCTCCGAACAGGTCTGTAAGTATTCAACCGTTGGTATAAATTACCAAAACAGGCTTTTTACCAGAAACATTCTAACGGTGAGGAACACCTGATGGGCCAGTCCAACACTGCAGTCCTTTGGACCTCGGCTCACCAGCATAGCTGCTGCAGCCTCCACGTGCTGCATCCAGGCATCTGGGGACGTGCTAGCCATTATTTCGAACTGGCACATCATTATTGGAGCACAAACGACAGTATCGGCTGATTGTAATGTATTTATGTCACCCATGAGGACCCCGTTCCGTAAAAGAGAGTGCAGAGATTGCAATGCCATGGCATACCGGTTGCATGCTTCTGTTTGTATAGAAACATTACCAGTGAAGATACCATAAAAAACCATTCCTGCTGCGCGGATGGAGTGCTTGACGGAAGGCTGTACAGGGGATGCAAGCAATTCAGGGAGTTTGTCAAACCAGAATGCTGGTTGGCCCCTAGGGCTGCCAAATGACTCGATGTAATGTGAGAGAAACAGCTGCTCAAAAGGCACAGCACGAGAGGGCGGAGAAGGAGGTAGCCGGAATTGCAAAGGGCTTCTCGATACATGACTCTCTGTATTCGAAGCTAGGAAAAGATGTCACAATAGCTCAGAAGGATGCTACACTCCTCGCAGGAGTCGGCGAGTGTCTTACCATTTTCATATCCAGGTCCATCAGCCGACTTATTGTCGTATCTTCGATCATTGAGATGGTCATCTGGAGAATCTCTGTTAAATATCATAGTCGTACTTGAATTGTCATTTCTAGTATAAGTGTTTGATACATTTCGTTCATTCTGTAAGCTGTTGTCTATAGCCTCAACTTTTGTCGCAGGGTGTGGTACCATGTTGAGAAATATTGCCCCAGTGGTAGGGCCAGGACATGTTTGGCCACGTGAAATACATTGCGTGCATCCAGGAAGTTTCTCATCGCACTGTACTGGAATAAGCTCTCGGCGGCAAACTTGGCGATATCATGGCTTGGGGTATAGCATACCTTAACTTTTCGTCGAATACATGTCTTGCAGCCTCGACTACGGCCGGAATGGCGAGCCATTATGTAGCATAGAAAGCAAAGTGAAGGAAAACACTGTGTAGTAATACTTTATGCAAACGAAAGTTGCGGGTTTGAAGTCCTGGGCGCACGGTTGTGGCTACCCCGCACTTGAGCGAGACGCTAAGCCAAATCAGGAAACACGGCTCAAGCTCCTACATCCGCTCTGGTATGAACTAGCCACGCTAGCAGGGATGAATCCTCCAATGATACATCTCATTTAAACCGCTTATTCGTTGCATAATTGACTAAAGAATGGAAAGCTCTGCATAATATTGTGCCAAGAGCAAATCAAATTAGAGAAATCGCGGAGACCCTACTAGCGTGGCTAGTTCGTCCCGGGCGAGGGATACATCATGGCTCTGGACTCCTAACGCAAAATTCGGGGCAAATTAATGTGCGCTACTCTTGACCTATGACAAGACAGATCTCGCATTGACGCTATCACAGAACTCGAGCAGTCCAGAGAAAAGCAATAAATCATCGAAAATATGACCTACCAATGATTTGCTTCATGATCACGTGGTGAACACGTGATTTAATGTGCATATATGCTCTGTACATTACTCTTGCAAGGGAAGGGCAGCCAAACCTTCAAGAAGTATTTAGGAAACTTTTCACAGGGCAGTAAAAGTTCCCTGGGCCAACAGTTAGAACGAACTCCTTTCACATTTATTTCTCACTTAAAGAGAGAAATAGACTTGCAGAGAGGTTTATATTTTGTCACTATTACATACATTATTCACAACTTCGATTTTTCTTTTGACGCTACGAACAAAGATGCCGGAAGAGTTGATGGGTATGTTTAATAAGTCAGACGTGTCGGATGTGATTCATGTTTCTCCTCTACTTAGGATTCGATTTTACTTCTCGTACACTAGCTTTAGATCTCTAAGACCGGAGCCCCAGAATCATGAAATATATTACCACAAGAAGTATCTAAACCTCCTCAGAGGCACGCTTCTAGCAGATGCGTATTTCTCCACTCAAGATATGCAGCAACGCAAAATTGGCCTCTTGCCCAAACCCGTGCAGCCCACTTCTTGGAGTAATCACCTTTCGCCCAAGCTCTTAACACATTCTTTTTCAATTTTCCTGTACTTATCTTTAGCAACTCTTGTATAATCTCTACCTCTCTCGGTAGCATAAACCTACTGATACTACTTTAACATTTCGCCCACTCAATCAAGTCTTGCCCTGTCAAGTACCTCCCCTCTTTAGTTGTAACAAAAGCTTTCGCTTGCTCTCCCTAAATCAAGTCGGGACCGAGATAATACCTGCTTCTAGCATGTCGGTATGTTGTACCAGTATAGGCTTAAGGGCCACGGACGAGATATTTTGCCTCCTATAATTCCCAGATAATTAACACCCTGGTAAAAAAAGAACAAGTTGGGAAATAGAGACAGAAACACACCGGAAATGACAATATCCTTCTAGCGGTCCAAAATTTAGATGCTCTCATCGGGGTGCCAGACTGCCAGACCCCCAGAATACCCCCCCCCCCCTTCCGGCGGCGAACAGCTCCCTTGTTGCTTTGGGATTATTAAGAGATTCTTTTGCGCATGGCATTAGAGTATAGGAAACCAGTGAGGGGAAGAAGATTCATACATAATGTCGGATCACTTTTCATTCCGCGGCAGAAAAAGCATATCAAAGCTAGACAACTCATCTCACCGGAAGGGATCCGATGTCGGTCCAGGATTTAACGAACTGAACTACAGTTGTTTGGCCCAAGGGATCGGGAATCTCTCTAGTTTTACATCACGAGCCACAATTACAGGGTTTGTTTTTCAATGGAAAGCAATCAAAATAGTATTCAGCTACGAGATCCACATCTTATAGAATTCCGACAGAACCGAACCGATCAAGAAGTGCAGCAACGGAGAGCATACCTTCGCTAATCTCTCATTCGCCCTCGAGGTTGTCGATGCGGCCATTTAATTTGGCAGTACAGAAAGTCTGCGGAAGGCCTTTGTAGAGTTGAATCTTTATTGTAATAGCCATGATTCATTCATCGGTTTATGGAGATTTATACGACTAAATGAAAGCACAAACATGATGCTATTTTCATATACGCTGCTGGAGATCCCGAAATTCCGGGCTATATCCCCCATGTAAGCTGTGCTCGTTACTTGAACAGCCCTGCCTCTGACCACGGCGCTAAAGCCGATGTCTGAGGCTGTCGCTTCATGTCCGTTGTGCTATATGTAGAAGATCTGCTACGCATCTTGGATCCAGCGCTGCCGGGCAAGAGATTAGCCAGGGTTCACAGTTTTATCACTAGGTGTGGTTCAAATAGAGTCTTACGTCTCGCAAAACATTCCTAACTTAGTTTAGCTCCCTAAGGTCGCGGAATGGCACGTCGGTTGCCTGATGAACTCCAGCCAATGATGGGGCAATGTTCTGCCAATTCTTCTAGAGCAGCGTAATTAGCTCCTGGCAGGAGTACAATCATATACGAATTTCCTTGCTGCGGCATAAACGAACCTTTTAACATGCAATGTGGGCTGAAACGGCTCTAGCACAATTTACCTCTGCCTAAAACAATCTCCTAGGTGTGCAGCAATGTTACACTGCGGGTTAGTCTAGCCTTTTACCGAATTACCAATACCTTCCTTCATCTCGCAATGCTAATCGTAATGAGGGCGGTTCTTCACCTCTACTGACGGACATCGGCTCGAAATGAGAGGCACCAATTCTCAGCCCGCCTATTGATACAATATCCCGTCCCGTACAGTACCTATATGGGACTGGGATGCAATGGTAGGCGGATCGAAAGTTGTAGTGAAATTATTTGATATTCGCAATGAACATCTGCCGTGACTTTCTAGCAGATCAAAGCCATAATGGTAACGGCAATAAACTAGAAACAAGACTGTATTGCGGGCACCGAGATAATCTGGTGTGGAGTTTCTGGCAGACCATATTCATCTATCAGCCTCTTTCACGTATCTTGCTTTCTTTGTTGTATGAACCTTTACCTTACGGATCTATGCGCTACTAATAACTCTAAACCGGGCGTTGTTGGTTTTTACCGAGCTGCCACCTACTCGGTCGCCTTTCCTTTTGACGCGGTGGACAAAGACGCGGCGGACAAATCATAACATATCTCAACATATAGTACTTCATATTCTTAGTGTCTTCAATAGGACGGCCACATGGCGATGAAACAATGGTTCGACTCGCGAAATTCAATCCCATCTGGAGGTTAGCTCCTGGCTAAGGCGATGTCTAGTCTAAGCTAGCCCTGCTAGTAGTCTATCAAGCACCATTTTCAGGGTTGAAGGTATTAACCGGCAGCTTTCCAATTATGAATATTGCTTGAGGTAACGGACTTCAGACAAAGTCTTTATAAAACGGTCTCATCTATATTCTTGGTGCGTAATACACTAAGAGCTGTATCGTAAGAGCGCATATGGCTCACTTGCATAGCACAGTTAAATGTTAAAATCAATCCAATAGCAAACATCCAAATACAGGGTGAACGATGCCGTAGCATAATGAGCAGTTCAATAATATTTGGCTAGCAGGAGTATAAATAGGCAGATCCGCGAAAACTTGAGTAGAATAGTTCCATAACCCATCGACAGAGGGGGGCTTGAAGATCCAGAAAGGAAATAAATGCAACGATATAGCGACACTGGTGCTTACTTGAGAATTGTCACAAGAAATCTACAACATACTTCTGGGCATATTTTTTAAGGCTTGCCGAACTCCAAGATCACCGAGGATTTCTGCTACTGTCAGTAAGGAATATACTTTATTGAAAGGACAGACTTACCTTCTGCACCGCCCAGGATAGCATCAAATTTATATCTACAGAAGAAGTCAGCCTAACAAGAATATTAGACGGAACAGACCGCTAACGTTCTATGGAACATTTCAATTGTCTTTCCCATGCCAGTCCGAGTAAGTGCTCTTCCGCCAAATATCTGAACAGCTTCGTCCGCACACTCATGAGCACTCCGCGTAGCAAACATTTTCAGTAACCCGATCGGGCCTGCAAGGTGGGCTGACTGTTGCTTATATGGCATGAGGGTCATCTGGTACGTGATATTCTCCAACCAGGCTTGGTTTGCCTCGCAATGTGCGATCATTTTAGCAAGCCTGGGATTGTCAACCTCCATATAGCTGAACAGTCTGGGGCAATTCACTTCTGACGTATCGCTGGCTGCTCGATAAGCTTTTCCCCAAAGACTAGTCTTTGATTACTCCATTTGATACATTCTTCCGTCACTAGCCGGCTTACACGAATCACAGCATCTGTGTTAATGTCAGTATACTGATCTTGAATTATGGTACGACAAGAGTCTCTCTCCTTACTAGACATCATCCATCTCTCATGATTGAAGTTTGGAAGTATCACGTGAATGCCTTTGTTTTCTACGCCAAGTAAATTCTCCACAGGAACTTTGACGTTCTCAAATGTGACACTAAGAGCCTCCAGGTCAATTGCATGACGAGATATTTATTAGAAGATAGTGGGCCAACATACTATGCGGTGCCTGCTGTGGCCGAATATGCTGTCTTGATTGGGGTTGTTTCTACCCCTTCGCATCTCTCAATGAGGACAACTGATAAACCTTTATCTATCAGTTTTCAAGATATTAGCGCATCCTATTCTCTCCAAATTATCGAACTCATTTATAACGGGAGTAAACTTGCCAGTGTTTACGCCGGTTACGAAATACTAAATATCGTTAGAGGAAGTCCCCACAAGACTGGTACAAAGTTACATACATCGCAAAAGACGCCATTTGTGATCCACTTCTTAGTGCCATTCACCATGTAATATTTTCCATCGTTTGTCTTCTCCGCCGTGGTTCGAATACCAGGAACATCGGATCCGGCAAATGCCTCGGTAATAGCCAAACATATCTTCTTCTTGCCACTAAATACCTCTTGGGCAATTCTGCTCTTCCATGCATCATTGTTTGCAAATTGGAGGACTGCCGAAAGAGAAATAATCATCCTAATGTAACATCAGTTAGGATCTCAATACGTTTCTTCCTTTTACATACCCAGTCAGATTTCCGTCCTGGAATCCACGAGCATTCGCGCGAACCATTTCCTGGCCCACAATCAAATCATGGAATGAATCGAATTCTTCTCCCTTAACAATTCCACCAAGTAATTGTACGCCATGTAAATGCATCCCAGGACCAAGGCGCATATGGAGGATGCCCGCCCTTGACATTCGGTCAATCAAATGCTGGGGAATATGCTGACCAGTCCTCTCACATTCCTGGGCCACAGGAGTAACATACGTGTCCGTGAATATCCTCAATGCCTTTTGCAAACGGCGATGGCTTTCTGTATAATATGGGCTGTTGAATTGCGGGGTAAGCCACGTTGGTTCGCCATAGGGGACGAGGCTTAAATCGCCTGGGTGCTGTTCGATAACGTGAGACTCCTCTCCATCAATTGTCCCAATGCAGAGATTTCCATATTTCTGAAGGATTTCTTGCCGGTGGAGGTTATAAAATGCTTCTGTTGCATCTCGTCCTGCGACCTGCCTTAAGACCGATTCTCCGCCAGGGTGCGCATCCACAAAGCCTGTAACATCATATACCTTCGAGTCGATGATAATCTAGAGGGAATCCGCGAAATTATTTTTTGCAACCTCAGCACGGGTCAGCAACTGAGGCAACATCATGGTTGATTTAGTCTGTATCTCCTATAGTTTGCGATTTGAAAGAGCAAGCGGGCCTACCGAGAAGCTTAACCCGGGTACGTCAGATTGTTATATGCAGAGAAATAAAGAGAGAAGCGTAAGTGCTGTCAAGACACCTTATGATTCTTTTTATGCACGGTGCTCAATTTGAATCGTGCTGCATTTATAGGTGACCGAGGTTAGTGGCTGAAACAATACTGCATAAACTAGTTTTCGACAACAATATTCGGAGAACGGAGCATCCCGGCCTTCGATGCCAAAAATTTAAGTGTACATTATTAGCCTACACAATTGTGGCTCCGCCGGATTGAGTTATTAATGCGAGGTGTACACTCTATTATTAGCTGGTATAATTGTACAGCTACATCGCAATGCTAGCTATAAACTAGCCCTATCGGGACACCCATATCCACCGCTAAGCACGTATTATGGTATATACAGTAGTATTTTCGGATCCGAATTCCAACTTCCTCGTATGCTCCACGCTTCTAGACCAGAGAAATCACCGTGAGTCCCCAAGACTTCAATTAAATCAATACCTTCCAACCCCTCATGGATTCTACCGACACAGGGTTCAAGAAAGCGTTTGAGGCTTCCGTGAAACTTGATGCAAAGGGAAAGTCGAACGCTGGTAAAATGAAGGTTCCGGAAAAGAGAGTTGCGAAAAAGAGGGCTGCGAAGGCTTGCGCAGCATGTCGCGTAAGGAAGGTTAGGTGCGATCTTCTGCAGAGATATCATGTTTCTGCTGACGGCACAGTCGCCTGTTCGAACTGTGTCATGGACGGCATCAGATGTGTGATTCAGGAAAGCAAAAGCCGCAAGTGAGTTTGCGAGGCTCTGTCCGAGTAGGATTTATGCTGATGTGGACCAGAAAACATCCAAATAATAGTCAGCCCGCCAAAGCAACAACAGCTCTAGCAGAACATCCCGATATGGTAGAAGCGCAAACTTGGGAAACTAGTTTATTAAATTATCCAGAAATTATGGACACTGAATATCGGAGGTGGAATGGTTTGACCACTGTGTCTAATGATATAGCTAACGGAGATTTCTTGAATGAGAATCATCTCGCTTATTCAATCTGTAAGTTTTGTATTCTGGCTCCTGTAGGACAAAGTTGACAGTCAGTCCAAGCCGCGAATCACCAGCAGAGTGGTGCTAAAATCCACAAACAGCAATCAAATTTTACCAATGAACCGAATTCCGTCTTTTCCCATAATGTAGCCACGATACATGGGAGCACGTCTTATGCTTACCTCAATCCCCTTCTGCCAATTTCCATGGCACCTATGCCAAGCCACAAACTTCCCGATTATCTCAAGCCTGCTCCTGCTCATATGAGCTATATTGATATGAGCTACCTGTTTGATACAGGCGCTTTATACATCCCAACAACACCTGCTAGAAATGCGCTCCTTCAGGCCTATCTCGAATTTGTTCACCCTTGCATGCCTCTAATTGAGACTCACGAGTTTTTGCAGATAATTGATGACGGAACTGGAGAGAACGGCGAATTGAGTTTGCTGCTATTTCAATCGGTTATGTTTGCAGGCACAGCCTTTGTCGGCATTGAAGTTTTAAGAAGTATGGGTTATTCAAATAGGATGGCAGCTCGGAAAGCATTCTTCCAAAAAGTTAGGGTATGTCTCGTCCTCACTTTCATAGAATGTGCTAAAAAGTATAGATCTTGTATGACTTTGACTACGAAATCGATCGCATCGCCGTTGCACAATCTCTACTCCTCATGACTTTCTGGTATGAGACACCCGACGATCAGAAGAACACTTGGCACTGGTTGGGTATAGCAATTTCCGTCGCATATACGATCGGTTTACATCGAAATCCAGAAAAACTAAACATCGAGCTCAAGAAGAAGAAACTCAGGAAAAGGATATGGTGGTCATGTTTTATGCGCGACCGTTTGGTTGCATTAGGCATGATGAGACCAATAAGAATACAGGACGATGCTTATGACGTTACAATGCTGACGGAAGAGGATTTCGAGATTTCTTCTACTTCCCATAATGTTACTATTATCTCAAGTTATTGCACATTAGTCAGAGATGTTGAAGCACAGAGACAGCTGGCTCAGATGTGCATATCGAAAACAAAACTCTGCACTTGTATAAGCCATGTGCTGACGGCACAACATTCCTTTATAATTCTCGCACGAGGGCCACAGGGACAGGATGGATATTCTCGTCCCGACGCGGTGCCTTTTCTCAAATTACTGGACCAGGCCAGTGAGGTCAAACGTTGTGACGAAGAGTTGAATACATGGGCCGCAAAGCTACCTGAATGCTGCCTGTACGGAGAGAAAGTTGATCCTGGAACGAGTGGAGCCTTGGTCTTCTTGCAGAGATCTCTGCTGCACATGGTATATTTTGCCGCTGTTTCTGCTCTGCACAGGCCACAGCTCTTTTTCTCAGGCCCAATTACAAAACGAGACAAATATCAGAAGCTACGGGATCTTTCTCTCAAGAAGGTCCGTCTCGCATCTAAAGAGATCACCTCTATGTTACAAAGACTCCATGAAAATAGGCTTGATAGGTATCTCCCAACAACTGGTGTTATGGTCTTGCTCCCAGCAGTTATTGTTCACCTACGTGATATCAAGGAAGGCAATGGTGCAGCCAGGCAAACTGCCATGGATGGCTTCTATTAATGCATGGCCGTGCTTGAAACATTAAAGGATATCTATGCGTCCGCTAATTTCGCAATTCAGTTCATCGAAGCTGCATTACGGAAAGTCGGTATCGATACCGAGAATTGTTACTTGGGGCCACGAGAGAGCGTGGGGTGTGATGATAAACCGCTGACAGTTATTGACGACCTGATTGAGGGTGTGTACATGTTCCCGAACGTATCTCGACATACACCTTCGCTTTCTGAAGAGGGTAGGATTCATTTGCTTGGAAATCGTACAGCTGATACTAGAATCATTATGGATGAGTGCTTTTATCACAGTACTTTAATTGGTCTTACACCAGCTGGACCAGAAACACATGCGGAGACGAGTACAGCTACTTCAAACAGTGACCTCATATGTAACTACAATAACAATGGGGTGGACACTCCCGGGCTGGCAGATGTGGGTACGGATATCAATATTAACGACTATATCAATTCAGATAGAAGCTGTAATAGCATATCCCCTGTGTATGTATAGCAGTATATTAGGCAAATTCACTATATATAAGATTTCAACACCGAATTGCTTCACTTCTCCCCTGCAATCAATTTAATCAGGTACTTTGATAGGAGAAAGCGACGCGACATCACACTATCTCGACTTTAATAGTGTAGTAATAGAGCTACAAGAAGAATTATATATTAAGCTTGCTTACCATAGGATCTTCAATTATCTACCTCTTTTCCTTTTCACAGATAAGATTACATGCATTATGTCTGGTCTTATTTCAGATATCACGTCTCTCTATTCTCGCATTCCGACCACTACCAATCCGCGTTCTCTATCTGCTACTTGACTATTACTACCAATATGATCTGCCAAAACAAAATTCTTTGCAAGCAGTGAAATATGTAGAAACCCTTAGAACCGTCAGCGTAGTCTACTCCAACCAAACCAGAACCCCAGCCAAGGCAAGTACAGACTATCCCCAACAGAAACCAGCATCCGAACTCAAAATAGTGACCCCCAAATAGCGAGCGTCACACCCTGCTCAGTTGGCAGTTACACCACTCTATATAAAAGCGGAATCAATGTTTGTTGTTGTGCGGGGAACTGAGATTCTGAGTTCTTTGGGATCGAAAGTTTGCCACTAGAGGATGCTCGGCCGATTCTCCGGTGTCTCTCGCAAAACTAACCAAAGGTAGCTCTGATATGAGCTTCTATGGGAGGCTGAATTGACTTGTATTTTCGATGCCCTCGTCCAGCAATTTTTGCGAGTACCCCAATCTAATCACGTAGGGCCAGGTTCCCTACCGCTATATAGTAATTGATATTTGCTGGTGCAAATATATGGCGCCGGGGTGCAGGTGCGGGGATAATCGTTTGGCGTCGCTATTAACGGCCGGCCACCGTGTGATTGAATAGTCTGTTGTTGGGTATCCATCCTCCACTGATCAACACCGCATAGTACGGGCTATCGCATTAAGGCGCCTTTACAGTAGTAATGAAAGGGCTATGTCACATGTATTGAGGCGCAGCGGTTGTATCCTTACCCTGTATGAGGACAATTCTGCGTCACGTTCACGGCAAAATATTCACCCTCATTAGGTAGATTGTGGGTCCTCGAAAAACGGTATTATCACTGTTGGAGGGGGTTTGTCGAGTTGGATATCGCCTGCATACGGGTCAGGCTTCGGATCCAAATATTGTTTGTTGCACATCGCGAAGATATGTCGCATAGCGTGGAGCACGAACATCCGAAATCATAAAAGGGTCGGAAGTTGCTTTGTTTGGTGGTGATTATGGCAGTGATCTGGTCGGTGGTTGGAGTATTGTGAAGGGTTGGCCGCGGTTTCTTCCTTCTCCCGCTAGCCGCACAGCAATTCTAGGGATCGGGGCTAGTGAGCTCTAGATACATCCCTTGACCGAGCCATTTGTGACGGAGCTAGAGGTCCGCCATAGACCGTGAAAGCTCGGATAGCTTGCGTTGTGGTTAAGAGTAACAGAAGAGAAGGTAGATGTTATATGCTGAATAACCGTTTTATCAAGTAACCTTAGTACTTAAAAATTGCCCTTTATATTAAACTAGATATCCTTATTATAGCTATACAATGGAATGGTGATTGATTCAACTACCTTACTCTCTAGCTAGGGCAGTAGCTTGTACAGTATGATATTGCTTCCTTAATGGATATCGATGTAGTTGAATCGCTTGATTCTGAGCCACCTGATCTACCTGATCCCGAACTACCTGAACTGCCTGTACCTGGATTAATTGATTATCCTGGTCCTGAATTGACTGAACCCCATGATCATATATCCATTGTTCTTGTTCACCCAGGAGAGATCGAATTTGTTATGGCCGAATGGTCATCACGTGGCTAGGGCTAATGCGCGGAGCGCAGCTGAGATGCTAGTGCGACGCACTAGCTACGTCGACTCCTAGATTATGGGAGTGAGACTCTGATAAAAAGAGAGTGATCCTCTCTAAGGGTTCTGTAAGAAATAGTCTGTCTTTTGAATTGATCTCTGCTTCAGGACACGAGAGTTGTCCTTGAAGCTCATACGATACTACTGCCTGTGTTGCGCTTGTGATTCCCTCCCATTACGCCAGCCTCTGTATAAGCACCCTTGCAGAGGGGCTTATATACCAAATGCACCGGGTGTAACTTACCCGTGCCACAGTACCCTTTTCTTCCTCATTCCACTTTAAGGAGCACAGTTTGTGGATTCTGTCCTGTGCTGCCGTAGCTGACATGATATTCTAGTCCTCCATGCTACAAAAAGGACTGCGGAAATGTCCGCCTCGGCTATGCGGAAGCTCTGGGATTGAGAGACTTTCTAAATTCGTAGCGCTGACCTATCTCAGCACCCGCCCACACCGGGGGTACCAGAGCACGATCATTCGCAGCATAGACAGTGATAGCGGGTCGATCACGGCTACGGCCAGATAGGACACTGTGGGGGCGAAAGCTTAGACATCAGAAGGCATTGCGGCAGCGGATAGCAGGCAGTACATGGGCCAGGCAATGGGCCAAGATTACTTGGTAAATTGATCGACGGCACCGTGACATGCGGGTTTGTCGGGATCTGTAGGCTTCAACAGTTGGCTACCACAGCCCGTGGGTGCATCAAGGCATGGTCGGACCTTCGTGCATACAATCCTGGTGCCTGAGTGATCTGCCGCGGCACGGCCGGCTTGTGCAACTAAGTTGGCGCGCCCGGTTTTCGTAATAGCATCTACCTAGTCGAAATAAGGTTAGTTTCGCGAGTGGCGACAGGGACAGCTAAGGAATCTGAATGATTAACTTTGGACCACGATTATAATGGGCAGCAAATGGGACTAGGATCAATGCCTAAGGACCTCCTCCATACCAGTATT
This sequence comes from Oidiodendron maius Zn, assembly GCA_000827325.1. NCBI lineage: Eukaryota > Fungi > Ascomycota > Leotiomycetes > Myxotrichaceae > Oidiodendron > Oidiodendron maius. The sequence goes on along the minus strand of KN832886.1, from coordinate 813,180 downwards.
CCGACGATGCGCGAAAAAGTTTGAGCTTCATTTGAGTGTCCCCTGGGACACGTTGTATTCTGACAGAATGCTTGAAATTTACCTGTTCAACAACCTTATTTTTACCCATACATCTCCAATATAACTTCAAACAGGCTCCCTTGTCGTCGCCATACCAATCTGGATGTAATTGCCGGTTCTCATTACTAAATATGTATATTCTACATACCGAGCCGTCTGTCACGGGAAAGCCCATCCCTCCAACCCAATACTCAGCATACATAACTTCTAATGATTCCTTTGATAAAACTTCCATACATTGAAACGAGCACCACAAACCGCACACCAAATATCCCATCAATAGCTGTGCCCGCAAACTATTAGATGTTGTTAGAATATAGATGCCTCGGATTATTACCTGGTCTGTACCTATTGCAACAACCACCTACTCTGTCTAGTAATGTGACCGAGAACGATATCACGCTATTATTTCACACGTAAATGCAAAACATTTACCCCGGCGATTCAGTCTATCACTAATTTTCCCTCGAGACATTTACCCCTCGCCCACCATCGCCGCTCTTCCGGGGTCGTTGGGCCACCGGACGGATGGATGTGCATTGCTGGTCGGGTGCTTGCTTTACAGTACAATCTTAGCGGCGCCCTGTACCGCTCAAGGCTGTACTACACGGTCCAAAGCTAGCGATACGTCTATCATTACCTGCCTAACTCCCCCGCCAGCACTCTGTGCGTCTCTGGTTAAAAACATAAATACCGCCACGTGTTTGTATTTCTCCCTTCCTCTCTTCGACTCCGCTCTCCTCGACTATATCCTCTTATCGCCCCGTATCTTCCCAACTTGTTGTTATTCTTGTTATTATATATGAGCTCGTCATGTCCGCTACTGAGACTACAGACTATACAGTTAAAGTCGATACTGATGTCCAGTCCAACAGCGATGTCAACGGCCAGAAAAGCAGTACGATCCAGCGTTTCCACGATGGCAACCAGTTGGCCCACCTCAACACAGGTGAATCTGCCCGGTATGCGGCCTTTGGAGGAGAACTACAACCTGGCCTCTACAAACCCACCACCGAGCGCAAGTTCGCCAACCCAGCGCCGCTGGGATTGAGCGCCTTCGCCCTGACCACCTTTGTGCTATCGCTCATCAACGTCCAGGCTAAGAATGTGACTGAGCCGAACATTGTTCTAGCGCTGGCCCTTGGTTACGGTGGTCTTGTTCAGTTACTAGCGGGCATGTGGTATGTGTTATACAGATACGAGTGATAAATTCAGGTATTACCTCTTCAGTTCTGGGTTAATTCAATACATTAGGGAGATGGCTGTCGGAAACACATTCGGCGCTACTGCACTCTCCTCATACGGCGGCTTTTGGATCTCCTTCGCTATCGTACTGACCCCCGGTGGCTTCGATATTGCATCGGCATACTCAGGCAATGATTTCAACAACGCTTTTGGTTTCTTCCTCACCGGGTGGTTCATCTTTACTACCATCATGGTCTTCTGCACGCTTCGCTCCACCGTCGCCTTCTTCCTGACCTTTTTTTTGGTAGACATGGCCTTCCTGCTGCTCGCCATTGGCTGGCTGCAGGGCGAGGGTGGTGCCCCCAAGGCTGACATCATCAAAGCTGGTGGCTACTTCGGCCTCTTTGCAGCCTTCGGAGCGTGGTACAACGCGTTCGCGGGTATTGCCGACGATAGGTACGTTCGAAAGCGAATTCATCTCCAGCCCAGCTGACGATCACAGCAACTCCTTCTTCGTCGTCCCTGTAGCGCACTTCCCCTGGTCCGCCCACGCCATCGAGGCCCGCGCTAGAACCAATCACAAGACCGTCTAATCCTTGATCTCGCCCCGCTCAGCTTCCCCACATTATAAAAAGGCCGAAGCCCATTGAGAAAACGGATGAAATAACATTTTCCGGTGGCTAACGTGCTGATCGGTAGACATAGTTAGGAATGAACTCTTAAAATGTAATCTTGGATATATGGAATTGAGCTCTCTTTGGTTAACACTTCATGTTTTTGCAGAATTTCTGCATATTTATCTTCTGAGCTTGTCGACCCCAGTGTACTAGAAGGTGCGATTTACTTACCCCCTACTCATAACGATGCATACATATACCTTAAGACAGATAGATGCTAGATGGGGTTGTAGATCTGCTTTGCTCTCTTCTTACAGTACAATGGAAGATGAGGATGGCCAGATGGCAACCTATTGAACATTACCTTTTACTTATTGCACACTACCTTTTAACTGATCATGATGATTATGAGTGATTTTTTGATGAGCTATTGTCCTCTATTACAGGCCTCTTAACGGCTTCAATATCTCTGTCGCATCACTTCAGGGCGTCAAAGCATACTCCGTCCCTCTGACTATTTAGAGCCTCTTACTGGCTCCTAGAGACTACCAGGACGTGGTACTTGCCCCTGAGTGCTTTAATAGTCACGACTGTTTAGGTATCTACCGCCGGGATTTAGATCATAGGACCATATAAATAGGGGCCAGCGAAAACGACATCCACGTACCTACCCGCGTAAATTCACCGAGCGCAGCCCGTATACCTACGCCACAGAACTTTTTTGACATGTTCCTTTGCATTAAAGAAGTAATTCCTCACTAGCATCAATTGAAGTTATTCCCGATATTGGAACTGGACTCTGGCGTTTTGCTGGGAGATAATACTCCGGAAGAATACCATTTATGAGGACATAAGAGAGGTCGTTGACACCATACAACTACAGGTATGTATTATCCTTCATTTGGAAAGATTTTCCGTAACAGGGACGACTGAACCTGGTGTAATAGAGAGGATTGTTTCAAGCCAGTGGGAGAATGCGGCTCGAGCAGTTTCGGCCAGGAGCCACGAATTCATTTCCATAAAGGTCAGAACAATGGATAGTGCTCAAGCAACTCGCACAAGATAGTGTTCGCGTGGAAGAATCCGCAGAACTTTGATCATTGGTTAGCGTCCCAGCAACCTTTCCAACGCGCGAAGCTTAATTAGGAATATTTTGCGAGGCACGGAAAATATTATTCAAACCGCGAACCAGCACTGTGAACCTGCAAGGAAAGTGACCCTGCCAACCCCAAGACACCCTCGTCATCCAAGTCGTGAGTGCGATTCTCAGCATCGTACACAGAAAGGGCGGGCATCTGCCTGATTCCCAGCCGAGTCCTTTGACTACTGGCAATATCGAGGACGAATGTGGGCGGAGCGAAGATTCTCGCTGGAGGAAAGTAGTTTAGTTGGCTACATCGTGGCCTGGCGTCAGGTCCCGCTCCAGTGGGGGCGCATTCTTCAACCTTGTCGTATTTCCCCCTGCCGTGAATAAAAAACGGTTGCCTTGCCCATGAATTGTCTGCTCCCTCATTGGTTTTCCACGCTCGAAAGGTATCCAGAAACGGCAATGGTTGGGATATATAGATGACTGCTGCAGAATGCCGCATTCACCTCAAATCCACAGCCTCAAACTTCTTTTAGAAAATCAACAGCCAACATGTCACCGCCAACCAGCCGATTGACATCTGTCCTCTCTCATATAGATCCTTCATCCACTGCTTCAGCAGATGCTTATACTCACAACCATCACATCCACCAACTCTCCCCGACACTCTTTCTCCATCGCGCGGCCCAAATCGAACCAGATGCTGAAGCCATCTTCCACGTTACGGCTGACAATCAGATCCTACGACGATCCTACATAGAATTTGCAGACCGAGCTCGCGGGATAGCTTACTACCTGCTCAAGCATAGCTTATGTCGCGTCGGCATATTGGCACCCAATACGCCTGCATTTCTCGAAAGCATCTTCGGCATTGGAGCAAGCGGTGGAATCAATGTCGTAGTCAATTATAGATTGAAGAAAGAGGATATCACGTACATCCTTGACTTCGCAAAAGTCGACTCCGTTATCGTGGACGTGGAATACATTTCCCTTCTAGATGACTTCAAGACTTTACATCCGAATATCCCAATTATAATTGATACGGACCAAAATGCACCTTCTGGGCCATTTGACGCAGTGGTTCTTGAGGGGCTGAGATGGGATGAAGAAAACGGAGCCAATGGATGGGATGCACTCGAGGCGAGTTGTAAAGACGAAGGTGCAACCATTGCCATTCCGTTCACAAGCGGTACGACAGCAAAGCCGAAGGGTGTCGTCTATACCCACCGTGGGGCATACTTGGCAGCATTGGGAAATGTCATTGAGAGTGGCTTGAATTACCACGTTGGGAGGTGTGGTTATCTTTGGACGCTGCCTATGTTTCATGCTATGGGTTGGAGTAAGTCATTTCTTTGAGTTGTTATTGATCTTGAACTTAATGGCCCAGAGTTGCCATCAATTCAGTGGGCAGAGTGGCCCACGGCTGTGACTTTCAATGCAACTTGAGACTGGACTTAAAATATCCAAGTGGGGATGTGATGTATTAACCCCCTACAACGAAACCAGGCTAAATAATTGAAGACTGGCCTTTAATTACTCAATCTTCAGATTAATCTATGTACCGAATGCTAACAAGGCGTTCAGCATTCCCCTGGGCCGTAACAGCCGTTCGCGGGACGCACTTCTGCCTCCGCAAAATTGACTACCCCCTCATCTGGAAATTGCTCAAAACAGAAGCAATAACTCATTTTAACGCTGCTCCTACTGTCAATACACTCCTCTGCGCTGCTAAAGAAGCCGAGAGGCTTCCGAACCCCATCCGTGTCACTGTCGCTGCATCACCACCTACCGCGCACCTATTTGAGCAAATGACTAACCTAAACCTCATGCCTGTTCACGTGTACGGCCTCACAGAAACTTATGGACCCATCACAAAGGGATATCACATGCCCACCTGGGAGACTCTTCCGACGAAGGAAAAGTACGCTAGAATGGCGAGACAGGGCCACGGCTTTATTACCAGTTTGCCGCTGCGGGTAATTAAGATGGAGTATCCGGAGGGTATGTTGATTGATGTTGCGAAAGACGGAAAAGAGATCGGAGAGGTTGTTTTCTTCGGAAATATTTGCGCAAAAGAGTACCTTAATAATCCCCAAGCAACAAGGGAGCTGTTTGCCGGTGGGGGGCTTCATTCTGGGGACCTGGCAGTCTGGCACCCAGATGGAAGCATCCAGATTCTAGACCGCCAAAAAGATATTATCATTTCTGGTACGTTTTTCTCTCCGCTTTTGAAGTTCTGTGTTACCTAGGTGTTAATAGTCTTGGAACTATAGGAGGTGAAAATATCTCGTCTGTAGCCCTTGAGTCCATGCTGGTACAGCACCCTGATGTGCTAGAAGCAGGAATTGTTGCAGTTCCTGATTCGCTTTGGGGAGAGAGACCGAAAGCCTTTATTACGATAAAGGAGGGAAAGACCTTAAAGGGGCAGGACTTGATCATATGGGCAAAACATCAGAGTAGCATCACTAAGTTTATGGTACCAAGAGAAGTGGAGATTGTGCAGGAGTTGCCAAAGACAAGTACAGGAAAATTGAAAAAGAATGTATTGAGAGCTTGGGCGAAAGGCGATTACTTAGAGAAGTGAGTTATATGCAGTGTGCGGAATAGTATCACGACCGTATTTATTTTTCAAATCTACCCTGTATCTGTGCAGAGATTTGGGCTCTTCCCACTAAAATAGACCCTGTATAATAAGATTCTAGGTAGGATATTTTTAATTTTAAGTATTTTAATATTTTATTTAATAGGTAGGACTTAAGCGTTTCAATTGCTTTATAACAGTAATGAATAGAAAAGTATTAAAGTAATAACAAGAAGTATACTAGAGGAAGCTCTAGTACTTATATATCCTATACTGGTATAGAGGTGGGTCTAAGATTTAGAAGACAATCTATAGGGTTTCTAGTAATAATTAAAAGATCTTGAACAGAGGCAATATAGGTGCACAGGTTGTAGTCGAATCAAGGTGAAACTCAGTTATATTGACTATTGAGTGATGCAGAGACAACTGAGGGGATTAGACTATAGAACACAACACTTATTATATACCTGCTTAGGTGGCAATATGCGTAAGCCCTTACGACTATATAGTCGTATGCCATTGCGTATGTTGCCACTAACCCTGAGACATCGTGATGTATATGCTTGAAGCCCTGATACAGTCAACACTCCCCTGGCTGAATGTATATGTTTAGTTGAGTAAAAACACCTCGAATACCCTCCTTATTTAACCTCCTTTACTAGCGTCAGGAGCTGTAAAAACCTTATATATGCTGGTGACTTTAGAGCCTTTGTGAGTCCATCAGCTGGCATACAGTCTGTCGGTATATAGGCTAGCTGTAGCCTACCCTCTTCGACCTCCTGGTGTATTAGGTGGTAACGGACAGCTATATGCTTGCTTCCACGATGAAAGGTTGGATTCTTAGCTAATGAGAGCGCGCCCTGGTTGTCTCCATATAGGGTAATAGGGTTCAAGTCCTGACCCTTATATTCTAATCCCTCTAGGAGGTATCGGATCCAGGCTCCCTCCTTAGCTGATTCGGATATGGCTATATACTCAGCCTCTATACTAGACTGAGCAACTACCGACTATCGCTTCGATTGCTATGATACTGGCCCTCCTGCCATAAAACTTATATACCTACTAGTTGACCTGTATATATCACGGTCTCTAGTGTAATCAGAGTCTGTATATAGCCTGATATCTAGTCCCTGTATGCCTCTATAGGTGATACTATATATTATAGTCTCCTTAAGGTATTGTAAGACCCTTCTGGCTGATCTGATATAAGCTGGTACTGGATTAACCAGGAACTGTGATAATATAGAGGCTATAAATGCGATATTATACCTTGTCTGAGTGGCTAAGTAGTTAATTCGCCTGATCAGAGACTGATAGAGCTTGATTTGATCCTTAGAGGCTGTTCCCTGGTAAGGGACTAGCGATTCACTAGCTCCTGGATCAAGGGGTATTGATACAGCTCTATATTCTAGTATACTAAACTGATCTAGGGTCTTATATATATATATATCCTGACAAAGGGTTACCTGGTGCCTTTGTCTATTCTATATAAACCTGACCCCTAAGAAGTACTAGTACTGGTCTAGGTCTTTTATATCAAAGGTCTCTGATAGCTACTGCTTCAGCTTCTTAAGCCTCTCTTGTAGTCCGATTAGCAGGAAATCATCCATATATATAATAATTATTAAGCCTGTATTAGTATATCGATATATATATTGATCTGTAATTAAGGGCAGGTACCCTAGCCTTTTAAGGGCTGCTTTCAGGGTGAGTTGCTAGAGTCGAGGTGACTGTTTTAGACTATATAAGGCTTTTTAGAGTAATAGAGCTGTCTCCCCTGGCTTGAATATATTAGGGAATAGCTCCTAGCTATCAGGTAGATTAATATAAACCTCTTCATTAATATTACTATATAGGAAGGCTGATTTGATATCTATCTAATCTACTACCTAGTCGTTTACTGCTACAAGCCCTAGAACAATCCTCTAGATGGCTGTATATACAACACCAGCAAAGGTTTGATTATAATCCAGGCTATATTGTTGTTTATATCCTTTGACTATCCAGTATGCCTTATACTAGATAATCTGGTTATCGGTATTATGCTTGATCTTGAATACCTACTTAGTACCTAAGGGCTTCTTACCCTGGGCTTTAAGATAGCCTTTACTGACTAATACTGCTCTCCAGGTCTTATTCTTAATCAGGGACCTTAGTTCTGTATATATGGCTTCTAGCTACTCTAGCTAGTCAGATAAGTCCTTAGCCTCCTGTACTGTTCTCGGCTCCTTATAGTCTGAAATAGCTGCTATATATCCACTAACCTGAGTGGCTAGTAGGGTAGTTGTAAATAGGGCTGGATTACCCTAGGTGTATAATCGAGTGATCTATTGATTTAAGAGATCTAGGGGAGGCTAGTCCTGGTTACCCTAAGCCTTACTCCCCTGACTAGACTCCTCTTAATTGATTTGATTAGGTAGTCTAGTCTGACTAGGTGTCTTTGAGCCTAGTTGTATAGTTGGTGGTTCTAAGAACTTTACCTTATTCTTTGATCCTTTTAGTTAACCTCTCCCTTTAGGTACAGGTAGACTAGGATTACTATTACTGTCCTGATCTGCTTCTGTATCGACTATAATAGTCGTGAGAGGGTTATACTCTTGATTAAGGCCACTGTCTTCCCCTTGGCTAGTAGCTTTAGGGGTGTATTTGATTTCCTCTAGTAGCCAGATTAAATCAGGTGTATTTTCTGGGTTTTTATAGGCTTCTTCTAGAGGCTTTGATTTATCGAATATATAGTGTAATATTTGTATGATCTTTTGAGCCCTGCCTAGGAGGTAGATATAGTATATCTTACTCCCCTTAAACCCTATAAAGTAGCCTTCCTCTGTATAAGGGGCTAGCTTTATGCTCTTGATCCTTCTCTCCTTAGGGATATTTATATATACCTTATAGCCTAGGATATATAGGTGGCTGATATCTAGCAAGTAGTTAGTGTCTTGTAGTCCTAGTTGGACCTAACGTTTAAATACTTCTGCTAGAGTTATCTTATCAAGTGAAGAGATGGCTATATAGTTTGTAATATAGACTATATCTAGCAGTATTTCAGGCTATAGTTCTAGTAGCAGGTTGGAGTCCTTAATAGTACTCTTTACCTTACTGAATATTGTGCGGTTTGTATACTCTATAATACTATTCTGTTCAGGTATATAGGGAGTAGTGATCTCAGACAGTATTCTATACTTCTTTAGCTGCTGGACTAGCTTGTCTCTACTATACTCCTTGCCCCTGTTAATCCAATATATCTTTATAGTAGCATTCTACTGTATCTTAACCAGTTGATTGAAATATACAATTGAATGATATATATTACCTTTATTCTTAAAGGACTAGGCTTACCTAGCATATATTATATTGTCTGTAAATAGGCTAGCCTATATATAGCTATTAAAGCTGACTGGTGATATCTTCTCGATATCAATATATACTAGTTCAAATACATTCTATTATCTTGATTGAGGTGTATATAATACATTCTGAATCGAATTAGCTACCTAGTATATACAGTACAGCCCTGGCTCTAATTGGCTAGCCTTAATCGATATACCCTTTATAATCTGTACTGTCTCTTTTACCCTATCTAGAGAGGTATATAGTAGACGTTTATACTATAGGACTAAGGGCTTCAGCTTTAAGCTCATTGAGCTTAATAATATATATATAAATATAGGCTCCTTTATTACCTTTAGGAAATGCCCTGACTTAGTAGTCTTGATTGGAGCTACTGGTTCATTATTACCAGTATAGAGGACTCCCTTCTTAAGGTATCCTCCTCTAGTGTATTTTTTGAACTACTGTCTAGAGAAGAGGTTGATTGGTATAGAGGGTAAATGTAATATATCCTTTAGCTCTAGCTTTAGAGGCTTGCTATTATAACCCTTAACTTCTATTCTGACTGTATTACTGCCTAGTGGTATAGCAGGTCTATTGGCTGTTAATATAGTCTATAGTGACCTATTATTTAGAGTATAGGACTCAAAATTTGTATATATATATATAATATATAATGCTACGCTATTGTTGAAACACTAGGAGTGTTATGCTAGCCCTGACTTAGTTGGAAGGGCTATTAGTAAGAGTACTAGTATATTGTCTTTATTATCCTTATTATTCTTCTTCTTCTGGTTCTTACCCCTTGAGAGTCTTAGTTTAGGGTACTTTAGCTAGTATTTAGGCTCAATATAGCCTTCCTTTTTGTAGTGGCTATACTTGACTATATTACCCTTATTCTTATTACTCTTATAACCCTGGCATCCCTTTTTTGTGTCTGGCTTCCTACTATATAGTGTAGTTGTTGCTTTTTCAGCTTTCTGAGACTTGTCTAGGATATTAACTATAAGGTCTAGCAGGGTTAGTGATGTTTTATATATATTAGACCTTTGCTAGTCTGCCTATATAGGGTACTGTATGTCTAGGAGTGTAATAAAGTTGATTGTATAAACCTCCTCTAGTAGGGGTAGTCTAATAGTATCAAGTTTTGACTTAAGAGCCTTGTATTAGTCAACAAATACACTAATCGAGTCGTGGTGTTCGACTTTTAGGGTATTGTATTTAGTTAAATACTTGTGCTTAAGGTTCTACCTAGTTGAGGTATACCTCTAGTCGAGTAGGTGTATTATTTCAGCTGGATCTGTAACCCCCTTTAGCCTTACAGCCAGTTCAGGGTGAACTGACCCCTTAATTGATATCGTATATATTATCCTCTGGTAGTTAACTTCATCTGATTCAGCTATAATCGACCCCTTTATAATGAACTTGGCTAGTCCTTTTGAGCCTAGGAATAGGGTTATATTATCCTTCTAGTCCTTATAGTTATCTTCTCCCTCTAGCTATATAGGCTTAGGGAGGAACATCGAGCTGGACCCTTGGTTGGCTATAATTGCTGCCTATTCAAGTGATTTGAGTTGAAGCTGGGTGATTCCGACTAACCTAAGGCAGCCGGGCTTATAACCTCTTGAACAGAGGCAATATAGGTGTACAGGTCGTAGTCGAATCAAGGTGAAACTCAGTTATATTGACTATTGAGTGATGCAGAGACAACTGAGGGGATTAGACTATGGAACACAACACTTATTATATACCTGCTTAGGTGGCAATATGCGTAAGCCCTTACGACTATATAGTCGTATGCCATTGTGTATGTTGCCACTAACCCTGAGACATCGTGATGTATGTGCTTGAAGCCCTGACACAGTCAACAAAAGATATATATATAATAATATATCAGTTAGGAAAATTTGTATATATAGTCCTTTATGGCTATAGAGCAATAAAGCCTTAATAATAGATCTATATAAAATAAAGTCAGCTCTGTTTAGCCTAGGCTTAGGTAGAGTCAAAGAAAGCTCCTAGAATGGAATAGGCGCAAGGGGGTCTACAATACCAACAGTAAGATAACAAATAAGTAACATAATAGGTTTACAGTTATACAGGGAGCGATATCAGAATAGAACCTGTAGGTCACAGAGCTATGGGAGCTACAAGACACTTATAGAAGGGAAACCACAGTCTCTATGTTACCAATATAAGGCTTAGCTCGTCGTCTTTAAGTGTTCGGCCTACGTATTGGGTTACCGTCGCATATAACGGCTTCTAGAGAGTTTATCGCGTGATATGTCGATTTTTATGCAGAACTCTCTTATTTTTTGCAACCACTCAGCTAATCCAGGGTTTACATTGACTGCAAAGACTGATATGTTACTAAATACAGATTGCAAGGAGCGTAATATTCATCCTTGAAGATCGTAAAGCCTCTTCCTTTAAGACTGCATGTTTGAGCTAATGCAGTGCAATTCCCCGTGTTATGCTCCTGATAGCTGGTGGTTAGCCATCACCAATGCTATTCCATTTCTAGCTGGAGATAGTTATGTAGGAGCCATGTTGCGTAAGTCCTTCGGTGGTCGATTTCTCCAAACTGCTCAATTGAGAGGCGGTAAGCAATGATGGCATGGGCAGGGCTGTCCCTACAAGGATGAAAATCGACATCGTGATAGCGACGGTGACACATTGGAACTTCATATTGGCTTCTGTATTTGGGATAGAGGAAGGTTGTGATGAAGGGCAGAAATATATGAGGAAGATGAGAGAAAAAGTTAGCAAGGTGTCTGTGCAAGATAATCTGAGTCGCTTACGGAGCCGCGAGCTCGAAGAGTGCATACCTACGCTCAATATATACTCCTTCAAGTGGATTTACATTCCTACCTAATTCTGATATACTACAACACAAGGTTGGAGGATGAGGCTCCTTCGTTTCTATAGGAGTCGCTAAAGGTATCGCAAACCCAACTGAAACAGGAAGACACCCCAACTTCTATATTCTGCTGGAAGCTTCGATTACAAAACTAGGAGAGAGTAATCTTACCATTGGAGAGAGATAAATTTCCATAGAGCAAATTAAGATTTATATAATTATAATGATCCATATGCAGATGTTATTGCTTACAAAGTGTTGGCCGACTTCTTTCTATGTTCTATAATTTGCGATTTATCTTGTATTAATAGAGGTGCTCACCCTGAGTTCATATTGATGGCAGGATTTATACATGAAACAACGAAACTAAGCCCTCAGGACGTCGCAATACGGCTGTGGTGGCCCAAGCTGGCTATTGTTGTATTCTGGTTGGCCTTGGCTTATTACTGTGCCGTACTCAAGCGAGTCAAGGAGATGCCCTAACCACATCAGTGGAGTGTCTTCCCCATAAAACTCTGGAGGCTTTACAGGCGTGGTGGCTGAGCCGTAAACACCCCCCCGAAAGCAATCTTGCTGGATAGGGAAGAGTTTGCGAGACTTGTAGTTTCTATCCTTACTCTGCTCTACTATAGTTTATTGTCGCTCTTTCTTTACAATATTTATGGGTCCTCGCCTTCGTCTAAATAAAAATTGTACCAACCGATTAAATTACGGGGATGGATTGGCTCCCAGGTGTGACATGTGGTTCTTACGACGGAGGTCGCCAAGGACGTGATGATGGTTAGGCTGGATGTAGATGAAGCGCCCGTTAATTGGGATCGGTTCTCAATGTCTCATCCTCCTGGATGACTGTCTCGCGAGGAATCCAGGGGTGTGTTTTCACATAGTTTTGCTTCGCAAAATCGATATTGAAACACTCGAACCGTAAGGACCATATTGAGGTAAAGACATACGGGAGTTTTGTATAGTTATCTGGGGATTTGCCGATTAGAGAGGTCCTTAACCTCTTTCCCTACAATTTTCTCTATCTAAAAATATAATCAAGGTTCATGATGGTAATATGTAGCCAAATATGCAACTCATACACTTCAAGAGCGTCATCGATGTGCTAAGCACTTTAGAACACAGTCTCATCATCATTGTCCTATGCATGACACCTCCATGTTATCCCAGACATAAGACCCCGAGGCTTTCGCCACCAAGGAGGTCTTATCCGCACCCCAATCGTCAATGCTTCATTGCTATCGATCAGCACTTCAAACCCACGCCTTAGGACTAGAGGATATTAAAATAGCTACGATTCATCTTGTGTCAAGTAGATTGCCTCCAGCGGATATACCGGATTGAGAAACGAGGAGATTGCTCGCTCAAGGCATCTAATTTCTCTCAGAGTGATCTCTCTCCAGAGGCCGTCGCAGCATTTTAATGTTCAGAACAAAACCTCGGGTTTTCAGACCGCATGAGCCACAACGGTTCGTTCAACGCTAGCCGCCTGCCTGTCTGCGAAACATTACCCATTGCAACCAATATTCCAACCCTAAATCGTTCTGTTATCGCGATCGTATTCTTTAATTATCATATTTCTACATAATATAAGAAAAGGCAAAGGAGGTACAGTTTATTATAAGTATTTCAAAATAAGAGAGTATAGCGTTTAATCATCGAGAGTTATTCGTACTCTTTAACTTCTTTTCTGACTTTAATGGGAAATTTTCCGTCTATATCATGTTCCTGAATGCTACAAAAGGGACTTCTTCTTTCTGCTGCTAATGCTGCTCCATTTCTTGACGCGGAAGAGGTAGTATGTGACTACAGCGATGAAAATGTTGAATAAAATGAACGCCTACACGACGCCAAAGTTGCGCCATCGCTCGCTCCAATAGATTTCAGAGCCCGCTAGTAACTGTTATGCGTTCCGGAAAGAGCAGTACTCGCAGCCGATGGTGGCATTGGGGTTCACGAGGTATCCGGGCGCTTGCATGAGGTACGATGCAAGATACTCACTGCAAGTCTGGCCGGCCGGAGGGTTGAAAATAGGAGTCTCACTAGATGCACAAGAAATAGCTTGATCGTGCAGCTGCGTCGCGGTGATGCCGCCGATACAGTAGGTGAATGGTGACACGATACATGAAGATCCAGAATCCCGGAAGGGCGGAAGGACTCTGCAGCACACACTAAAATTCGCGCAATTCTTGCCACAGTCAATTGCGCTCTTACTTCCATAATAGATTAGTGCGAGAGCAAGTTATAAATTCAGTTGAACCATTTGACGAAGCTGTCGGAAGGTGGTATTAGGGTTTAGTTAATATTTAGCAAGCAAGCTCTGCTATGGCGCTGTGACTTCCCTTTCTGCAATAGCGCCAGCGCTGGCTCTTACCCACGATGCCCCTAGAAGGAGAAACATGTCGGTAAAATAGCCGCGAAACTCTTTTATAATCTGGCGGAAATAAGTTCATTGACCGCGGGGTATTTAGCCCCACTTAAAGGTATAAGAGGAAGGCTGTGACTTGAAAAATTCCTCTTAGATTAAAACAATCCGCCGATATTATTCAGAGCATCTTATATAAGTGTCATTTGCAGCAATCTCAATCGAAATGTCTAACTCCAAGGCCCTGGTTTTAGTTACTGGTGGAACCGGCTTCATCGGAAACCACGCTGTCTCGGAGTTTTTGTCGCATGGATATCGGGTACGAGCCACTGCTCGTAACCAAGAGAGTTGTGACCGCCTCCTCTCTACCCATCGTCAATATCGAGACTACCTGGAAACCCAAATAGTCGCCGATATCACGAGACCTGGAGCATTTGATGAAGCTGTCAAAGACGTTGATGGAATAATTCATATGGCATCTCCTTTCACTTACAAAATAACAGACAATGAGAGAAATTTGATTATGCCAGCAATAAATGGCACAACTAGAATCTTAGAAAGCGCACATTCTTTGGCTCCAAAGGTCAAACGTGTTGTTGTGACTTCTTCATTTGCTGCGATTGCCGATTTTTCCAAGGGGTTGAGGCCGGGACATGTCTATGACGAATCGCAGTGGAATCCGATAACGTACCAAGAGACAAAGGACGACAAGAAAGGTCTTGCATATGGGTGAGCTCCTATCAGATGCAAGGCTCTTTATTCTCTACTAACTGACTCTACAGAGGTAGCAAAAAGCTGGCAGAAGAAGCGGCGTGGCATTTTGCTGCAGTAAACCCCAGCATCAAGTTCTCTCTTTCTACTATCAATCCAGTTATGGTCTACGGTCCACCATTCCCTGGATCTGGAGATCTCAGGCACCTTGGGCAATCTACGTCAGAAATATATGCGCTTATGAATGGATCTATGACGAAGGTGCCACCAACCATGGTGCCTGTTTTTGTAGATGTTCGCGATGTAGCGGAAGCACATCGCCTGGCATTTGAAGCAGAACAACCACTAAGGTTTCTTCTTTCGGGCGGCGATTTCGACATGCAACAGGTATGTGATCTATTCCGGGCTCATATCTCCACGCTGGAGAATCGCGTACCGGTCGGAAGTCGAGGCAAACCAACCATCGGTGAACACTATATCGCTGATAATTCGAGGGCGAGAAATGTTCTTGGAATAAAATTTCGGTCGTTTTCGGAAACATTCCTTGATATGGCGCATGCATTTCTAGAGATGGAGAAGTCGAGAGATAGTTCGCTATAAAGTGGGAATAATAGGAGGAATGTTATACTCTTCTTAGCTGAATGTTCTTAAATTCTGTCGCCTTTGAAGCTGTCTGAGGTTATAATTGGTATATGCCCCTGTTTAAAACGTCATTTTTGGGGGGTTTTGGGACTCAGTTCAACGAATATGATCAAACCGCTAATAATTTAGGGCGTTAACAGCCCAAATTTATAGGTTGGATAGATCTAAGGAATTGTGAAATATTCTGCACAGTATCGGATAATGTGTCGTCACCTAATTGGGAGACTGATAGTAAGTGGGCATAATGAGATCAGTTGCCCCTAAGAACAGCTCAGCTATTCATACGCCACTCTTTTTATTCTCTATCACTAGCACATTGACGTTGATAACCCAGGAGGAACATTAACTGCAATCTTAAATTGATGATTGAAAATAAGTAACCAGAGACGTCGTATTTAATATCTATGTAGTGTTCTTTTAATGGTTACAGTCGCACTTTAATTGAAGCCACCCACTGGCTAACCATCATGAGTTTATCCGCAATGACTGGCCAGACTACTTTTGTTGCTGCCTCTTCTAACTCAACTGAAAACGCGGCAGTTGCGTCAGTACTGACTCAGTTAGCTATATGATCTGAGCGGCATTTCGCCAATGATACGGAAAGTTATTCCATAACTTACAGCAGAGTAATGTGAAACCCGCTATTGTAGCACCACCACGTCAGCAACAATGATCAAGAAAATGATATCAACGGCATAGAAATACTCACAGTTCGCGGGCATGTCGCGCGGTAGACTCGACACAAGTGTTGGTGGTTAAGCCCGCAAAGACGAGATTTGTGATATCGCGCTGTCGGAGTTGATACTCTAGATCAGTGTTGGAGAAGGAACTATGGCAATATATGTAAGTATATGAGACTACGGTGTGGCACAAAGGGTACTGGTACTTGCCTACTGTTCCAGTGGCGGGAAACAACCACATCACCATTGCTAGGCTGAGGTTCAAGTTCTTTGAAAATCTGGCCGCCAAACGCTTCATCAAATGCCTTGTTATCTTTGATCCTGTTCTGGGATGCGTTCATATGGTTCCAGCCGGAATAGGTGTGATCTGTAGTGATCTGATGCAGACCATAGAAGATAGGGATATTAGCCAGCCTTGCGGCTTCGACCAGTTCTTTCATATGTTTGAGAGCGCTGGAAAACTCTAAGCTGGCTTTCATAAGAGGGTACAGCTTCCCATCAAGATGAAGGAAGTCGTTGAGTGGGTCAATAAGAACGACTGCAATATGGGAGTTCATGGTGACAAGACTTAGAAGTTGCAGCTAAGGGTATGAAACTTGTTAAATAAACAGCGAAGGTGATCTTGCACGCAGCGTTGGCCCGCACTCCATTGATATAAGCAGCAACTGTTTAGTAAACAAATAAATACGGTATTTTACGCGCTGGAAAAAGCCAAGCCGTTTACTTTCTGTGGGTACTGAATAGGAAGCGGCCTAATTGGTGATCCAATCCTTTTGCAACACAATCGCAATTGCGCCTTTGGCTGCGCAGAGAGAGCAATTGGAGGGTATGATTAGTATTGTCGTCTAGACCCATCCAGCGCTGTGACTGCCCTTTCTGGAGTAGCGCCATCTTCGGAATTACCTCATCTGTGGCAAACTCTATCCCACAGCGCCGGCTCTGGGGCTTCCACAGAAGCTTCAACGATTACTCCCAAATATAGATCTTTGACACAATTTTGGCAGTCACTGGGCATCTAGATGAGAGTTTGGATCGGCACGCTGCCACAAAACTGATTGCGAGCCGTTGAGTTGAAAGATGCCTCTCTACCCGGGCGCATCACAGGGGTGCGAAGAATGCCGTCAGCGCCACAAGAAAGTATGTACATGTCCCTATCTGAGCGCTCACGCAATCTGGTTTTGATGGTGTAAGTAAACAGTGTGATCTTAGCACACCTGAATGTCGCCGGTGCTGTAGAGCCGGTGTCAAGTGCAGTGGACTGAGAGACCCACGGACGTTTATCCATCGAAATGCCGCAAACTTAGGCCAGCAGTCTCATAGAAGGGCCTTAGCTTCTGCACTGCAGAGTCGGAGACAGTTACAACCAGCTAACGAGGACTCTGGAATCTCAAATGGCCAGGCTCATACGCCACGGCAAACAGCAACGAGCTCTCCCCACAGACCAAGTCCACTTCCAGACATAATATCGGAGCTTTTGCCTGGCCGACTTACGTACTTGACACTTATCGAAGACTTTAAACCCCTTGCATGGAGGGGCATCTTCAGTGGCGATAGAGTGTCGCGGAATCAGCCAATGTACTCCAGTGCAGCATTATGTATTCGAGCCTTACTCCCCCTAACGTCTTTAAGGATGAAGTGGTTGGACCTCCCTATTTTCAGCCTCCTAATGACATATATGGGGGGTCTAAGGAGCGATAGTAGGCTTGTACAACTTGCACAGCTAACATATGCCTCTGCTTTGGAAGAATCACATCCATATATCCAACAAGCTATAGTAGACTGCAATGCGGGGTCACGACCAAAAGCAAACCTCCAATTGCTCTTATTGTTGACGATAGCATTTCAGACGTTCGAGGTGAGATCAAGAGTGTCCGTATTCGGCTTTCTATAGTAACCCCACTAATAAGTTGTTAGTTCGTACGCGGGACCGAGTCATCAGAAGCAGCTCTTTTCACCCACGTCGATGGAGCACTGAGCGTACTAGAATTATCTGGGCCCCAACAGTACCGTTCGGCACAAATACGGCAAGCATTTAGTGGCTTTAGAGGTATCCTAGTAAGCCATTATCGCCCTTTCATCCTTTTGGTTCCGCTCACGATTGATCAGGTCTCAGTTGCGCTACACAGACGCCAGCCAACGTTCCTAGCGGAACCAAATTGGATAGAACTTCCCTTTGAAGGCTTCCGGAAAACAAGAAGGGAACTTCTCCACGACCTTGCACTTCAAATCCCTGGGCTCCTTTACCGAACAGATAGATTAATTTCTGGGCTTGTCAACACGGACGACACATCCGATTGCAGAGGACCTCCGGGGGTTAGCGATCAAGACCATGGGCCGGCCTCTTTGCTCCTTGTTGATTATTATACGATCCTGCATAGAATAGAGGAATGGCTCAACAATTGGAAGTCTTCCGAAAGTGGGCCGCTGTATTGGACCTCCACTCTTCCAATGCCCAGGATGATCGTGGAGGTTGATATGGAATGCATCCCTTCATTCACTGATACAGCCTTCCAACTCCGATTCCTTAGTGGCCAAAAGGCGGGACTTCTTATTACTTACTGGGACTTCCTTCTGGAGCTTCTCATGGGCATAATCGACCTCAAACGAGGTATACCTGATGTTCAGAATGATACATTAGAAGAGGATCTGTATATGGCTCAGAAAACTGCGTGTTTAATCCTTGAGGCGGCTCCTTATCTTTTATCTTGTTTTGAGGGCACTATAGTTTCCAAGGCGCCCCTTCAGACTGCATTAAGGTATTTTGAACTACAACATGTAGGGCCAAGATTCGGACACTGAATGGATAATCGTTCACTCTTGATGATAGTCTTGTTGAATATATAAGTGCTGAGAAACCACTTATTACTTCCTCCATACTCACGTCCTTCTTGAATGCCGGAACTGGGTTGGGGGGGGAGCGGATGTAGGTAGGCAAGTCTCTATACGTGGACATCAGACGCATTCTCTATAGCTCGACAATGGCAGTCCAAGTAGCCAAGATGATCCTCAGGACGGGGCTTCTAGAACAATTCCAGACAGTCCTGTCTACAGTACTCCAATATACAGCATAGATGAAAGATAATTGTTATATAGAAGTAGAGGAGGGCTAGGAAAGGACTGATAAGTGTAGAGATACTGAATAGTTATCAAGGATATAAATAGAGTGTTATAAACTAATAAAGTAAGAGGTAAGGTTGAGGTTACAGCAGCGGCCAGCTAGATATTAATGTTACAGACTGTATTGTTGTTTATTGAGTCATATTATTATAACTTTTTAAATTATATAATGTAGATAGAGCCATTAGTATAACAAACCTGGCCAGTGCTTTCAGTATCACTGTATACAGAAACATATATGACCTAGCAGTACAGCATGTAGGTTTCTATATACACTTATACTGAAAGCAATATACTATACTAGCTAGGTTTGTTATAAGGAGGGACTTTAACTGCTTAAGAGGATTATAAGGGTTAAAATTAGTCTGCAATTTATAAGGAGGTAGGAATTCAAGCAGCCAAGTAACTTATACTGTTTATATTAATATATATCCTCTTGAGCAGAGGTCAGGTTAATGCGCAAGTTGTAATCGGATATCAAGGTGAAACTCAGTTATATTGACTATTGAGTGATGCAGAGACAACTAATTAAGCACAGCTATACTGGAGTAAGGACCCCTTTATATAGACCTATTCGGCCTCTTATTGACTCCCATATATCCTGGATCCTAAAGGATATCCTAGATCCTAAGGGATGTATAATGCGTGCTTGAGGCCCTGATCAATATAATATAGGCACATTACCCACTCCCGTGGTGAGTTGGGTGAATCTGTAGGCGGTGATTCAGGTTGACTTAGGTTCCCGACTGGTGCAGATTTGCTGGTATTGTCTTCTTAAATTTGGGTTTAGTAGCAGCTACCACGGGACCGGCTTTGATTTCTATTAGATGAGGCGCGTGGTTGCAGTGGGATGACAGGCGCATTCGCTATCGTTTTTCGTCGAGGCTTGTGAGCAAGCGATGATGCTGATAAGCTCTCAGCGGCGGGCTTTTGTGTACTATTCGGCAGCAGTAGGGAATCCCCAATGTTTTGTGCACTCCGACGGGTAATCGAAATCCAAGATGTGCTTGGCTGCAAAATCTGTTGGCGCGACGCAGGTAGCTCATTGCCACATGACAGCCTTTTATGCGGTTGTGGCATCCGTATAATGTGAGAGGTTTGGATCTGCGGTTAATCGCGAGTTAAGCCCTCGTTGACATTGCTCAGGCGCGCCATGGGCTGAAATGTTCTTGTTGGAGCTGCGAGATTCGTTTGACAAGATTAAACTCTCTAGAGAAATAGGTGTGATTAATTATTCAAGCTGCTGCATAGAAAGCACATCATTGACTGACTTGAAACTACATATCTACCCAAGGTACTGTCAAGTCAAAATTAGCCTGCCCAACCTTATCATACACTAGGTCAATCACACGAACAACGTCGCAATGTCCTTCGTTTGACCAGTGGCGGGCACCATACAACTTCCGGTACTTGCGCAAGAGATCTCGCCTAGCCCCTAGAAGATGCACCATGTCTTCAATTGGGCCTAGGACGATCCTCTCCGTGGCGGTGACCTCGTCGTCAAACGCGTCGGCCTAGACGGTGCCATCCAGCTCTGCAGGGAGAGAGGAGGACTTATCGAGCCTAACCTATAGAGGCGAGTTTTGCGATGTTGCACTTACTTGTAAACAAACAGAAGCCTCGCTTGCGGCACGGCATGATAAACTTGCCAGGATGATGCTACCAAAGGTGCCTAGTAATATACAGTATGCATCAACAATTTTAAATAATAAATTGCCTTCCAAAGTTATGAAGAGGCAGTGTTAGATTCTCCTTCATACCATACTTTATATAGAATCTCTTTATCATACTAAAACGAGTTTTTTGTTGAAGTAAATTAATGTTGTAGCCTAGAGACGTCAGCGGCCAGACAGTGTATATGCACCCCACATATACAGCTAGTACTATCTCAGTAGTCGCTTTATTCTTTATACTTTTTATGCTCCAGCCATCATTTTAGCGTTATTTTTATTCTGCATGACGCCCTTACGCTTAGGCAATTTAGGAAGGCTAATATACTCGAATGTCTGTTCTCCATGGGACAAAATCTTGTATAACTGTACTGGATATCCGCATGTCAAAGATCCCTAGCTTTAAAATCAATTTCATGCAAACAATACACTTTGTCGTTTATCAACTTTGGAATACGTCTATTCTTTGCCGGCATTATTACAGGCCTTTTATCTATGTCTTGGGCTTTACCAAAACCGAGACATGATCCTCGCGGAGAAAATTTGACCACGGATACTGCGAGACGGGGGGCTTTTAAGATGGCAGAGTTATTACAGTAAAATTGAGTGATCCACTCGCATATATGACCACTGGTATTGGCTTATAAAGTACGTTACGCACTTGATTCTGCATTGGCTTTGTACATTCTTGCAATCTCGTCAGTCCTTACAATGGATCCCTTTCTAATTTTACCTGAGGATATGCTTAAAGGGAAGTCATTGGAGGCCGATCTGGCGTGGTCGGAAAGTATTTGTCGCCGAATGAAGTCACCATCGCAGCGCAACCCGGACATGTCGTGGCATCTTCATCCAGCCGAGTAGATTGAGAAGCACCTGGAAGAGGATGGCCACTGGGTATGGGTATTTGTGATTTATCGCATCACCTACGATAACGATGCCGACTGGGCTGAGTTCCGGCGGCGCCTGCGCATCCAGATGGAATCTGAGTTTACCTACTGCAATGTCCTTGGTATTCTAGATAACTTTGCGCTCGCCGTGTTCGAGCGCGCCAGGGCTAAGATGGTGCGCGAACATTTCCAGTGACGGTCGTCGACCATGTTCTGGACTGAGCAGCAGGCAGAGGGAAATGGCCAAAGCACGAGCGATACTGCTCATGTTGGAATGGGTTGATCTAGGCGCTACCGCTTCGCCTCACAGGTGGACACAGGATCACTGCACTCGATTGTTCACCATGAACCCCCACCTGAGGATATCGACAATACCCAGAAGCGGTGGGTCAGGCTAATTGACAAATAATGTTATAACTCTCTGCTAACACTCAGCATTAGTAGCCCTACTAACTGCTAAATGCTATCCCAGAGTCTACCATCTTCTAATGAGGAATCCACTCGAACTTTTCGTCGTTAAAATAATGCCTCAAATAACCATGTCAGCATTTCCGTGCCAAAATATAAACAGGGCCATGTTTATATCATACCCTTCATAAGTAGTAAGAGTCAAAGCCTTCTTGCGGTATTCAGCCTCTAAAAGCTTTCTAGGTGCGAATGAAACTTTTGCCGGTACCCCTTCGAACAGAGTGTCTCTCAAAGGAAAAGTGTAACTGTCCTACGAGTCGTTAAAACAAAGATTTTGTTCTTGGCAATCTTTTGCCTACCAGATACTCATGTCCATCCTTGCAGCTCAATATGCCCATTCCAGCGGGGTGCGTTGGATCATAACTCGCCGCAGTAATATCAATAAAAAGTCCTGTAGATGTATCGATCCACCGCGCATCAATCTGGTTCAACTCATCCGTCTGGTCTCGGTTAACATAGTTGGGATTTATTTCCAATAAATAATCTCGGCCCTCTGGAATCCGTAGCGTCTTGTAGTGGAATATAGACATATTATAGTACGATGCAAGATAATGCATAGATGCTTCAGATATTTGCATATCAGAATCAGTATCCCAGGGCAATACCTACATATAAGAGAAAGTCAATGGCTTGGTCTAATCAAACTGCTATTGAACTTACCTTGCCATTCCACCACCAACCTAACAAAGTTCCGTGCATCAACCATGTTTCTACACCAGTGTCTACAAAAGTAGCCAGATAGGATTGGATCAGGTTAGAAAGAGTATGTTTACGCCCTGTGTAACCCAATTCCTTTTCGGCAAATCTAAAGGATGATGTTAGTCTCATTCGGTATAGTATGTGGCAGGATTTGCAGACCGTCCGTCATAATGCGGATGAAACCTAAGTAGGAAACTATTAGCATATTTACACTGTAAATTATTGTTTATTGATCCGACTTACACACTTTCATCTGTGCTACATTAGCAAACGTGTTCACAACTGCTGGTTTTACTTACGAAAGTATTTGCCTGGGGGGTCACTGTCCCTACCACTCATATCTTGACACGCTGGTCCCATTATACTAATAGAACCTATGTTATGTGGCCGTACTGCTACAACAGATACAACCGATAAAGAAAATAACTGTAAGTACCATGTTAGGTACATCTTGTGCATTGGTGTTAAGCCCTTCAAGTGCACTTCTTTGGCTCCAGGGAATTAGTCAGAGGCGGCTTATGAATATGGAGTAGTTGTTGAGCAAATTGAACTGGGCTTGAAATGTACAAAAAAAATTAAAAAAATTGGAGCGATATGAGGATGTGGTTAGATATAAGAAGAGCAAATGGGTTCACTACGGGTCCGACTTAGAATTAGTACATAGGTACACAAGTAAGATTACATATCGAATAAGAGTGTCAATTTAAAAATTAATCAGAAGCCACTTCCTCCCGTCGTCTGGTAACAGCCTGGATAGCAAATCTCAGACGCAATAAATCACCAGCAGAGGGGGGGTAGGATGAAATCTAAGCCTCCGGGAAGCAGGATTGTGTATCAAGTATCTAAATGCTTAGCACCAGCCACGATTTGTAGCATACGCAGCCCCCATCTGTATTGCTAGTGTTTGACAACAGACAGGAAATAGGGGTCTGAAAACATTAATTTATTCGATCATGAAGCTTGGTGCCACGTTACAGGAGTGTTTGACAAATAGACATCAGGCGCCGTGAGCGGCAATATAAACACAGGTGCATGTGGTGACATCGATTGGATTGGGTAAACAGGGCAAAAATTGGGACCTTTCCGCTAAATCTTTGTTATACTGCTAGAGTTTCTGCTTTATAGCGTACTCTAAACTGCACCTACAAGGGGTAGTCGCTGGGATCAGTTCTACTATTGTGAATAATAGTAGGAGTAATTATTCTACAAAATTCAAGGAGATGTGATAGGAATATCCCCCTTCAATTGTCAGATCCCCGATCTATGAGATAGATATGCCACAGCAAAGCCATGCTGGCCGCAGGTTGAGTAGGCTCTAAAATTAGAGCCAATGTAAAACGATTTGCAGTAAGCTAGGCTGTACCCCTGACCGTCGTAATCGCTTATGACTGCAAAGTCGCACCAGGGCAGGCTTGTATAAACGAGCCAATGATTACTTGCCTTTACTCCTGTGATAGTGTTATTCAAAATTGGTCAAAGTTATTTCAGGAGGAATGATGGGATTGGCTTGCAGTGGCAGAGTCGTTTGGAAATTCAGGATTCAAAGACTCGCAAAAGCCTCAATTCTCTCTCTAATTAACATTCTAAGAAGATAAAACTGTATATAAAATGTCAGAGATTCTGCTTGAAAGTCAAAAATCATCAACATCTCAAATATCCAGCATCAGTTCTAGTACTGTCAATAACGGTCAAAAGTTTTTTTTTTCCAAAAGTTTTCTCAAAAGTTTCGATACCAGGTTCAAAATGAAGACTCAAAGCATTTGTAACGCTGCTCTGGCGGGACTTCTTACTATGTCAAGCATTGTGGGCGCAAGTAAGTAACCGCTTTAACCGTCTCATCATTAAGCTGGCTAATGGATATATTCACAGCTCCAATTCCTACTAAAACAGTTAAAGCAGTGGCTGTTGATACAAAACTTCCTTCGATTGGTCCTTTTCCTGAATATATCCAAAAGCGGGAGTCAAAGCACTCTTACCCTACAAACCGCCCGACCCGTCCAAGACGGGGAGAAAATGAAGAAGGAATTGAGAGACGCGAGCCAAAGCACTCTCACCCTACAAACCGTCCAACCCATCCAAGACGTGGGGAAGAGGTTGAGAGGCGCGAACCAAAGCATTCTCATGCTACAGGCCGCCCGAGAAGCCCCAGAAGCTCTGGAGGAGAGGATGGAGATGAAGATTTTGCACCACGATTGATAAATTTGACTTCCTAAGAAGCTGAGACGTTAGGGTAGACTAAAAAGTTGTAGATATAGCGAAAATGACCTTCTGGAAATCTATTCTTAGTTGTTAAACTTGTGCTCTTCCATCAGAAATCAGAACTCTTACTAATATTTTACAATTTGCGACAGTGTACCATCGAATAAAGATGACATCTTGCCGCGGTCGGACGCTACACCAAGCTTCCAAACTGCATTACAGGCAACAAATACTCCGCATAAAGACAGCGGCGCTTCTGTATGCTAGAGTAGATTAAAATCCGAAAAAAAGGAAAAGGCATGGGGAGAAAGTTTTCGTATGTCGGTCTAAAAAGTTATGGAATTCAGCCACAGACCTTAGGGTATTACGAACATCAGTCGGCATAATGGGGAGGGCCACGCCCACTGTTGACTGTACACCTGAGAGAATATCGTTAAGGGGCTAAATTGATTGAATCAGGGTAGCCAGATGCTAACATGTCGTTGCATGACCGGGCCTATGCTTAGCCATTCAATTCTATTTACCAACCACCCGTATGAGTATGGTCTGTCAGATGACACAAGAAGATCGGTCCTGACACCCAACAGAGTAAGATCAACGACCTGAATTTCTTTTGGCATCCCGGCAGCCAGTGCCGCATGCGGCTGGAATCATTCAAACCATACCAAATGCATGTATCTCCTGTGGCCTAGGTATGCCTTTCGATCTCGAGCGCTGCCATCTGCTTGATGATCGTTTTGATACTGCTCCAGATTGAGACGGCGTATAGCGCCCATTCTGTGACGACCCATCGTGGTGCTGAAAATTGATGTGCATCGTTCGGCGTGGGACGGGCTACAGGCATTTCGGGAAACCGTCGCGCATATAATTGTGCTGAAAATTGACGTACATCAATCGACGTACGTTGCTCGATGTAGGATATGTTGGGAAATCCAGGAAAGCGTCGCATTGTGTGCTCAAAGTCGACGTGCATCGCTCAATGTGGGACACAGGCTTAGGAAACCGTCGAGCCAAAGAGCACACTGATTCTCTTTGACGGTTTCTGGGAATGGTTGGCTTAGGATGCAGCTTTTCCCAGTTTCCGAATTCCGACATCAGCCAATGGGCATGGGAGTCGGACAGGTACTTAAATAACCGTTCACCAGCAATAGCGCCATATTGCTGAGCCCACATACGTGCCCCATAATATTGTTAGGGCTCAGTATGCTCGAGTGTTGGAGTCAAACTAGCTCCAGTTCCGAGGTTGATATCGCTTCCGGATTTCGGATTCGAGGACTGGCTTCTTAGATCTCGATCCCAACTTCGGTTGGTGAACTTGACTTCCAATCCTGATTTCATCGCTTACGAGAAGTTAGTAGTACCGGCTCTTCATCTATATAATCTGAGCATCCATGCTATGATCAATGTTGCATCGATTCCTTTAAACCTCAAAATATGCCGCTCCAACCTCCTAAAAGAAGAAGCGAGGAGTGGAGGGCTTTGTGAGCTCCTGGTGGGGATTTACTTGGGCTGTGTTAAATTTGCTATATTTAATGGCGAGAAATCCGTTCGTATGACCCATACATGTACAGGCAGCTTCGCGAGATGCTCTGCAAGTAGAGAGCATCGATAGATGGTGGTTGATGCTATAGCGAGGCCACTATACTATTCGTCCAGGACATCACGGTCGAGAGGACTCTCCCGGGCATGGGCGAGGCTATCGAATTTCTACTAAGTGGGAGATTCACTGCAGGATTCTCCAATGTTTCTGAGCACAACAAAGAAGTTGCTTTTTTTGGTTATTATCAATATATGTGAAGAAGTTGATTATAGCTTGGATTTGCTTTTTGATTACTCCTAGTCAAACTGCCGCAAAACTCCGTGGATGTGCGTGTGGCCATGGGCACGGGTATTTTTACCTGCATATTCGACTCTACCGAAACAGCAGTACCATTGTCGGGGTTCGGTGTATACAACGTGGCGAACAAGATAGATCGAAAGCAGTGTATTATGAACGATGCTCAGCACCTGCTCTACAGTGCGCGCGTAGATCGCGTGAACTGGTTAGGAATCATTGAAAAGCGCTACCCGCAGCTCCCAACTCTAGACCTTGGCAGGCATCATTGGGAAGGGTTACGGGATAGAGTGAAACCACTGTCCAAGATAATTTCAGAGTCTTTGGGAGCGACCGAGGTTCTATTCACGTGGGGCCTACAGGATATGCCAATGAATTAGCCTAGATCAGATTACATTTTACTTTCAAGACAGTCCGACTAGGCTTAAATAATACAGCTTCGAGAGTTGACGCTGTTTTGTTCTTAGGATGGGAATTTCGAACTATTGTATAACAGAATCTCTGGATGGCACGGGAGCTGCATAGGGCTTCTGCTATTAGCTTGGTTTCAGACCATCTCTTTAGTAATGTCATTATCAAAAGATGCTGTGTAGCATCTGGTTGTGGTGCCATAATTGTGGCTGACATGAACCAGTAGACTCTGGTGGAGTGGGAAAAGGAGGAAGAGGAGGAAAGATGGGAGAAGATAAGGGATCGGATTGATTGATTCAATTAAATTAAATTAAATTGAATCGATTTATTCCAGTTGACTGTGTAAGGCCAATGGCCTTTTGCAGTCCCACTCATGGCTAAAGCTATATCTCGTTTCACATAACGTTTGAAAGAAATCGAGAATCATCCAACAGCCCAACTAGTTATTGTCCCACAGCCGCTGTAGACCGGTCAAGTCTCAAGTCCCAAACTGTTGGGAGTTCTGCGTAAAGGCACTGACCTCAATCTGCGACCCAAGTCTTCCTGTTCTTAGAGCGAACCTGATCTTGTATAATGTTACAATACGAGAGAGAGGCCTCAAGGTGGAAGCATAATATCGATTTATAAACTTAGAATACAAAACTAAGGAGGGAAGACTAAGATTAAGGTCAGTGCAGGTGCCTTATACCAACCTCGCTCGCTCATTACGTGTGAGTATCACGTGGACCATAGTTATGGTCTCTCCAGAGCCGTAACATAATGCATAATCATGAAGCTCGTATGAGACAACGCTTGCCTTTCGGCGACAGAAGAAAATATATCTTTTCGGCCATATCCGCATCACTCATTCCCTCTAGATTTGATACCCTCGCATGCGGAAATGTACGAAAAAAGAGGGCGGCGGCCATTCTCAGCTCCATTCGTGCCAAGTGCATTCCCAAGCAAACTAGTTAAATACCACATCTCTTAGTAAAATAGAAGTTCAGTTTGGTGACATGATTGAGTGGTAAAACTTACTACGGGAGCCACCACCAAAAGGCATGAAAGCATCTTTCATGTCCTTTGTCGGCGCAACCCACCTTGTCGGGTTGAATCTGGTTGGGTGTCGGTTAGACATCTGAGAGTTCTTTATGCATCTCAGGGAAATGCTACAGAAATTAGGCTCACCTCTCAGGATCCGGAAAGACGTCTTGATTTCGATGAAGGCTGTATGCCTGAGTCGTAGCTGTGACGCCTCCGGGAATATGTTTGCCTGCCAAGACTGCGCCACCAGGTGGAACAGTGCGAGGTAAAGCGGACGGAGCAGCCGAGTACACACGCAAGGTCTCATCAATTACTTGGTTCAAGTATACAAGATTTCGGGTATCTTGGTCCTGGAAATTTTCTGGAAGAGAGCCTAGCTCTTCGATCAGAGTTGCTTTAATCTTCTCATCGGAGCAGACTGCCCAGACGAGATATGTAAGGCTGACTGCAGTAGTATCACTGCCAGCAATGATATACCCTCGTGCCTCATCCTTCAGAACATCATTTGGCAAGCCTTCTTCACCGGCTTGGAACAACTTGGTGAAGAGTGTCGGTGGTGGGTGCGTAGGGTCGGCATCAAGCAGCTTCTTATAGCGCTCGAGAGACTGTTCAGCATATATGACCAGCCGTTTACTTGCGCTTGTTATACTCGCAAAGAAGGGTAGTGGTATGGTGCGTGATAATTTGACTATAACTGGAAAGCTTGTGTTCAGCGCTCCGATAGAACCAACTTTCTTCATATCAGAAAAATACTGATTTTCCTGTACGATAATCAGTGGAATAGTACTAGACGTTAGTACAATTGAGATCATACCACTCCTCGATCGAGATTTTTAAAGGAGTCACCGAAGGTTAACTGGCCTATCACATCGGAAGCCATAAACAACCACCACTTAAATACGTCTGCTGAGCCTCTTAGTTCCATCTCCTCTTTTATCCTCTGGATGGCAAGAGTAATTTTTTCGTTGATAAGGGACTCCATCGACTTCAAGGACGAATCTGACATAGGTGCAGACAGTAGACGCCGTCGTGCACTGTGCTTTTTTGGGTCGGTTATGCTGAACACTGATGACGCACCATTGGTCTGTTTCTGGTAGAAGTCCGATTTCACGAACCCGCTTCCAACTCGGTGGATCTCTTTTGCTGCGCTGACGTCTGAGAAGTCGACTTCGGTTGGGGCGACACGGACAATTGGTCCTTTTAGACAGGTTGTCAGTAAGGAACACCGCATTCTACAAAGGAGGAAAGGTAAACCGTATTTCTGATGTAGCCTATGAACGTAGTGGGCTCTATTCCCTGTCACCCAGTGGTACTTCAAGACCAGGTCTGTGTACTGAGATATCCAAGGTCCAGGAAGAGACGAAAGCCTGTTTTGGAATATTCGGCTTATAATCTTATACCGTTAGCCCAAGTCTCATGCGTGAAAGGTGATATGCAGTTACCAAAAGAGACATCAACAGGGATAGCAAACCTGCTGGTGTGAAGGCACTTTCCATTATACGGCCCATATTGAATGAGATGAATGAGATTGAGATCTAGTTTTGGGTTCGCCAAGTTGCTGAGGAGGAGTTGTACTTTTAGACCATAGCATTATACAAGGTGCGGATACTTGGAAACGGGACCCCGGTATTCCGGGGATATAACGGGACACTAGTCACCGGTAGTTACATTACATGGTCAAGTTCGGGGCCGAAAAGGCCCTCATATCAGTCAAATTCGGGACCGAGCAAGTCCACAGCGTCGTTCACCCCCGAAATTTCCGAGTCTACAATGTATTGGTATACAGGCTGTTTGTGTTTGGGCTCCAAATACTGAGGCGCGTTACGGCCGTGACAGTATTCGCCACACAGGGACGGCGTGGAATGGCACTTTAACTAAAGGGTTCTAGGGGGAGGAGATAGCATGACGTAATGCTTAGTCCTCCGACCTCCACCGAGCAAGAGTAGCGAAGATAGGGCTGCCTTTATATAAGCAGCTTATACAGAACCTTGCAAGGAGACAGGGTTAACAGGCTTCCAAACTATTATCGGCTACTATAGCTTCGAATTGCACAGAAGAATGACTTCTTTGGAGTCACATCGTATACTCCACATAATTGCCCAGGATACTAGCGATCAGGATACTAGTAATCAGGACACTAGGCCTCAAAAGCGTCGATATTCAAGTGAAGCACTCGATTCTATGGATCCTACGGATCATCGATATCCTTTAAGAAAGCGGCAATTAACTGTAAAGGCAGCTGCCCTTATTATAGAGTAGTAGAGTGCTAGAGTAGTTGAAGTAGTATAAGCCGAAATCTCATTTGTAGATTATCCCTGTATATACAGAATAAAGGTACTTCAATTCATATATAAATATAGTATAAATCTAGGTACTAATGTTACTAGAATACCTTAAGACCGGGGCTGTACTCCATACCCATGGCACAGATACGGAATTGACAAAAGATTGGTTCTGAAGCATAGCACCTCACATATTCATCTTCGATACCGGAGGCAACTGTGTAATGATTCTTCCAGTTCTTAAAGTTGCTAGTAAAGGCTAATGTTGAATCATTCAGAATACGAGGTGCATTATCAGGAAGTGGGTCGTAGTTGTTTTTCCAATATTGTAACACCATCTAACTCACACAGTTTTTGGTAACCATTCTGATTTCCACTGCTATTGAGCATAAACCCATTTCATAGAAGAATTCGTGACGAGGGCAATAGTATCTGGAGGCGATTCGTCCATCAAATTGTAATAATTCGAGTTCACCATCTATGGGATGATCAGATTATCTTTATATTCCTCTTTTATTGCCTCAAATCGGTAAAGAATTTAATCCATAGAAGTGAGGGCACTGTCAAGAGAGGATTCATTAGACTCTAGCTCTCTCCCATTCACGGTGGGCAATGATGGACTAGCGCATAAGCAGTGAGAGATGTGGAAGAAGCCCTATCCTTGCCGTCTACACGAATGTTGCTAATCATATGTGTGGTGTCCAATGGTCCCGCGAAATCGAGCAGTTACGTGCGGATGTTGTCGAGGCTATTAATAACGTTGCCGCTTAAGCCAAACATGACATCTGGTCCGCTTTATATACGAATCTAGTAAAGCTATACAAAGTTAGCTCTGGGATAAAACGCGACAGTGGCAGTTAACTCACCAAGTTCAGCAACCACATGAATCCTACGAGGGCCGCTACCCGAACTCTGAGATCATCTATGAATGACCTTGATCGCGGTATTAGTCGTACGGCCTGTGCTAGAAAAGTGTGTCTAGATAAACTAGAACTGGCAAGACAAGGTTCTATTCCAACGTCCTTCTCTGCATCGTCCAGATTATCGCCGCTCAGACCTTTCTCGGTAAATAGTTTCAAGATGTAGTTTGTTGCACTAGCCACGCGCCCGCTGAGCCATAGAAAGACAGGCACAATAAGCAAGAGGTCTCTCCACCTGTCATGAAGAAGAGTGCCATCCCCTGTAAACTGACCAAGGAGCAGGATCCCTTTAGTATCTGCAGCCAGAAAAAGATGAAACTGCAGGGTGAATGTCTCGAGAGCACACCGGCCAAGCCAGGCAAATGCTTTTGAGTAATAGGAGCGGACGGAGCGTGTCACATTCCGCATAGCGATAAACGCCAAGATGGGAACAAACGAGATATACGGATGCCACTGGTTGTAGGATTGTTTTGACTTGAAGGAGGCCATGCAACAGTACCAGTAGCCTGGAATGGCCACGAAGCCAAGCATGGCGAACACGTAGCGCTCGAGGCGGAAAGAGTCACATTGGCCGGTTCGATGGTATGCAATGGCGGTGAGCATACCGATGTAGACGATGAATGCATCCAAGCCTACGCGAAACTCCCATTCGTGGAGGTCCCAGTCGATTCGGAAAATAGTTCGAAGTATAGCAAAAGTCCAGCGCGGGAGAGGTGTCGCCAGCAAAACAACAGCGACAACTACTAACGAGATGGCAATCTTCCAGAGAAGAATACGCAGGCTGTGGTTATGTTTGGACCCGATGGCAAGTGTGATATAAACAACCATGAACCAGAAACTGACGAGGGGAGCGAAATAGTACAACATGTAGTTAGTGTTCATAAAGTAGGGTAGAGCGCAGCTCAAGAGGTTAAGTCTCAGCATAGTGGATGTGACACGCTGAAAGGAGAAGTCCTTCTTGGTTAGGAAATAGAGCGTGTGCCCATAGCCTGTTTGGAATAGGTAGGCTGCAACGAGGATCCGGATAACAATGTAAATCTCCAACGACTTAGAAGCACCGCACCAGTGGTAGATTAGGATGAGGGCCTGCATCCAGCCTTTCCACTCATCAGTTTGATCACGCGACAAGAGAGGCTGGCTCTCCTGAGGCTCGTGGGACTGCGATTTAGACGGCTGCTGTGACTTTCGAATGGAAACTAGGCCGATAAATGCAACGAGCCCAGTAAGAATACCGAATTCTTGGCTCATCAGCTGCTTGGAGCCTTTGGCAAGGAGATGGGTGCGATCAGCGTAGTAACAGCATAACAAGGCAGTCACAAATATGCCCACATCCATACTCAGGAGAGGCCATCGGGAGGCGCGCCCAGTCAAGAAATCGAAGACCTCACATGCGACACACAGTAGGACGTAGAATATCCCAATGGCGACGAGGGCTTGCTGCACGAACGACTGGGAAGGATAATCCGTGCAACACGTCCGACCATGGGAGTTACCTTGGAGGCGGTTCAGTTTAGCGTTGCAGCGGAGGTTCAGCAAGATGTGGGCTTTTATTTCGGCGACTGTGTCGATAACATGGAAGCCGGTTACATCGCGGTCAACGATGGCACCGGGGTCGTCGCGCGTGAGGGCCAAGAAGCCCCAGAGCAGGCTAATCCTCTTCTCCATCTCAATACTGGAAAGGTAGTCGTCGAGGCCCTCCACCTCGCCAGGTTGAATTCCTTTAGGGCCTTTGCGATACTCAGGTAGTTCGGCGTAGATAGGCGGGGCGATGGGTGCAAAGAAGACCTCTGTGCCGACGCCGTCTAAGGGGTCCATGTGGTGCTCGCCAAACATGGGCAGGTTCCAGTGGAGCATGATGTCGGTGACGTTGGTAATGGCTGACGAGAAACGCTCCCTTCCTTCGTCTTTGAAGTAATCCAGTGCAAACCAGCTACCGGCGCCAAGCATTATGAGACCCGCGCTCTTCTGGTCCTGTACAGACACAGGGTTATGCCTCTCCTGCTGGTAAAGCTCCAACTGTATAGTCAGGTCGTGGTTCTTGTCGCCCGTCTCGAGCAAAGGATTCCAGATTTGCAGCATCTGGATGCCATCAAATGTTATGTTGTAGCTCTCGTGGATGCCGGCCTTGTCCCGACCTTCGTTGGACTTCTCCCTGTCCAACTGCGTGTACATCAGCAGACGCTCGCGAACCACACAGCCAGAGATAACTTACCAAACGACCCATGGCCCAGAAGACTTGGCGCGTCGTTGAGTCGCCCGAGAAGACCATGTGGCGGCCCTCCATGCACTGGTGGATGTCGGCGGGTTCATACTTGCGCAACATGCAGCCATCTGGCTGCCAGTTAACGAAGGACTTCCGGGCTCCATTCTTGTCGGGGGGGTCAAGCCAACGCCCCGTCCGTAGGAGGGCTTGGCATCTGTAGGGGTCGTCCGAATGGCGAATAGAACTGATGAGGACTCCGATGAGGAAGAATGCTGCGAAGACGATGGCAGTGGCACGGGCGAAGGTTGTTGATGCAATCATGTCCGAGGAGGAGCACTGTGCAAGAAACGCCAGTCCCCGGCCCGGTGTAGAAGAACCAAGGGAAATCGAAAGACAGGAGAAATACGACTAAACAATGAAAGATGCACTTGCAGTCTAGTTCGCAAAAATAGAAGGATGGTTTACTACTAGTGGGCGTCCAGAGCCTCACCCGTGCCGAGTGCTTGGCATGGCTGTCGCATGTCGTGTTTCAAATAATACCCTGTACAGAGATGAAATGAAAAGGAAATGATAAGCCTTCGTATACGTTAGGGGTAAAAGACGGCTCGACTGGAAGTGAAAGGTGGGGAACGGGCTACTGAGATGGTTCCTACTAGCTAGCCAGTCTAGGCGCATGTAAACGGCAAGCCACAGCATCTATATCCAAGCCACATTTTTTACTCTGTAGAACTGGTTTGAAAATCAGATTTACAGGAGGCTCGAGATCCAGTAACGTTAGAGCCATAAATAAGCGTTGTAGTTGCTTAAGAGACTCAGGAGTGCTGGCTCAGAATATGCCTACTCAGTATTGGGAAATATGATCGGCCAGTTAGCATCGCAGGATTGAAATTGAAGAGCTGACGACGCATGTGCAGAGCTTGCGTGTTCATCAAACACTTCCATGGTTAATTTGCTGCTAATTTGGTTTAGTCGCTTAAAGTGCCACACCAGGGTAGCAGGGGCCTAATTTGGTCGAGTTCGCGACGGCGACACAGATCGGGTCTTCTAAACCACTGTAAACGACGTAAGATCGTTCCGTAGAAGAAGCAGCTTAAGAATCCCGAACTGTCCTCTTGGGGTTCGCATTTTGCCTTGGGCGGGCGCATATTTGCCCTCGTCGTCAGCTGTCAAGTTCTGTCAAGTGAAGGGATGGTAGCCCCGCCCCAGCGGGGCAGATAGCGGGCGCCCTGGCCAAAGGGAGAAAAGGTAACGCGTCCGGCCGATCTTTGGATTTCCCACTCTCTGTTGGGGCGTGAGTTTCGTCTTAAGATGACCGATTCGTCCTGCAAATAGACGGATCTGCGAGTATTGACAAAGGTTGAGGGGAAATCGTGAGTTTGCAGGGTTCAGCTCCGACTGATAGAGAAAGGGCTTGACCTCCGTGCATCATCATGTAATTGCTCATCACTGTCCGCTAAGCAAGTGGTGCAAGTATGCAAGTGGAGCGCTGCGAATAGTACTGCGACCTTTGCCGGTCCTCATCTATTACCATATCGAAGACCCAAGGTACGAATCTCGGCTTCTGTGAACTTAATTGCTAGACGACTATTAATAGAAAACAAGCAGGAGCCAATCGGAGGCCTTGGCAGTCGACCAGATCCTGTTCCCAAAGGCGTACGAGGACGAGTGGGAGCTAGCAGATATCAGCCGTAGCAGTACCGATTTTGACAAGGCTGGCTTCTCCATGGTCTGGTTCCAGAACATGGTTTCTGACCAGACACATGAATCCAAGGTGCTAGAAATTGCGAGGAATGCGTATGACCGTACAGTCCTGGGTTTGGCTCCGGCAGTGCAGACGAAGGTGTTCGCAACCCGTCATACCACCTTCGCTCAGTAAGTCGGTCCAATATTCATTCGGTCGACTCACTAAATACCGTGCCGCCAGTGCGAATCTGTGAAGCCCCATCACGATTGATTCTGTTAATTAGATCCCACAGTTCTCCAGATTCAAGCAGAAATTAGGATGATAAAACTGACAGCAATAGAAGTTAGCGCCCCGGATTTGCTTTTGATCCTTGATTTATCTACTTTAGTCGGACCTGTCGCTACGACATCGAGCTGCTTGCCTGACCTTGGAGGTAAAGAGTAAAGAGGTCTAGACAAATCTCGAAGTGACGTACCCCGAAGTGACATACCCCGTGACGTTTGGCAAATGTGTGCGCACAACGGAAACAACCGTGCAAGAGTCAGAC
This sequence comes from Oidiodendron maius Zn, assembly GCA_000827325.1. Classification (NCBI taxonomy): domain Eukaryota; kingdom Fungi; phylum Ascomycota; class Leotiomycetes; family Myxotrichaceae; genus Oidiodendron; species Oidiodendron maius. Next base: position 777,118 of record KN832886.1, on the reverse strand, counting down.
CACATGATAGTCGATCTGACCTCCGAATTGCAGCTAGCCTTTAAGAAATTCATATTCTGTCGTCCATAGATTCTACTACAGAAGCAGGAACAAGCTCCTCCTTAAGCACGCTCCATCCAGGTCACTGTTTTCTTCGCGCCTAGTGAGGGGTTGTAGATTGATACAATTACGAAGACTGTAATCTCTTGCCTTCGCCTCACGTGTGGCGGACTTTTGCTGTTTTATATTCTTCTGTGCCTATCCCGCCTTTTCATTGTATAAGGTGTTCCCTAAACGCCGGGGACCACGGCACAGATGTCTATGACGTGGTGGTTCTCAACTGTAAAGCCTGGATCTCAGCAGAAAGGTTCTCGACCTGGCTTTACGGCAGCTACCCACCTTCATCCCCGCCGAATTCAATCCCCGCCCCCTCTCACCTCACCCAGGCGGGAGGGTTATTAAATTTAAAGCTCCCCTAACCGTACGAACCTTCTTTACATCTGTTGAATCGATAGATTTCAAGAATCAGACTTTTCAGATCTAAAGAAAATCAAGGAATGCACGTCTCACGCCCGACAATCTTATTCTTTCTATTTCCATGCTCCTTCGCACGGTACCGTGGAGGATCCCCTGGTAGTTCCAGCAAGGCCTCGACAGAATCTGCAACCACGACAGCATCCTCCACTCAGGGGCTGCAAATAGTAACGGTTGGCGACAATAAAGCACTTGCATTCAAGCCAGACTCTATTACCGCGGATGTTGGATCAAGCATTGAATTTGCATTCTACCCGCCAATACATTCTGTCACCCGGTCTTCCTTTGACTCCCCATGTGCACCCTTGGCCAATGGAACAGAATTTTGGAGCGGCGCAATTACTACTACAGGCGATGGAACAAACGCCATAGTTTTTACTCTTACTGTCAATGATACAAACCCAATTTGGTTCTAGTTCCTCTATAATATTCAATAGAAAACAATATATAAATACTTACTCTTGAACTGTTATTAGGTTTATTACTCTCTTACTAGTAGTATAGAAGTATATAAGATTAGTTATTATAATAACTCTAATATAACTATCCTTTATAGCTTCTATAAAACTTAATATAGCCTTTAATATCAAAGTTTTAATCAAGATTATAAATGTATTATTCTATATTAAAAGTTTCTTCGGGAGTTTCTTAGCTAGATAGATAAGCGATACCTTTAGATATAAGTTTTCTATTATTCTAGAGAATCTTTTCCTGTTGACTTTAGGGGCCTGTTTAATAGCTAGTACTAACCTAGGAATGCTTACTGTATTCTAGTTTATATATAATATTAGTTAAGTTTACTTCCTCTATTTTTTCTTATTCTTATAAGAAAGTAAAATAAGATTAAAAAGTATAATAGCTAAAATAAGAAAGGTACTTTTTAATCTTAGCTAGTACTCCTCTCTAGGTCGCTAAACTAGCCCTATCTAAAATCAAAGGTATCCTTACTAATATCTATACTATAGGTATAACAGTAGGATATATAATTGCTTGCTATATCAGCCTTAGCTTCTACTTTATAATAGATAGCAACTAATAGCATGGGGTGCTCAGTTTCCTATGCACTAGCAATAATACTAGAAGTACTGATAGTAATATCTCTACTGTTATATAGATTTCACAACAAGTTCTAGAAGACCTAGGTGTAACAGAATTGAAAGTAATTTGCGACGCCCCACATGCTGATCTATTTTACAATCGGTCATATAGAGAGTTATATTGATGCGATACTTTGTCGGCTTGGGGACATGAATCCATTCAAGTCGATACCCTTCACGATTCTTGTACTTAGATATATAGATGAAAACACAAGCCGTCTAGCTTCAATCGCAGTAGTCTGAGATGCTACGGAGATTCATGTTCTGACACGGGATACTAGTAAATGGTGGGCACACTTGCTTTAGTAACAACGTCAATAATTCGCAGTAACAGCATCAACGACTCATATGCAGTGACCCAGTGCAATTCCCGCTACGTCTTTCCCTGGCGGATGGGATATTTACTACAGTGGAGGTGGAATCGCCGAGTAGACCGCAGGCGGCTCCTGACTCTCTGTTGGAGTTAATACCTTGGGCCTTTTTAGCACTGCACGGCTCAGCCTTGGCTAGTTTGCCACAGAAGTCAAATTGGAACTTTGGAGGCGATTTGTTCCCAGTAACGTGATAATTGTAGAACCCCATAGGGTATTTGCGTGGCGCTCAGCAAGGGGTTATAAAATGACCCCATTTCCCTCGTCAGCGACCTTGACTTTCTATCTTATAGGCATATATTGTTGACATTTTCTGTCTACCGCCAAGATGTTTAGTAATCTTGCCGACACCAGTCACAAGAAGAACATGACGGATCTATTGAACAAAAATACTGATGCCATCCAAGTTGAGCACACGGCAGGATTACCTGAATCTAGGAAGGATGGACGACGAATTGATGTCACAATAGACCTTGACAGAGGAAAACTCCTGATGTTAGTTTCAAGCCAGGTATGTGAAGTCAACTCCGTAATCAGAAAATGTTCCATGCAGGAGGAAAATTGATATACGACTACTCCTGATCCTTTCGATCATGTATACAATGTGCCTCATCGACAGAACGAACATCGGCGCTGCAAGAATCACCGGAATAGGCGAAGAGTTAAGTTTGGACGTGGGGGGACGTGTATCAATAGTATGTATGATTTCCCGCCCGGGCAAGGAGAAGTAATTGCGAAAGCCAGCCACTAAGTTGGTCAAAGTACTCGTCTTTTATATCGGTTATGTTCTGGTGGAATTCCCAAGCAATATTCTCATCCAACGTATTGGAGCTGCCAATTGGCTAGCATGTTTGGGATTGTTCTGAGGACTTGCCACGTTGTGTATTGGCTTTAGCAAGAATTGGGTTACACTAACAGTTCTGAGAGTGATTCTTGGAATAACTGAAGGGGTACGTGTGGTTCGATATCCACTGTCTGGTAGATGTACTGATTTGCAAAAGGGTCGTTTTCCTGGCTGCGTCTATCTCTTGTCTTCCTGGTATAGGGCATTCGAGATTCAGAAAAGATACAACAAACCATTCACGAGTCGTACATTACATGAATAGCACTGATTGGCTAACCAGGATTGCAACCTTCTTCCTCTCCGCTTCTCTTTTATCTTCGTTTGCGAATACCTTAGCATATGGCCTGATCCACATATCCATCGAGCCTTACAAGTCAGGGTAGAGGTAGATATTCATTGTGGAAGGGGCCTTGACATCTGTAGTGGGATTTGCTTCATGGTTTATCATCATCGACTTTCCTAGTTCCAAAAGAAACAAGTTTCTCACCACTGAAGAGAAAAGCTTGGTCGAGTCAAGACTCTTACAGGAAAGGGGGCTAGCTGAAAATCAGAAGGTACCATGCAGTATTATACTAGAAACGGTCAAAGACTGGAAAGCATGGCTACTGTGAGTTAATACCTCAAGCAGTGCAAAATGTACTTCTGGGTTCAAGCTAACCTAAGTAATGACAGTGCATTTATTTATCAGACTGGCCCTACTTGGATATACGCCTTCCTATTTTTCCCTCCAGTTATTCTTCAAAAGAGTCTTGGTTTTAATCAAGAGAGCGGGTGTTGTTATTGAGTGCCCCTCCAGCAGCACTTGGAGTGATAGTCGCATTTACGATTTCTTGGGTAGCTGATAAATTGCAACTCCGCGGTCCTTTCGCCTTTTTGTCCACAGTTATGGGGTTGGTTGGATTATGCATAGTCGGATTCCTTCACAACCCGATCCCAAGATATATCGGTACTTTTTTGGGACAAGCCGCGTCCAATAGTCTAGTGGTAACTGGCATTGCTTGGGGCCAGAACAACGTCAGAGGAGATGCAAAATGAGCGGTGACAACGACTATACAAATCACACTATCCGCTATAGGAGGTATCTCCTCGTCCACCGTATTCAGAGGGCAGGTGAGAATCAGTCCTCTAACCACTCCTGAATTGGACGTTGAGTTAACAGCTTTCCAGGACGCTCCTAATTATATACCCGGTATAATAGCAGTTCTCGTATGTTTGTTCTCACCGCTATACTAGCTCCATTTGCTTCTTGGGTTCTGTGGAGGTCTAATAAGAGAGCAAATGCCGGGTTGGAAATAATAGAGGAGGCTGAATGGCTTCGGTACACTCTTTAGGGTTGCAGGTTCCCGAATGGAATATATAATTAAATAACCCCGCTCAAATGTGAGGATGTTAGAAATATATGTATATATATCGTTCGCAACGGCAAACTATTCCGTCGAGTTTACCTCTACAACGCGATCAAATCAACGCTTCGATTGCTCCGAAGTGAGCATCGCACGATGCACTTATTGAGAACATAAATCTGGCTGGAGCAAAGCGTTACAGGAGATGGAGGAATTACAGTACATACATAATACCGAGTAGTGAGACATTGGTCATCGGCTATGCAAACAGCGGAGAATGATGTTCGTTTCAGCTAAGGTGCTAACCACTGCACGTGCCATTGTTACGCCAGCTTATATATCCTCCATGAATCCGTACAATATATCTTCACAGTTTGAGTTACCTAGTCCAAAAGTTGTAAAGTCATCTGCCGTGCCATCTTTCATTATATTACCATCATCAGCAGATGGCCTGCCGGGGAACATGCGCAAAACTGCCTCAAGATCAAAGTCCAAAATTGGTGGTGGATCTATCGAATGGCTCTCAGACACTAGCCTGTTCCTATCAGTGTCTATTATCTGATCGAGGCTGTTTGAGCGCATGATATTCCTGATTATGCGGGTCGGCTTGCGAATGCCGGGGTTAGGAACAGATAATTCATCTAGACATTTCAAGCTCGAGATTAGTAGTCGACAATGATCGCCTGCGCACAAGATCTCAGTAGCTGCTGCATTCCGAACGTGGATCGTGCAAGCTACGTAGAGAGCGTAGCCCAAGAGATAAGGGGCGCTTCGGAGGGTATACTCTGACTGGTAGATAACTACGAGGCCAGTAATTTCGCGGGCAGCGTCCGTACAGCGTTTCCACGATGATTCGGGAGGAGCCAAGAGCCGAAGATGTCCGTCGCTGATGAGTGGGCGATGAAGAAGTATAATAAGCGAGTAGTAGATTCCATATAGACTCATAACACTGGGCTGGAGGCAACTATCCGGCCGGCCTGACTCGAACTGTAACTGTCTTGGGAGGCTCGTTTTCCATGAATCAAGGGCATCTTCAATAGTCTGCAGACTTGCTCTCGCCGCTGTGGCGGTGGCACCAACTACGTAGAATTTATTGATAATCATTGTCATAATTTTAGATAGAAGACAGAAATTCTGGAATGTCGAGATTGAATATATTGGAATGGGCATATGCGGGAGTACGGGTTGCTCTGCTACCGTGGCCGGATCTCTGTAGGGAATGGAGATTTCCTTTTCTTCATACATGTCCATCAACTGACGGGACACGTGAGAATCTCGAAGTTGGATACCAACGGGTCGTCCAAGATAGAAGCTTTGCAGCTTATCACAGATGAATGCGCCCCAGAAAACACGTCGTCTTATCTCAACTCGTTCTGCATTTTCACTAGTCACCTTGCAATCCAAATGTATGCCTAGGTCATAAATCATCCTGAGGGCGTACCCTGTATAGAGCCAACCCTTTGATGTGATGCCAAACGCGATGAAAGTAGATCCAAGCAAGAGCAGGCCAACAACCGTAGGGATACTTGGTGTGGTGAGCAGTAACCCTTGGGCTAGAAGCTCATCACAACGACGAAAGAATCTGCCGCCCGCAGTTTCAGGGTTGGAGGGAGTGTCGCAGACTTCTAGCCTCCGGGAGAATTTGCTGGAGCATGCAAAGATAGACTGGAGCAAAAATGAGGAGCAGTTGGGCCCACCATCTAGAAGGTCTCTCGTTATTGCAGGCCGATAAGTGAGCAGAAACGCGTGATGCTGCCGGCTCCAGTGGAGGTCCAAGAGATGTATAGCGAGTGGTGTCGGAACTCCATCAATATCCGGTAGGTGGTACAGTTCATATTCGCGCTGGCGCTGTAATGCGGCATTCGCAAAGAGATTATTGCAGATTTGCCTGGGCGTTGGAGATTCCACAGTGGCCGATCGGTGGATCGATGCCTGAAGCGCAGATGATGGCCCAAAGCTATCGATCTTGCCTGTCTCGTCAACGGAGAAGAAGGGACTGACGTCAAGATCTGTATCAGATTCATATTCGAGGGAATTATCGCGAACATCTTTTTCCACGGTGCAGGAGATTAGTGGTGGAGTTTTGCCTGGAGGCGTGCTCGCACCGACCTCAGTGGCGACGGCTGACTTCAATATCTTTTCTCTGTCGGCTGGTGAGGCATCTCTCAGTGCCATGAGTATTTTCTCCAATCTTGTCTTCTCGGATTGTAGCGCTGACATGGCGGCCAGTGTGGGTCTGGTGTCTGGACAATCAGCTGCATGGTCAGCGAGGTAGAGGAAGGGAGGCGTCCATACCTCTCTTTGGGAGCGCGAAAGACATAAGCACATTGCTGTGCTTGAGTAACACAGGAGCCGCAGCTTGGTCGCTTGTTGTCACATCTTATCTTGCGCGAGCGACAGAACTGGCAAGCTCGTGCTAAGGCATGACGCTCTTCAGTCCTGTCACGGCGACGTTGAGACATGCCAGAACACCTGATACCCAGCAATGCTCCTAGGGAGAAGGGATAAGGACTGTTAGGTGCTCGGAGATGTATCAATTTAGAGTCCAGCGACAATTTGTTACCTTCAAGCGGCGCTAGCTAGGTCCTGCTGGGTCAAATGCAGAACTATGAAGACAAGAGTGAGTCCCTGTCTACCGGCAGAGATCTATTCAGTTACGAACATAGGACGCCACTTTGACGGAGATCCGCCCTCCGTTCCATGGTTGGGAATGATCAAGGAGCCTCATCAACCAGCCCAAGATCCACCCCCACGTATATTTACGAGTCAACCCGTCAACCCAATCGCTGGGAATAGGAACTGTGGATATTCTGCAGGCAGGCTTGAGATCGGGCCTGCGGAACACTAGGGCATAAAAGGGTCACGCCTCAAAACTGTTATCCCCTCCGCGGTGCCAAGAGCCTTCGCTTAGCAGCCCCTTTACAGTACTACATAATGCACTAGTCCCGATTAGTCTATTTAATCCTTTTTACGTGATCCAGCTACCTGAATACGGTAATTTACTGCGAATTTAGTATTTGAGTAATGAATTCTATTGGCGGAAACCATCTGATAAGCGAAGGCTCTTGGCACCGGCGGTCTTGAAAAGATGTTTTGTGACGCTAGGCGTAATCTGTGGTCAGCACTAGGGGCTAAAAGTGGATAGCTGGTCAATGGGGCATAAAGCTCCGTGTCTATTGCGGCAGGCCGTGAAGTTTTGCCCCACTGCACAACCTTTCTTTTGCATATTATATAATTAAATAAGGGGACAGCTATATCTCCGCCAGCAATTGCTATTCTTCCGCCAACCATCCAAATCATCAGTTCAAGCATCAACACCACTACCACCACGCAAAGGGCGCAGGGTAAGCCTTTATAAAGCTAGATAAGAAGCCATTTAGGGCTATATTTGCATGCTTTGCATGCGATCGCACAGGTAGCTACGACTCCAAAACTAAGGCCAATTGGGCTACACACACGTCAAAACAACGCAATAATACTATCCCCTTAAATAAATGAAGTACAATTACACGATACGCTGTGTAGGTACATACAGAAGATAACGGACCCTGAAATAGCGACGATTTATCCAATAACTTCGAACTCAGCTAGAAGAGCTATCTCCAGAAGAGCTCGTTGTAAAAGAAGGCACAGAAGATATGTTCCGCTAAGACATAGAATTCGCTCGTGATAGCTGCTAGATCTGTGTACTTCAAAGATGCAGAAAATGGTAGACATTGTAGTGTCAGACTTGTAGTAATAACTCTTCCTCTGTGCTCTGAAGTTCAATATTCCTTCGTCAGCACTTTAGAAAGTTCATCCAAGTAGATATCACAAAAATTTATGACCTGCAAGATAAAAAGAGAGTATAACAAACCGGGCAAAATTTGACATGATTGAGAAGAGATGTTACCACATGATTATGGCAATCAGCTACAGAAACGTTTCAAAGAATTGGGCAGTAAATAAAGCAGGGAAAGATAATAGTGCGGGAAAGCCGCAGTGTGGATGAAGCAGAAAACTCGTTTTACATGCGGAGAAAGATTTTCTTATGCCCACACTCGGTAATTTATCCTCCGATGCGCCTGATGCGAATTATTTTCTGCATCGCTCAACTTTCGTGCTCAGGTCTCCTGCTACTTTGCCCCACTGCTAACGTAATAGATATTGCTGGTATCAGTACGCCACCTACTATATTTATACGACTATGCTCGCCGAAGAAAGATTACGGATGTAGAGATGCCAAATATATTACTCTAAACTCTGACTGTCCTCTCTTTCTTCTATTTGCCGAATTTGACTCAACGATCCTTAAAACATCTTTGTTCGGCAATAATGACACCTGATCCTAAAGACGAAGTTCCCAGTTTGCTGGACCTTCGCTCAGCTTGGGAGTTGGAAACTCACTCTGTGCTGCCAGTTATTCAGCAGCTGATGAATTGCTTCCAGAGCCAAAATGTATCCCTTAATGAGAGTTCAATACTCAAGCTCGCAGGGGCTGATATGGCCACCGTTTTCCGCGAATATGCACGACCAGGCCCAGCGCATTCCGTGGAGCAGGTGTTCAAAGAAGCACAAGAAATCTTCGACCACCGGATCCGCATGAACCATCCTCGTTTCTTTGGCTTCGTTCCTGCCCCAGTCTCTCCATTGTCCTGGCTTGGCGAAACTGTATCGTCTGCGTTTAATGCTTTTGCGGGCTCTAGGTTACAAAGCTCTGGCCCGAGCTGTATTGAACAAAGTCTCATTGAGTGGATGGCGTCATTGGCTGGCCTGCCATCTACTGCCGGAGGATTGGCCGTTTCTGGCGGTTCAATGGCCAATTTTACAGCGCTAGTTCTCGCGCGAGACAGGACTCTGCCTCGTGAGAGATGGTCACAGGGAGTAGCTTATGTTTCTGACCAAACCCACTCCTCTGTAGCCAAAGGCCTGCGCATTCTTGGTTTTGCTGAGGCACAAATCCGTAAGATCCCTACTGACGCATTTTTTCGCATGGATGTACCCTCGTTAGAAAATGCTATTCAAGAGGATCGTGCTGGTGGACGATATCCTTTCATTGTCATTGGGAGCGGTGGGACTACCAATACTGGCTCTATCGATCCTATAAAGGCCATTGTGGAAATCGGCCGCCGTGAAAAGCTTTGGATACATGTGGACGGCGCGTATGGAGCTTCTGCTTTGCTTTCTAGGACCCGGTCGTCTCTGCTGGACGGTTTGAGTGGCGTGGACAGCGTTTCATGGGATGCACACAAGTGGCTCTTTCAGACTTACGGCTGCGGAATTCTCCTTGTTAAGGACAAAACACACCTCCTCGCAAGCTTCTCTACGGATGCCGAATACATACGGGATGCCTCAGAGACCGTCGACATTCCGAATTTTTGGAATTTTGGTCTTGAGTTGACAAGGCCGGCTCGAGCAATGAAGCTTTGGTTCACCCTTCGAGTTCTTGGGCTGGATATAATGGGCAGTGCGATAGATCATGGGCTGTGCCTCGCGGAATGTGCAGAAAAGGAGTTGAGGTCGCGGCCGGACTGGGAGGTGATCAGCCCTGCGAGTCTGGCTATAATAACATTTCGTTTTGCACCAGAAGACAAAGCTGAACGAGAACTAGACGCCCTGAATTCAGCTATTTCACAGCATATGATTTTCAACAACATCGCCGGAATCCTAACAACCAAGCTTAATGGAAAGGTCGTCCTGCGAATTTGTGCTATCAGTCCCTTACTAGATATTGCTGAGATGCGGCATGTCATCGAAAAACTTGATGAGATTAGCCACGTTATCTTACCAGACTCTCTTTAGCCACGCAGCGGATAGCCCAAACTTGCTCTTTTAGCGTTTTGAATTGTGTAAACTTGGGAGTTTGCTTGTCAGACTGTTTGTACCTACCCAACCATTTGAACGCAGCGTAACTCACATATCCATAAGACATGCCATCTTACAACACAGTCAAGAATGATAGGACGAGTACATCTAGAACATGTAGGTGTAGATATTGTATCACTTTGTTACAAAATTGCCTCTCTGCCTGAGATCATAACTCTCTACCTGGCATCAGAAGTCCATGAAGTGCAGCACTGCTATGCTCGTATACTGAAAAACCAATTCCGCCAAGAGCCTTCCTAGTCTCATCGTGCTCCTGCACCAAAAGCCCTTCAGTCCACGGTCCATGTATATAGTCCTCACCGCCTCTACTGTTCTAACAGAGCCCAGCGCCTGTGCACCCGTTTTAACTGAGTCAAAGGGTTGGGTTGTATAACCGTGATGGCACATGCCGTTCCCCCCATAAGGAATGTTGTCAGGGTATTATGCTTCACGCCATGCTCTGCACTCAACTCCTTTAGACCGCTGTAGCTTCCCATACGGACAGCTGATATGGATGCTTGCTTTAAAGTTGTTGGAACGAGGCCCTTGTATCAACCGGCTAGGCCTTGAGTCCTGATGATAGAGCGAACAGCGTCTGGGATGGACTCGAGGGACCTTCTGCCACTTCTGGCATCATCAATCAATGCTATATTGATTCGTTCAGAAGGTGTGACTGCCAGCATACTCTCGGTGGCACCAGCAAACATTCCGGCAATAATTCCCTGCAGGAAGCTTGCGCGACCATCTGGTCCCGCTATCTTTTGTTTTATATTATGAAAGGCAAAAAAACGTACTCCATCCTTCCCGATGTTGCCGATAACTAACGAGCTACATCCCACATAGACCGAGCCTAGGCCTTGCCGTGCGACAATATGACCGATTGCTCGTAGTTGAATATATAATTAGCAACCATGAAAATCTGCCCAGGCTTATTAAACATCTTGGCTTGCTGTCACGAATCCCTCAATTGCACCGGCAATAGAACCAGAGAGAAATAAAATACCCGGTTCAAAGCTTGACTAGAATACCATCCCAGTAAGCTACATCAGACATATGGATCACGGCTATGGAAGCTGGAAAGATGCTTCACCAACCCCTGTCTGAGCTGTTGTGATGTAGTGGGCCATTACCGACCACGAGATACGACTTGGAGATGTACAGAGTCATTTTCTTGTAAATTTACATCGTATTGTAGTGTTCTGTCATATGTCTAGCAGTCATGGATGAGGAACTACTGAAACACAGTCAAGATCATTCCCTTGGCCTCGGAGCATTGTTTTCCACATAGCCAGTTTTGCGGAGCATTAAATTCCGACAAGTACCAGAACATACTGGCGCTTGTACTGACTGGAGCAATTCTAACAATCCACATAGATCATGCTCAACTGAAGGCTATCATATCTCCTTCGTCGTCTGGTAAGCTTACTGTAGCCGTTATCGTTGCCCATATGGATTAAAAGTAAGTATAGATGTAGAGATCCGCCTTTCGGATAGTCACTTTCCGGCCCTCCGCCCTGTGCGTGGAAGACCAACCTCCGAGAGTTATACACACCCAGAATATTCTTGCTGTCTTGCAGCTAATTTCACATTTGCCCCTGGGTAGCTTTGAATTCAGAGGCTAGCTTTGCCTCTCGGCGGGCGGAGACCAAAGTATTGAAATGTCCGGGCCTGGCTTGAATGTTGAACCTCGTTTTGCTTCTCCATTATACATATGTATCAGACTACGCCGGTCACTCTCTAACTATTTTAAAGCTCGCTGCAATCTTCTTAAAGTCCCATAGGCTCTGCGGACCTTTCAGTGCCTGTTGCTGAACCTTGAGCCCCAGCCAACGCTTCGTTCGATGTTGATTCTCACTTAGAGCCAGCACACCATGTCGCCTCAATTGCGAAATACGCTAGATGTCCTCGTTATTGGAGGCGGGAACGCTAATTCTGCGCCGCCATTTCTGCCGCCGAGTCGGGTGCCAAACGGGTTGCCATCACCGACAGCTGCTCGAAGGACTGGGTAGGTGGAAACACCTCCTTTACGGCAGGCGCATTTCGCATAGCACATGCTGGGTTGAAGGACCTGCTTCCCATCGTGAACAATGTTGACAAGACAACTGCGAATATAATTGATATGAAACTGTACACGATAGTCGACTTCGAAAACGATATCATGCGCGTCACTGAAGGTCGAACCGATCCGCGAAGTCACTGGTACAGGAGTCCAATGCAGCCGTTAAGTGGCTCTCAAAAAATGGTGTTCGGTTCCAGCTCTCCTTCAACAGGCAAGCATATAAAGTCGGTGGACAGATCCAGTTCTGGGGTGGCTTGGCACTGAAAACCGAGGATGGGGCATCTCAGAGCCGCGAAAAGCTTGGGAATTGACATCTTCTTCTCTCATTGCGCAACTGCGCTCATCGTTGATCATGTTTCCGGGGCAGTCAACGCCGTGCGAGTCACATTGCCTAATGGGAATACACGGGAAATCCGCACTGGCGCCGTCATTCTAGCTGCAGGCGGCTTTGGCCCGACCGTGTCTTGCAGGAGTTACGATCTATACAGCCGTATCCACGCACCGTACGATCGCTTTTCCGCTCCCACTAACCACAGCGTATGATCCGTCCTCCCTCCTGCCCGCATGCCTGCTATGCCCGTCCTCAAGATTCCCTGCTCTGCCCGTGTAATCCAGATATCCATCGTACAGCAAGTCGTAACGAGTCAAGTTGTCGTAGTTGATCGACTGTCCTCGAGCCTGCCTATGCAGCGAGGTTCATCCGTACAGCCGTCCCCCCTTTCCCTCGATCGTCTCGTACGACCCCTCTATCCCACATCAAACTTTATAACACATATATATCCTTCACTTAACGAGAGCTTCGAGTACCCATTGGTTAACGAGAGCTTCGACAATTGTTTGTGAGGTCCCTGGGTGACTGTCCACGCTTCACGCTTTCCATGCCCTCAGGTGAAAATTTCTACACGCCCCATAGGTGTCCTGTCATACGACCTGGGCGACCGGTTCCACGTCGTAAAGATCTTGTTTGGTTCTTGTTTTGGTTCTGCATTGATTCTGTGGTTTCGAGGGCCTACTTCCTACACAGGCAGATCGTATATCGGAAGGTTTTCATACCCATTTTGATGGTAGTCCTCTGTTCTGTGTGGCAGCTCGCTACCATCTCGTACGGGCGCCACTCCGCCCGGAGCTAAAAGGCCAGGAATGACAAATGCGACTCAAGGTCACACAACACAAAAACGAAATGTCCGCCAAATAGAGCAGTACCGCCAGGTGAAACCGAAACCCCGAGTGACAATCCGTCTCCAAGAAGAACGTCTCTCGAGAGCCAATCACCTCTTACTACTGAGCAGCACTTCCAGCAGAGAACATCACTCGAGCGAGGGGCTTCTCGCCAGCAAATGTCCCAAGATAGAAGAATGTGTGTCGAAACAGAGCCTCCGAAAACTCCGGAGAGAGATCAGCCTCGTGCTCTCCCAGCCAATCTTGAATTTTGGAAATCTAATGACAGTAAGGCATTCAGCAAGTACTCTTACCTTATCCCCCAACTTACGGTACTTTCTAGCGCTTCTAAATTTCGTTTTTCGAAACGTCCCCCAAGCCCCTTAAAAGCCGCCCAGCCCCTTGCTTCTCACCGTCTGATTCCCCCGCACCCACGAAAAACCTCCCTTCCGAACTGAAGAACTCCCCCATATTATTTAGCGGTATTGCGCAAGAATGATGTCTTCAAACTCAGAGTCCGAGTTTGTCTACGGACCCCTACCAACAGCCTCTTCCATCCGCTTGGTGCGTCTTCTGTCAGGGGAAGGTGGTGACCGGGCCATCCACCTGTCAACGAGATACGTCGATCTTGACGACAACCCGCAATATGACGCGATCTCGTACACATGGGGCCCGCCACTATCTGTATTCCATACAAAACAGGAGCGTGACAGCCTCGAGGATCGACAACTGCCTGTCATCTGTGATGGCCGGATCCTAAACATAGGGCAGAACTTATACGACTTTCTCTGCGCCTGGCAAGTCATGCTTCAAGCCGCCAGCGATAGCAATGACAAGAGGACAGTATCTGCAAGAAAAGCGAGCTTGCTACCTCCAAATGAGATGTGGATCGATGCTATCTGTATCAACCAAAGGGATAAGGATGAAAAATGCATGCAAGTTGGTATAATGGGACGTATATACAGCCAGACCCAAAAGCTAGTGATCTGGCTTGGGGCAGAAGACACCTTTGTACGGCCAGCTCTTCAGATTATCTTCAAGATGCAAGGAATCCTGCAACTACAGGCTAGGGCTTGTCGCACAATGACGGATGAAGACGGCTGTAAGGCACTGGGACTGCCACCAATTACATCCAGTATCTGGTGGTCTGTCTTTGCTTTCCTCCACCGCTCTTGGTTTCGGAGAGTCTGGGTGATGCAAGAACTGGCTTTTGCACCACAAATTCAGGTGCAGTGCGGGCTCCTGACATTTTCATGGGCCGCTCTAACCAACGCTGCTGCTGTCCTCTACGAGAGCAGACTTGGGGACTCCATGGACATGTGGGCCTGGATGGAGCTGGAGGGTCGTAAATTCAATGAGCCATGGTTTCTTAAGGATATTACTCCAATATTCACCATCGGGGAACGGCCAGAGTCGGATCGAAACTTATTCTCGACATTACAAGAGCGAGTTGCAGATTACTCCTTTCACAACGTCATACGGCTGGAGACCATACGGGTTGGGGACGGCTCAAGATTAGAAGATGGGACTTACGGTTTCCAGCTGGGCACAAACTCGATGGAAATTATCAAGTCCATTCCAATTTTGTACATGTTTGACGCCACTCGCAGGTCGGAGTCAAGCGATCCCCGAGACAAGATTTACGCCATATTGGACATCGCAAAGAGAGACCTTCATGACACTGACCTGGTATCTCCGTACCGCAGACCACTCATTCCGAATTATCACCTGGAGATAGCGGAAGTATACTTCAAGGCTGCATGGTATATCTTATTATCTGGCAACGACTTGGATCTCCTATCAAGAACGAATGTTTGTTTAGGGGATAAAGATACTAAATTAAGGACTCAGGGCCTTCCCTCTTGGGTCCCGGATTGGGCTTTGACTGTAAATGGAACTGCAATGTGGTCATTGAAACCATTCAGGGAGGGTAATTGGTCTGCATCACGCAAGGTATTTTGGGTACCGCCTGAAGAGTCAAGCTTATATAGGACTATCCTGACACTTCAAGGAGCCTTGGTGGACATCGTTATAGAGGTGGTAGAATCCGAAAGCTTCTCGCTCAGCAAATCAGGGGCTGTCGCTGCGCGTCTTCCTGCAGATTACCCCTGGGCGTTGGAGAGAGTAATAACACCCGGGGATGTTCTCTGGAGGACCCTTCTTGCCAATTATGACGAGAACATTTATCCTGCTTCTAACGATTTTAAGGCAACGTTTTATAGCAGCTGGATGGAAGAGAACAAAAAGGCCTATCGTGAATATTATACTGAGGAGGGACTTTCAGATCCAGAGAAGGAGGCTGAATGGTTTCGCTTTGTAGACCATACGCCCACGATGTTCCCACAAGAGACAGAGAGATTTAAAGAAGTCAAACCGATCGAGATAGTGGGCGACAAGTGTCCGGAATTTGTGGCAAAACCATCTGCGAAGTTACCACTCCAAATTGAACAGCCTTCCTTCAATGATACAGAGCCGGAATACGAAAGACAAGACAGGTCGGTAGAAACCTGCACAATTCTCTCGAGAGTTAACCTCAATAACCAGCCTCTCTCCCAATTTGATATCCTGATGGAGAAACTGCTCAAATCCGTCGAAATTCCGCCTCCTGGCACCGTTGAAGCTGGCAGAGTGGAAAGCAAAGTTGAAGGGGCGGAAGACTATGACCATCAAGACACCAACACCGATGAAAGCTGGGCGCCAACCCACGAACCTAAAATATCCTCCTCTCGCTCCATTCGGGAGCACGAGTTTAGTCGCTTGAGGCGTGGTTTCAGCTCCAGTAGAAGAGTCTTCCGGACGCGTGAGAATTATCTTGGTAATGGACCAAGGAAGACAAAGCCGGGCGACCAGGTTTGGATTTTAGCGGGGGCGAAGGTCCCATTTGTACTGCGTCCGCAGGAAACCGGTAAACATGTGCTTGTTGGAGATTGTTATGTTCATGGGATTATGCACGGAGAAGCATTCGAGAGGCAGGGGTTTGAGTTGGTGAATCTTCAGCTGGAATAATAAATACTTAGGTGGGTGTTGGTACAGTAAAATCTCTAGTTATGACTGAGTTAGGAGAATACCCTTATACAAGAATACTGGACCAATACGAATGTGATAGTGTTGCGATTGAACCGATTTCTATTACGCCCGAGCCACCAAGCAGCACTCGACTCACATCAAGTTTTGCCTAGATCATGCATTAATACCTGACTTACATCAGGTCAACAAGTATTAACATTGGTGATGAAATTGGGGCTTCGGCATCAGAGGACAATCCTTCGGATGGGGCGTGTGGGCCTGAATTCTTGATATAGATCTCTCATTATATCAGACAGAACTAGTAAGATTTTACTTCGATTTTACTTCAATATATGCGGCGACAACTGTGATAGCAAGCCACACTATATTAGACTAGATCTTATGTTGGCAAGTATCCCCGCTTTCTGTATTATATATAAGGAGGCTCCTACTACCTCCAACAGTATAAAATGAAGCCATTCTCAATGCTTTTCGCCTTATTTCAACACTGCACATATAAGTTAGGTGGCTACTAGGCACCTCAGGCTTACCTGGTAGGTGGCTCATTTTGTGTGTTCAGTAATTTTGTATAAAGGCTCAGGTTCCCCTGCATACACATTCGTCTTAGTCTGGTTGTCTCTGCGTTACTCAATAGTCAATATTGTTGACTGGATGTAAGTCAGGTATCAAGGCATGGTCTAGGCAACACTTGATGTGAGTAAAGTGGAGAGTCACTGCCTGGTGGCACTGGCGTGTCACTGTGTATATATTGAGAGCTGTCAGCCAAAGTTGAATAGAAGTAAGTTCAATCGCAACAAATATAGCTGAGTTTCACCTTGATACCTAACTGCGACCGGCGCAATATATCCCCAAAAATATTTGTAAATAATGCTGCAGAAAAGCCAAAAAAGTAAAGACTTACACCCTCGGCGTTTCCAGGGAGAGTGCTCCAGATAAAGTGCTTCAAGTGAGGAAGGTTATCTGTGACCTTGACCGCGGTAAGAGCCTGAGCCAACTCTGCATCTCCTGCTTGAAACTTATTTTTGCCGGTGGAAAAATGTTCCCAGTAGTTGGTCTTGAGCAGAGGTCAGGTTAATGCGCAGGTCATAATCGGATATTAAGGTGAAACTCAGTTATATTGACTATTAAGTGATGCAGAGACAACTAATTAAGCACAGCTATACTAGAGTAAGGACCCCTTTATATAGACCTATTCGGCCTCTTATTGACTCACATGAATCCTCTGAATCCTGGATCCCAAAGGATGTCCTAGATCCTAAGGGATGTGTAATGCGTGCTCGAGGCCCTGATCAATAGTTGGTAACAAGGAAAATTGCATCAACCCCCTGTCGACTAGGACATTATTATGTACGCGCGGAGAGAATGCAGGAAAGGAGAAATACCTCGTAGGCCTTAATGAGGGAGGCCTCATCATCAAGATTAGCCCTCACAAACCTCTTCTTGTGGTGCCGTTAGGGCTTGATGGAGGTTTGAGTTGACTTCAGCTCGTGAGGAGGTAATTCCACGCATTCTTCTAGAAATCATTGATTTTGAAACCCCATATTTCCTTGCTGCAGTAGCGTAGTCCTTGAATTCTCCGCTTTTAATTGAGCTAATTGCTTGCTCAATAAGTGCTGATTTGGTTGAGTTAGCCATGTTTGAAAATAGTGGGGATGGTGGGGTTTAGGGTTGCATTTGTGCGGGAGTTGCATTTGTGCGGGATCTCAATTAAGCCAGTTTATACGGTATTCCGTACGCTTCAGTTGCCGCGTGACGCTACGAGGTACGAGGTATGTGGACACTGTACAATCCCTGCGCCAGGCCAGCGGTGCAACGAGCGCCAACGCTTCCCTCACACAGCAGCTGCACATAGGCCCACCTGAGGCACATCGCAAAACCTTACCTAAAACAGAGTCCCTCCTACCCCCCACTAAACTCTATTTAAACTACGACTTCGTAGCTTGTCGCAGCCCGACGCATTACGCACACACAGATATGCGCACACAGGTACAGAAAACTGCTTGCGTGGGTGGATTTGAGCCGGCAAGCCAGTGGCTTAGATTAAATTGGGAATAATATAGATATGTATATATATTTTCCTGTACATGGGCAGGGGGCCGGGTTACGTATCACAGCCCACTTAGGCTCCTGTAGACTCAGCATTAAGAGTTGGGAGGCCATGGGGAATGCGACATGTACCCATGTACCTCCACAGTGATCAATCCTCATTCAAGACAATCATCAGGCCACAGATGATAGTGCTTATGATGCTTATCAAGTCGCTAGGGCTCACGAGGCAAAATGATATAGAACAGGTTAGACAACATTATCATAGAAGGTCGCTATCTATGAGGCGTAGCAGTCCCGACCCGGCTCCTCATACCAGCAAATGGGCTATAAAAGAGGCCGAGTATTTGTCCAAAGAAGCTCTCATTCTATAAATATCCTTAAGTCCAAACAACATTGCCATCAATCCAACTATTCCATCGCCAATACCTTCACCCAACAACAAGAAGAAAACTTTCAAAATGCAATTCAAAGCCCTCATCACCATCTTCGCCTTTGGCGTTACCCTTGCAGCAGCCGTACCAGGCGTCCTTCCGGAGCTGCTCAAGAGATGTGGCTCTTGCGGTCCTGGGGTATGCTGCGAGCAAAGTCCTTCAACTTGTGAATGCGTTTGCGGTCCATCCCTTTGCGAGAAGTAGGCCATTCCAGTCCCTCACTAGCCAGAACCCGGCTAACACACTACTTAGGTAAATCTTCAGCAAATAGAGCTCGAACACAGAGGAGGTGGGCAGAAGGATAAAATCTCGGATCAAATGGAAGAAAAGTTGGAGCTTCATCAACATTTGGTTGTGGTTTCAGAAAAGATGGAGGGTTCGTATTGTCGTGTGGCTCTCAGTGGGTTGAAAGTGGATGTGTTATAGGAGGAAGGTCTAGCTACTGAAGTTGAGAATATATAACCCCTTCATGGTCATGAGTGTGCTATCATTACGTGAGTCGTGCTGTTAGTGTCGGTTAGCGTGATAAACTAACGAGATTTAACAAAAAGTGTAATTACCATTACTTGATAACTATTGAGTGATGACCTCTCTTGTGACAGCAAGGCTAATGCAAACCTATACTTCCTTGTAAAATCTTTATCAGGCAGGCCCAGGTAAGGGGCCGAGACCTGGCCTGACCTACCCATTGGGACCACTGAAATTTAATTATTCTGATTCCAGGAGCGTCTATCTAGCCCAGACTTAGTCGAAAGGGCTACTACCGAGAGTGCGGAGTCATTTTCATTGCCTTTTGCGTCATTCGAGTTGTCCTCCTTTGCTCCCCTTCGCCTCTTACCCCTAGGTTCTGTCCTAAAGGGTCTCTTTTCAGGGCACTTTAGCCAGCAACTGTCGATTTTATGGCCCTGTTTGCCACAGTGGCCACATTCGACTGACTCCTTATTACTACCACCCGTACGACCCTTGTCTGGCTTTCCACTGTACAGTACAGTCGTCGCTTTTTGAGCCTTCCGAGACTCATCAAGGATATCGGCTATTAGGTCTAGTAGTAGTGGTGGTGTTTTGCGCGCATTAGACCTCTGTCGGTCTGCACAAAGTTAAGCACGGGCTTTCAAGAGCGAATGGGGGAGAGTAAAGAGGAGGAGGGTGAAGTAGTTTTGGGAATGGGTTGATACCAAACGATCTAGTACTTTGCATCTATGAGAAGAGAACTAGCTGGCTCGTGTGGATAATATACGTTTGCAACATACTATTGTACCAAATGCTGTGTACCCAGGGAACTCCACTAGTGGAGTAAGGATTATACGTAATATATCGACATCTCGTCATCGTGTGATAGTTCTCATTTGATCCAAGAAAGTATCCCCTCTCTTTTCTCGCATAGACTTTCCTTTCCACTGAATGAAGATTGTGGGAAGAAGGCCAAATACGGCGACGATTCCCGCAATTAGGCCACCACTTCCGGTAAGGCCGAGACTCGAGAACATATCGGGAAACCAGAAGGGACCATTGGCAACTTAGTGCAGTAGCAGACGAAGCAAGTAGTATCGAAGGAAGAAACGTACCAATAAATCCCCAAGTGCTTCGAACCAGATTGATAAATACTCCAATACTAGCTGAATGTTCATGATGACAATCAACGGCATAGGTGACTAACACGGTGGTAATGATCTGGTTCCCAAATGCTGAAATTGCAAGCCCAACAACGGGTGAAACGTTGTACGAGTGGATCTTATCAACCTGCACCGTAAAAACCACAAGCCCACAGATAACGGTCGCAAAGCCCAAGTAAGACGTCCAGAGTCGCCACTCCGGATTCGCAAGCCCGGATCGGCCACGCGTCCTCTGGCGACGCATCCAGAGGTCGCTACCACGCCCACCAAGCTGCTCGCCGAGCACGGAACCAATGATAAGACTGGTGAATTGTAAACCGATCTGTTGCGGATTGAACTTGAATTTGGGACCGAAGATTTGGGGGAATTCCACTGTGGCGAGAACACTGGCGAAATTAAAGACTATAGCGTAGGCAACAGTTGGGATAACGATACTCGGGTAGGTAAACAGCATGATGGGAGTGATGAAGTCTTGGATCGTGATTGGTTTGAGGCCAATCTTCCTGAAGTTAAGGTACTTTCGCTGGAATTCAGATTTCGTGGTTCGGGCCGCGGCCTGGTTCTTGACATAGAGCGTTTCAGGAGAGAAGAAAAAGTAGAGGATGAATTGTACGCCGTTAGTTATTGCGAAGATCCAGTATATCCATTGCCAGCCGCGGGTGTGGTAGGCAACGAAGCCCATGATAAAGGGACCCGTGGGTGGCCTACGATTATCTGGTCAGCATTGAAGTCCCCAGCATAGAGATAGAAATACTTACCCCAGAGTAACCATAAGGGTCCAAATGCCCATCTTCTGTCCTCGATCCTTTGCAAAGAAAGTTTCCGTGACCACGGTACTACTAATAGCTATAGCGGGTGAGATGAAAAACGAGCCGAGACATCTGGTCACGATCTGTACAGCGTAGCTATGGCTTTCCGCACAGCCTATATTGCATATCATGGAGCAGAATGTGGATATCAACCAGACCGGTCTCCGGCCAAACTGGTTGGAGATAGGCTTCCAGAATATAGGGGAGACACCCAAGAACATGATTTGGACACTTGTGATGTAGGAAGCTCGCGTGAGGGAGACTCTCAGGTCAACAGAAAATTGGTCGAACGCTGGAATAACCCCAGCTGCAATGAAGGTGGCCATCATGGCATGAAACGCAACGAGGAACAGATTGACGTTTTTCTAAGGCTGTTAGCCTGATCGAACTCTCTGAGTGAGGGCATTAATACTTTCCAAGAAGGCCAGTTGAGAGGATCTGCCGGGTCCATGGTTGGCAGTGGGGTGAGATCGAGCGTCTTGTGTCGGGAGAGCAGGTATTCCCTATGCTCCGGAGTCAAGTCCTCTGAGCGGTCATCTTCGCGCGCGGCCGTGTTTAGGCCATTCTCTGTAAAGTGTTCTCCAAGAGCTTCCTCATGGTTGTCTTGGGGGATTACTTGCTTTTCGTCCATGGTAGGAGTGGAAGATGTTATTGGTAGTGTCTCTGTTTGGACTGAAGGAGGTTGCTCTTCTCTAGTGGTTTTGACACTTAGTGGAGCAATAGGCCCACCAGAATCGAACGACAGTAATATCAGGAGTAGAAGCAGTAGACGGCATAATCACAGCACAAAAGAGCTGGTGTTGTAGCCTTATCAGACCATAACGTGCTTCCCCCCCGACAGCCCCCGGGCTCCCCAGCCGCCATTGATACACTGTCCTTATTCCAAACAAGACAGAGCACCTCCGAGTCCGGTCAAGAAGTCCTAAGGCATGCCGTGGTTTGACCGACACACAAAGGTGCAGTAAAGGTGCAGTAAAAGTGCACTATATGGTCAATACCCTGATAATTCGATTGAGCAGGGAGTTCATAAGTTCCACGGAAACCGTCCCCACGGTACAGGTAGGCTACAGAGAGTCCTCGCCTCACCCAACATGCTCAATCGTTCTACTATTTACTACGAGCTCGAGGAGCGAGCCGCGATTGCTGCACTGTTGTTCGAGACTCTCGATAACCTTGAGCTGAGTTGTGTGTTCTGGGTGCGATCCAGCTTATTCAAGCCCTCGAGCAGCTCTGGACGCGGGAGAAGACCACACCAGTTCAAATTGTCAACTACTTGTCAACTCCGGGAAAGTGTTACAGCAGGCTAGTCATGCCGTCATGAGAGATGACCCATCCCTCTGCGCAATCCATAGCCACTTGAGACCGCAAATTATTATCCACACTGGCTAGAGTATGCACATATTTAGCGGGTAGATGAAATGGAGGAGGGACGTCGATATTAGCGCAATGGATGCGCCTCTTATGTATGGATCGTCTGTTTTAGGCAAGGTTTCGCGACGTGCGTCAAGTGGGCACATGTACCTCCGTACACTAGGAATTGACCGGGGTGTGGGGATTTACCATACAGTACTACCGTATTCTGGCGTGGAAACCAGCGAGGTCCGGGGGTTTGGGTGCTGACCCCCATGACCTTGAAACCACAGTTGCCGTCTTATTTTGCAGATTGGAGCCTCTAGGTTTACTTGAGGCTTTGTCGGATACAGACAAGCTGCGCTAACCGCCACCGGGCAAGGACTGATATGATGTGTGGGAAACTCTGATTATTGGCCATTCATTGAAAGCGGGAATTCATTTCACAAAATCTTGCGCCAGAGGAAGGATTGAAATCATAAGTATCCGGATCTAGGGTTCGTTACCTTTTGATCAGTACAAGGCAGTATTACTAGATGTGGAGGGTAGAAATCTAAGGCTCTAGGGACAATCATTACTGGGTTCGGTGCTCGAGTCGCCGACACTTGCTTATTCAGCGCTATACCTAACTTGTTCACGCGCTGACAGCTTGAAAGTGTGGTGATACAGTATTTTCCTTTCTGGTCTGGGCCAACGAATCACAACCATTTTGACCTGAAAATTTCAACCTCATGCAAGAGATATTTCTTTCGCTGGGCTATGATCCAAAATAGGTCAAGCGCTGAATAAGCGCGATTGATATATAAAAGCCTCTGGCACCGGAAAATGTTCTGTCTCCTTGCTCTCCCGGTCTAGAATAGGCGATTTCGACAAAGATGGCTAGGCCGTGGGCAAACCGACCATACCCCCTCATTACAACACCCACAGCAAAGGGTGCAAAGGTTGGCATGCTGAATTGCCCCCCGATACCTCAAGTCTAACCTAATGGACAGGCATCGGTCGGATCGATACACGTCGCAACTGGGATGGCGCTCGCTCACAATCTCTTTATTCGCTACCTGAATTCGATCTATCTCCAAGCTACTGGTATAACTCGCTCTGAAGATGTAGATGCATTTCTCTTGTATTGTCGAGCGTGGTGCACCATCATACACGAGCATCACCAGGGCGAAGAAACAACCTTCTTCTCTATGATTGCAGAATACACGGCCGAAAAAGATATCATGAAGACAAGCGTCGAGCAGCATAATGCATTTGATTCAGGAATCCAGGTGTTTGAGAAATACGTTACGGAAACACCTCCAAAAGACTATAGCGGAAGCACACTGAGAACACTGATCGATAACTTCGCACCAGCTCTCGTAAAACACCTTCACGCTGAAATCTCTACATTGCTCTCTATAGGGGAGGAGTTTGGTGGTGAAAAGTTGCGGAAGTCGTATGATGAATGGGAGAAACAAGTAATGAAGGAATCAAGAGCTAAGTCGGATCCTGTATCTCTGTCTTTCTCGTTTCTTCCTTCTTGTCTTCTGACTGAGTTGACAGTACGTAATGCTACCTGCAGGTTTTGGCGCAGTCGATCGTGCATTCGAGAATGGAGCGCACCGAAATTGGCCAGAGTTCCCCTGGTTTGTGCCATATTTAAACAAATTCGTCTTCGCCAGGACACACGCAAAGGCATGGCAATTTAGTCCTTGTGTGAACTTTGAGCGACGGGAACTAAGCTTTGTTGCCGATGACTGGCGGAATACAAAGGCTTTTGCTACTAAATGGGAGCTAAACGGTCTATAACAGGTATCCCTTCGTCTGGCAGCCCCTGCACACGCTAGCAGCTGTGACGCTCGCAAATCAATTGTCACATGATCTGTTGCCTAGCAAAAGCAATTATTTCCAGGGGCATGAAAGACTCAACCTCTATCATCGTTCTTTTCTCTTTCTTCCTTCTCCTTTAGCTTAGAATAGTCGATAGAAGCAATCTACAAGCACTCTTCCTTTTGTGCAGTTGTAGGTGCCGTCACAGGAATGACTTCTTTTCCCCTACCTTAGCAACATATACTGATTATGAGCTCTATCTACTGTCCTATCAATATGGCTAGTATATTATCTACCTGTAACAACACGAGAAAAGAGGCCTCAGGGGGGAAGCATAATATCGATTTGTAAACTTAGAATACAAAGCTAAGGAGAGAAGATTAAGATTGTGGCCGGTGCAGGTGGTCTTATACCAACCGCTTGCTCATCACGTGGACGGTGGTTACAGTCTCTCCAGAGCTGTAATAATTAACAATATGAGGCGCACAGGTATAAGCCAGTCGTTGTTGTCGCTCGTATTGTCCTTCATTGTTGCTAAAGCATGCAGCTTTGCTGAGTTTTCGCGATGTTTGTGGACAGTCTTTGCATTTTAGTTCCCACAGGTGCTTCATTTTAGTAGTAAAATATCTAATAACCACAGTTCTCCCACTCCTCTCATGCTGTACAGAGAACCCTCAATTAGGTAGTCATAAGCCTGAGAAGGGCATATTGTTGCAATAAGGTCCTAAAAGAGCTAAACGAGAGCTTTACAAAGATAATATAAAGGGTATTATAAAGGGTAGTAGTAGTGTACTAGATTATTTGACTGGATTCAGGGTAAAATATTTGCGTATTGCGCTTCCTAACCACCAACATGTGTCGGTGGGTGGGCGAGAGGCTACGTAACGGAACGGTTATCTGTTGCATAGTAGGGCGTTCTGGACAGCTGTATTTTTGGCAGAGCTTATAAGAGGGTCTACACCCACAGTAGCAGGGGACAAGCACTTCTGTCTGAACCACTCAATACACGTATGATCTATCATCACTGAGCAATAGATATAGCTCAGTACCTAGTACTTATATTCTGTTGGTGTCCAGGTGATATTACTTAGTTGACCTAGCTATATTGAGGTAGTCGCTTCCGCTCGGTAAACCCACGATCCCTCTTCTCCCTTTAGCTTATTCTCTTAGTTATAACGATTGATAGTTGAATACACCTTTAAATCCTTCCCTACGGATCGAGATCTCTGTTCTTCTTGAGTCGTCACAGGTATATTAGTAAGAGGGGGGTGGAAATGATGGTATTTTCGAATATCGAACACAAAGTTAAACTGCCATATATAGTATGCCCGCAAAGTAGTATACTGCCGTACGTACAGTATAGAGGGCCGAACACATACGGCAGTACGTATAGTATGGCCGAACTCATACTGTAGTACGTACAGTACGTCTTTATTCGCACTGCAGTATACTGCGATATACGGGGTAGGTATAAGGGTTTTCGGCTACTGTTATATCGAGATCGAGTATGAGTACCGTCTAGGGCGTAGAAGGGTCGTAGAGTGCGTAACATTGAGATAGTTGATCCAAGGGAGATAAATAAAGCTTCAAAGCGTGTATTACTTGTCTGTAAATAGGTGTATGTGATCTTAGTTGAATCGGCCTTTGTGATTTGAAGTATCCAATCTGGTATTAGACTAAAGCTTGCGCCTTCATCTCCATCAATTATATCTCGAAGATGCTCTCCAGCCCTCCAGGCTGGCATATAGGGCACGTGTAACAAGAGGGCAGCAGGTGTAACATAGCTCAATGATAGATTGAGCTGTGTAACGGTATACGGAGACACCGAGACATTACGGGGACGCCGCAGAACATATAAGGGAACAGCACATTATACAGGAGATCAACGCTTTTGACCTTCCAGGCCCCGAGTAAGAGATCTAACGTGAAAAATAAATAGGGAGTTAATATCCTCTCGCTTGGGGAGCAAGCTTGAGTACTCTCATGACACCCCGCCTTATTAGTCCCAGTCTCAAGACAATCAAACTATTATCCCTCTTGTTTCTGCTGCCATCGCGTTCTACAAGGCTTGCAAGATACCAGGCCGAATTCCGCTGTTTAAAATTGAAATATGTTGAAGGAGATAGTAATGAAGAGTGTAAGAGGTTATCCTATAGAGACCGTCCTTCTTTTGAGCAATTCGAATATAGAAGGTACAAGTAGAAAGGAGGCAATGAAATTGAAGTCGAGTCTTGTTGTTTTGAGTAGAGGAAGCCCAAGATTCGCCATGGTCGAGTATCCAGATCTTAACCGCTTATTTGGGTCAGTAATATTTGGCCATGAAGTAGACAGGATCTCAGTAGAGGCTGGAGGAGTCCACTAATCTTCGATTGATTCCATCATAATTGGTTTTGAGGGTGGCTTTGAGGGTGATATTGGTGGTAGTGTTGAGGAAAAAGTGGTGGTGTTGATGGAAAGAGACCCTGAAATGCCAAAGTCAATATAGTACTGGTAAACAACGCGTCGCGTAATGGAAGGGTGCGTAAGTTTGTACTAGTAATTCAGGCTATTGAGGAGTACCTAAGCATTCTCGGTTGCCACTTGACCCAGCCTTGAATAGGTCAAAAGCTGTTCCGAGTAATTAGCTGAAATATTTGGGCGGTTTCAGTAAATAAGGAATTTTTTTTGGGCGGGATTAGTAAGTTGCCGTGTTTTAAATAGAGTTTAGTAGGGAGTAACAGCTACTACTCGTACCTTGTAAAATTGCGACGCCATGTGGGCCCCTTGGTACAATTCGACTGTGTGGGCCCAATTGACGCATTTCGCAAAACATTGCCTAAAGCAGACAATTAAAAGATGTGCTTTGCTAAATATCGACCCCCAGAATCAGCAGACGCGGCTAAGGATACATGCACACCAGGCAACTTGGTGTGAATCTTACTAATCAGTATTACCCTTTTCGGCCAATACAACGTAAGAGTATGCGTCATTACTCCACACTACCTGCCTGAATTGCCCTAAAAATGGATAATTCCCTCTTATCATCACCTGCTCTAGCCCTCCACAGCCACTAATTCGAACTGGGTCACTCCCTTACGCGCAAAAATACGTGTTCTAGCCCAAACTGGCCTCTCTCAGCATAAAATCTCTCAGCTGTCGCGGGCTGAATGCAATGAGGCAAAGCAACAACTGGTTTATATTACAAAGAGGTCTTGATAAAGAGAGAAGAGAAAGCTATTGTACGGAAAAGGATTTTAATGTCAAGGTAGCTTAAGCACAGGCCACCATACGATCCGCTGGCTCGCATGTTCAGTGTTGGAAGTAGTGATGAAATAATATATGGGGAACACCGAAGGCCGGTAATATAACTGCAGGATGGATTAATATTATATCATATGAAAACGGAAGACGCTTATATGCACTACAAATTATACTGGCAATATATAGCAAATATATCACTAGTTTTCTACTCTTTTGACGTCATCTCTCCTAGCCTCCAGTCCTGCCAATAGGTCAGCTTCTTGATCCCTGATATGCAACCACGACCGTAGACACTTAGAGCTTCAACTATATCACTTCCAAGACGGCTTCGTCGGTACGTAACGGTGATTTTGGCACTTGAAAAGAGCCGTTCGGGTTCAGCTGACATGCCGGGGAATCAATAGTCAATATAATTGAGTTTTCACTTCGATACCCGACTATGACCTGCGTACCTGTGACCTCTCTCTTCAAGAACCTCTCTGATAAGAATATATTTTCTAGTCCCGATCGTATTCTTATATCCAGGTTTGACTGTACTAACACATAGATGGAGCGAAAATGTTGACTGCCACGACAGTCCAAGCTGGTAGCTGCTCTCCCGCCAACTTCCTTGATATGCATCACTTATTCAGGTCCCAACATATGGTCCCAGTGTCCAATGGTGAAGTTTTCTATAACTGTGATTATGTACTTGCTTTTAATGCCATCTTGTCCCTTGGCTGGAATGGCTCTTGGCAATGCCAAGTACTCCACAGCTTCGAGCGGAAATTCCATCAAGCTCAGGACTGCGTTGTAAAATTCCTGACCAGGTCCAGATTCAATCTCAGCTCTCGTTGAGAACTCTTCGTAGAAGGTTTCGATGGGAGCAACATTTATATGTTGAAAATACACCAAATCGATGTCGGGCGCCGGTTCGACAAAGAGCGTTATTGCATGCAAGTATGCCATGAGTAGCATCACGACTGGATGGGTGTTTATCATAGGAATAAACCTTGCCGGGAAGTGGAAAAGCATGCTCTTCAGTGGCCGTAAAAGTTTGCGGCGTGGCGTGAGAGATTGTATACTCTGAATAAGAGCGGTCAACTCTGTAACCGAGGTCGAGAGATCTCTGTTTTCAGCAACGAAAATATTGAGCTTCTCCAATGACTGAAGAGCATTCGCTAGTAAAACTTTTTTCATACCAGGGCATTGGTAGGGCGCTTCTTGAGCCATTCTTGGCTGTATGTGCTTATAGCTCCTTGCTGAGCGCAACCGTGTGGAACTGTCCTGAATATAGTCGCTTAGGCACGATGGATGATTCTGAGCTGTCATCAATGCTTTGACCTTACTTCCTGTTAGTAGTAGTGGTATATATCTTATGAGCACTTACTCTTGCTGCACCAGACATTAGAGTCTTCCAACCGTTCCTACAAACAATGAACCCTATGCCCTGCTTTGATAGGCAAGTACTTACGAATCGGGTGCTTGCCAAGCCATTATAATAGATGACGCAAGCACTGCATCTGAATTTTCTTTAGAGAAGCTGGCTATTGCCTTCTGCAGGCCTTTTAGAGCATGCTCGCAATGATAGTAAGCTTCTTGCATTAAGCCCGGGTGTCTAGTTATATGAGACACATTAATCGCTGCCCAAGCTAAGAGTCCATGCCTCACAAAATCGTGGTAGATTCCAATAGATATGAATCTAGAAATTAGGCATGGTCTTTAATCTGTAAGATGTGGAGCGCTCACAATTCAACCCCTTTTTTCCATCTAACAAATTTCTCTGATACGCAGCTGAGAAACGGTAGGCAAACAGTGGATATGTGCGCAAAGAGTTGACGTTCCGTAGGAGACAGATTCCACAATATGGGCTGCGAATTCAGGAATAGAATCTGGGTATTATGTTTGTCGCGGGATGGCCTAGCATTCTCTGGGTCCGCGCCGAAATGGTTGATGAATTTATTATGTTCTGACCTGTACCCCAGACAGGTGTAACCAGCCTTAAGACACCTCTGACAAAACGGCCTCGATTCGTCGCACTGTCCAATATTAGCATGATCCGGCAATATCCTTGATTCTAACCCTACCTTGATTTTCCGTGCAATACACTTTATGCAGCCTTTTGACCTCCCTTTAGTGCGAGCCATGACGCGCCAATCCAGTTTAGTGGCGTGTTGGTACCTTGGTGGTAAAGCAAGAGAAATTGTATTGCCAAGACTGAAATAAAGAAAAAGGCATGCGAGTTTTAGCGCTCCTATAATAAGTTACGTAATATTCAGAATTTCCCGCTCCCTACGTAAATGTTTTAATTGATTGGCGTGATTAACATGCGCAACGTTATAGTGCAGGCCGGGTTGTGCTGGGACCCTCGGTTTTCAGGGATAAATATCAGCACTAAGAGCTGATTGACCGGACAGCACGGCCCCTGTAGTGACCCCTCTTAATGTTCTTGGAAATATACATAGCCGGGAATGGCTGCGCGGCGCGACTCTGCAGTGATCCTCCCATTTGATGGATTCATCCAAGTACCTGCATGATCGACAGCCCGATTTGACTAGTGGCGTTTCTCCAAGTGGGTAGGCTAGCGCCCGCCAACGGCGCTCTAGACCTTCTCCGATGCCTCAAGTGCCTTCTCTTGGATGAGGACTCTGAGAGGGATGCTCGGCTTTCCTGTATTATATATAAAGGTGGTCCACCACCTCCAACAGTATGAAATCAAGCTATTCTCACTGCTCTACGCCTTATTTCAATATGTTTCGCATGTCGTATCTCAGTTCCGCGGCGGCTGTAGGCATTGAAAGTGGTCTTAAAATGAGCATCAATCCTTTTATACTCGATGCTTTGCGTGCCGCCATCATTTTCAAGTAGCTTGTTGAAGTAAAAGGGCTTGTATCGTGGATTAATGACCGTTGCAACACTAGGAGCACGAGAAAGTAGTGTCTTCTTCAAGTACTCACACTACCGTATAATTTGGCATATAAGACCCCCCTTTAATATAACACTTAGCTAAATCGCATACACTTTACCGCATTTGGACTAATTACTCTCTACAGCTCAGATACCCGCCCCACAGTATATTTTTACGCGTCGTCGCATGTACCTTTGCTTCTGAGTCGGATTCACACCCGTCTCAACACTACCATTATACCACCACCACCAGCAGCACAACCACCACCACCATGTCACTCAGCCCACCTTATGAGGCTATTTACGATAGTGTCGATACTGCTTTTACAGCGATTCAGGCACTTGCAAAGGCCAGCGGGTACGCGTTCTCTCGAGTCACTACACGGCCTTTCTCGGGTTATATTTACTTGTGATCGTGCAGGTAAATACGACTCTAGAGGTAAAGATTCAGCTACCGATATGTCTAAGCGGCGTAGAGGGACTGGTTCTAAGAAGTGTGGGTGTTTAATGAAGGTAGAGTTGCGCCAAGATCGAATATCAATGCAGTGGGTGTAACAGCACGAGCAAAGAGGCCTCAGGGTGGAATAGCCTCTTGCATTCTGCAGACATGGCAGGGATAGATAGTATCCCTACAGCCATCTGGGGAAGCTGAGGTTATTCGTACTTCTTGGTGTACTAGTACTCCAGGGGGTTTTCCACCTTGGTATCAGTTGCATCAGTGAGTTGCTGCCAACGCTTACATTCATCATCTGGGAGACTGTCCAGGTCTGGTACAAACAGCAAGGAAAATCGGTCAGGATCAGAATACCTATAAAACGGGTTCACAAACGAGACTTTCGTCTTTGAGAGCCGGAGTGTAGTCATATTGTCACTAATCGGCCGCTTCTGATACCTAGATTCTCACAAGTCCTTTACCTTAGACCTTGCAGATGTTATCCAGTCCGGGCAGTCTACCAATTTTGTTTCAAAGTACCACTATCAAAATGCTGGATGAAGGGCAACAGCAGCGTAGTATACTAGACAGTCATCAAGCCGCTGGTAGTATTTATCTAGCTGACCTCAGGCAGAGTCTACTGCAATTCGCTAGTGATCTAAGTGATCCTCATCGACCGGCTGATGCCCAGCCTCCTCAAGCGTTTCAAGCATGAACTTGAAATGATCTGTCCAGACGTTCTCGAGTTTGGCCGTTGCCTTCAAGGATTTGGAGGACAATATTGAACTTGCTAAGGAGCTTATACATCTGTTCCAAAAGAGACCAGTCAGAGGCGGTCAACTGTGAATCCGGTTGGAGGCATAAGGGTAAATCCTTGCCGTATCGCCCTAAACGTTTATACACCTTCGCTTGATCATCCTACAAGTCCTCAATGAAGTTCCTTAGCTTCAAGGCTCTTTCGATCATATGGAATTGAGAGAGCCAGCGGGTTGCATTATCAGCAACAAGATGAAGGACTTTGATATGCCTAGAAGGGTTACTCTTATTATAATCCCTCTGAAGCTTCAAAAGCGCTTGTGATAGGGTATCTGACCGATTGATCAACGTTACAAGGTTGTAGAGTTTCCTGACCGGTCCGGTCTTTTGTTAGAGTTTGTAAGTAGCGACCTTAAGAGCTTGAACAGCTAGAATCTCATCTTCAAACACCTGAGGATTTTTTTTCCAAATAGAAAGGCCTTTACAACTAGATTGATAATGTAGCCGATACAACAGACTTGCTGCTGACGCCCGCCTTCAAACCCGATGTGATCGGCAATAGCCTCCATGGCAGTATCATTATTTGAGGCATTCTCAAGCATGAAGTCGCCGACCTTGTCCTCAATTCTATATGACGAGAGGATCTCAATGACCTCAGTTGCAATATTCTCTCCGGTATGTCTTACCTGCAACTCAGGGAGTCCAAGGACGATTTTCTGCACCCGGAAGTGTTGATCGTTGAAGCTGCAGGTGATTCTGTAAAGCGAGTGCTTGTTTCGTAAGCTCCAGCCATCAAAAGCAATGTAGATGAAGCCTGGCGAGCTGCAGAAGAGGTGGATAACTGCCTCCCAATGCCCGTTGTACTCATTGACAAGTATCCGCCGTACAGTAGGATGAGTGATCAAGGCATTGCTATCTCGGACAAGTGGATTCAAGTACATAAAGAGCTTACGGAGCCGTGGGTACTCAATCGTTTGGAAGGGGAGGTTTGACTCAACGATCCAATTGATCAGCAGCTTTTGGAAGTAGTCCCGATCGAAGGCAAACTTGAGCGCATTTATCAGAGCCTGATCCTGTAGAAACCGGACATTCAGTTTGAAAGCCGTATCTATCCTCTGTTGCTTATCAGGGGGTTCGTTCAAGCCTGCCGTTGAATGCTTCCTTTTCCGGCCATCCAGTCGGATCCTTGAGAGAGTAGGCGCTGCAGAGATGACGCTCGATATCTATATGGCCGAGAGCCGCAAAAGTCACTGGCTGTTTCTTCTTCAAATAGCATTGGTAGACCCATTTCTTGGTGTATATAGATGCCACCAGCTCAATATCGAAGCCATAGCACCAGATCCATAAGGTGAGGGCTCCTGGACGTATAGTCTTGACCCAGCCAGGAAATTTGCTCTATAGGAAGCTGTCCCACGCTTTAGAGTTGCTCTGAAGGATCGCTGGTATTAGTGGATCAATCGAACTTCTTGGGCCATCTTCTAACTGACTGCGTTGTTTTTGGTCATACGGCCTGGGCCCGCTTGCTCCATTAAAGTGGAGGTGAAACAAGTGTGTACCGTAGTATGGGCAATTTTATCTTATTGGCCAGTACAATTATTCCAGCGCCTTGTCAAGGCAGACGCCGGGTTTCTAGGCCCTAATAGGCGTGGAATGTCGAGATCTTCGCGACCAGTTCAGATCAGTCATACAACACGAGATTAGTTGACGCCATGAGCCTGAAACCCGTCGCCCTCCGCGACTCTCAGAGGCTATCCGTTAGAGCTGGCCATCGAGGTTTGTCCATCCGAGCAAGAGCTACGGAGTCCCAGAAAGCTGTGAGTTTGGCGAATACGTGGTCCAGGAGGATGAGCTTACCAGCGCCTACGATGAGGAGATAAAGACCTATGTGAAATAGAGAGTGTAATAGGGGGCTGAGGTGTTGGTACACACTGCTCTGCGGGAATTCTGTGTGATACTCCTCTCAATATTGTCGGAGCTGCGAGCTGAACACGACTGCATCTACAATCCGTTTGGCAAAGGCCCTACTATTCCATTCTGATGCGAGGATTCCCAGCATTCTCAAACCCTGTGAGCCGAGATCCCCAGGGAGGAAATTCACGTTACAGCAAGGCCTAGATCAGAATTTCCGCAGTATGCCTCAGAGCTTCTGTGCTTGTGGGGGGAGGGGGGCCTGAGTGGCATTTGCATTGAGTATGCGGGTTCGCCTACGCCACCCTACGAGGTGCTAGTCCCCATTCCCACTGTCGAGCAGTGCTTCATGTGATGATGTCGGCAATAACTACGAAGTCGTGTTTTAATAGAGTTTGGTACGCCGCAGGGGCTAATAAGGTCCCGGCAATACATGCTTAAGCCCACTTGATACACGTCGCAAAACCTTACCGTACCTAAACAGACAACTCAAGAACCCAAAGCCTTGCTAGACCTCTATATCCCGACGCTATGTGGATACTTATGTATAATCTTAGTACTATGTAGGCCCACTTCACGTACATCGCAAAATATCACCTAAAACAGACAACTCGACATATACGGCCAATTTGGCCGAAAAGGGTAATTAATTGATTAGTAAGATTGTCACCATCTGTCACAGTATACATGTATTGAGTGATTGGTTAGAAGGTGGTTTCATTCTTGTTCTCTGCTCAGAACATTCTTCTATCTTCTCCTATATACAGGGAGAATGCCCTGAAACGAAGTGCAATCAAGATAGCGTTCGTGTTGCAATTGAATTGATTCCTATTAGCTTCACTCCTCACTCCCTCACTCCACCACTGGGGAAACCTGTTTTCCTAGAGCAGCAAATCACTTACAGTCTATAACGCCATTGGCGCCTAGATCAGCAATCATCCACCAGGCGAAACCTGTATTTCTAGAGTAGTTAATCACTTACAGACTATAACGCCATCCGGCGACTTAGTCAGCCATCAACCACCACCGGGAAAACCTGTTTTCCTAGAGCAGCAAATCACTTACACACTATATTTCCATCGGGGTCTTGGTCAGCCATCTGCCACCACCATCGAAACCTGAGCTTTTAGAGCAGCAAATCACTTACAAACTATAACTCCATCCGACGACATGGTCAGCCATCTGCCACCACCGGGGAAACCTCTGTTCCTAGAGCAGGGAATCACTTACATTCTATAACGCCATCCGGTGACTTGGTCAGCCATCAACAACTACCGTGGAAGCCCGTGTTCCTAGAGCAGTGGATCACTTACAATCTACAGCCCCATCCGGCGCCTTGGTCAGCCATCTACCGCCACCGGGGAAAACTTCTTTTCCTAGAGCAGTAAATCACTCACAAACTACAACTCCATCCGGTTACTTGATCAGCAATCTACCAATACCGGGGAAACCTGTGTTCCTAGAGCAGTGAATCACTTACATTCTATAACGCCATTAGCGACTTGGTCAGCCATCAGGGAAACCTGTGTTCCTAGAGAAGTGAATCACTTACAGCCTATAACGCCATTGGCGCCTTGATCAGCAATCATCCACCGGGAAAACCTGTGTTCCTAGAGCAGTGAATCACTTACAGACTATAACGCCATCCGGCGACTTAGTCAGCCATCATCACCACCGTCGAAGCCTGTGTTCCAAGAGCAGTGATCACTTACTGAAAGAGAACAAACTTGACCACATTCCACTACTGCAGCAAACGCTTCATCGCAAACTTGAATAGAGGAAGTCGTACTACATTCGAAACTAAGAGCAGCAGCTTTGGTAGCAAGAACAGCACAACTCTCCGTACGCTTATCTAGGGATATTTCCTTAGGCTCCGAGGTTCCCGTTGGGGCAGCTACTGCCATGGTGACAATGAAGGCCAAAAACAGGAGAGGCTGCATATTGTTTCTTCTGTATGAAATGGAATAAACTGTGTGTTGGTCTGTGAGGTTGTTTAAAATGCGAAGTGATCAAGGTTTAATGAAGTATGAAGCTCTCTTTAACCGATGGAAGATGGAAGGATTATTCAAACATTAAATATTGAAGGGAACAATTGCGGAATCCCTATAGACCGTAATAAAGTTAGCGCTGGTGTCAGCAAGGAAACGTAATATTCTTCCCCTACCAGGATACCCGGAGTCCTATACTAGCACTAGGAGCACCAGAAGCATAGTGGTGTTGCTTATATTCTGCCAAAATATCGGTGTTCTAGAGGGTTCGGTGGTAAATAAGCAGGGGCGGCAAATAAGTGGAGTAAGTACATTTAGACTAGATGGAGAATAGTACAGAATGCGCCTCCTATATAATCTTGAGATGTCTGGTCTAGGTAAGGTTTTGCGATGTGCGTTAAGTGGGACCAAAAGTACGGAGTACGACGGCGCACCGATTTAGAAACCGGCATCATTGTACGAAAGATACATCAAAACACTAACAAATCACTATTAGAAATAATGTACTATCCATGAAACTCATTTCCACCCTGATGTTCAATAATTAACGCATTAATAACAGCCATTCTTGCAACCAGGGCACGAATCTTATCCTGAGAGAGATTGTCCCAAGCACCCTTCCAAGCTCTATCCGACCATTCTAGCGTATGACGGGAGGCCCAATCCTGCGTAATCTCAATCCTCATTGGCATCTAAGCACCTTCAATAGCATTCATATCAAGAGAGTTCCCAACATGCTCTAATATAAGAATACCCTCTCTTTTTAAGCGTCGAAGTGTCCATTTGCTAGCATGAGAAGGTGCATTTGTTGACTGGATGTAAGTCAGGTATCAAGGCATTGTCTGGGCAACACTTGATGTGAGTCAAGTGGAGAGTCACTGCCTGGTGGCACTGGCGTGTCACTGTGTATATATTGAGAGCTATCAGCCGAAGTTGAATAGAAACAAGTTCAATCTCCACAGATTATACACCCGGTTGCTTTTGTTGTCCTTCCATTGCGTGATTGAACTCAGTATGCAGAACCGTTGTCGTCAAATATTAACGCTGGATAGTAAAAAGGCCCGGGACTATTGGCAAGAAAGGACTTTAATCTACTAAAGGGAAGGCAAAGGCGACTCTAGAGAGTAAGGAAAAAGTATATATAGCTAAGATCTTAGGAATTGTATAGAGTCGAATCCTGCATGTTGAACGATGGGAGTGGGTCA
Organism: Oidiodendron maius Zn; assembly: GCA_000827325.1. NCBI lineage: Eukaryota > Fungi > Ascomycota > Leotiomycetes > Myxotrichaceae > Oidiodendron > Oidiodendron maius. The sequence continues at coordinate 740,382 of KN832886.1, read as the reverse complement.
GCTCTTGGGGATGGTGTTTCGGAATATCCCCCACCTCCTGATACTTTTACGACCTTATGCAGTCGGCGTTCTGAAGCCTGACAACCCCTGCACAGACGGGAAACGTCATCCCGCGTGGCGAGAACCTCGCGCAATGTTCGTTCAGTCTACGACGTTCCTAATTTGTACGGAGAGCGTCTACATATGCCGGATCTAAGAAGATACCCGTGCAGCTTAAGTCCGTGTGCGTTCAGAAACATTGATCAGCAAAGGCACTTGAGGGATATAGTAGTATTCCAATGAGTCTTGTTCTTAGAACACGCTGCTTTGCCCATATGAGAGGACTTCGTCCCGCCTTGATATGTGTTAAATCTCTGAGCTGTTTTATGAGTGACTGTGCCATTTTTGAAACTAATCGTGCGGTCGACATAACGAACATTCTCAGAATCTTCAATTCATCTCACTCTCTGGCATACCTCTCGAGTGACGGAGTATCTGGACACACAGAGAACATCCATTATGGCCAGTAAACCGCTCGGGAAGCCGGACACGATCGAAACCCGCCTTTTCATTGATGGTGAATTCAAGCCATCGCTCTCGGGGAAAAAGTTCGATGTTATCAATCCTTCAACGGAGGAGGTCGCCGCCACCGTCTGTGAGGCGCTTCCTGAGGATGTCGATAGTGCTGTAGAGGCGGCTAAGGCTGCGTTTCCCTCTTGGTCGGGACTCGAAGCAAGCGCGAGAGCCGACTATATCTTCAAGTTGGCCGACGGAGTTGAGAAGTGTTTGAATGAAATTGGTTACTTAGAAGCAATTACGATGGGAAAACCGTACCTTGCTCCACCTTACACTTGTGAGTGGATCACAGAGAATGATACTGAAGATACCAGCTCGCTCACGCGAATTAGGGGTCGGGCGTCACACGGTCGATGTTCTAAGATATTCAGCTTCCCTGGCAATGGATGTCACGGGTGAGAGTTCGCTTAACTCACCAGAATTCGTCAACATTTCGCTCCGGCAGCCGTTTGGGGTGGGCGCTGCAATTGTTCCATGGAATGGACCTACATTCATGCTCGCTAACAAGATCGGCCCTGGCCTTGTGGCTGGCAACACTATGGTCGTCAAATCATCTGAAAAGTCCCCACTCTCCGCACTCGTTATAGCTAGAATTGCCAACGAGATCGGCCTCCCCAAGGGTGTCTTGAACGTACTGAGTGGATTTGGCTTTCCATGCGGTGATGCTATCTCTAGACACATCGATATTCGTGTGATCTCTTTTACTGGTTCAGTGGGTACAGGCAAAGCAATCAAGAAGGCGTCAGCGGAGTCCAACCTCAAGAAAGTTGTCCTAGAGCTGGGTGGCAAGAATCCTCTCATTGTATTTGACGATGCCGACCTTACGCATGCCGTTCCGGCTGCTGCAGCCTCTGTTATTGCGAATTCTGGACAAGGCTGTATCTTGACTTCTCGAATTTACGTGCAGCAAGATATTGCCGAGAAGTTTATCGAGGGTGTTAAGAATGCCATGATAAAAATCGGAGGAAATGTCGATGATCCAACAGAAAAAACTACTCGAGGTCCGCAGGCCGATAAAATTCAATTCGACCGAATCATGAATTACTTCCAATATGCTAAAGAACAAGGCCTCGAACTTCGTCTTGGCGGTGGTCGAGCCCGCTCGAAAGGATATTTCGTTGAGCCGACAATCTACACGAACGTCCCTGAAGATGCGAGGATCATGAAGGAGGAAATATTTGGCCCAGTCGTCTGCATCAACACTTTTGTTGACGAAGGCGAAGTGATAGAGAAAGCGAACGATACCGAGTATGGTCTATATGCCAGTGTCTTTACCCGAGACATTTCACGTGCATTGCGTGTTGCGAAACAGCTCGAGGCTGGCAGTATCGGCATTAATGCGACTGCTACTACGAAGCTTGATATGCCAATGGGTGGTTGGAAGCAAAGTGGTGATGGTCGCGAGTTCTCCAAGCATGCGTGGGAAGAGTGGACGGAGCAAAAGTCAGTCTTCATCAAATTGTAAAAGCGTCGTCTAGTCACAAGAGTGTTAGCAGACTGCCTGTACCTTGACCTATTAGAGCAATGGAGAGATAAATTGTTGTCGTCCAATACAGCAATTAATTTAGCTGCTTAAGATCATCTCGAGTTTCGGACCAAAAAGTACAGTATCTCAGTTTTGAGTGACGGACTGCTTCGACGTGACGATTCACCTCAATCATCTAGAACTGATACTTGCCAAACTTATTTCGCTGACTACTAACAATTACAAGACTATTCTGGCTATCACGATCAGAAGGAGATCCTAACCTCGGAGTTCTTTGGCAAGGGACCATCGAAAGAGAGTCGTCGAATCGTCTTCGGCACGAGCAAAGGACGCCGCCCAAGTTTACCCGCCCAACTTGCCCGCATCTAACTTGGACTTTTCACTCCCCACGGACGAGTCTGGATCTCTACTTCCGGGTTTCCCCCACCGGTCATAACTCGATGAAGCCGTGCCCAAGACGGCATTTGCGCCCCCCCCCCCCGGGGTCCTGATTGGCGCGATAGTGCGGACGCGACTCCATACTGTCCTGTTCCAGACAATACAGCAATGGCAGCAGCTCTGCCGATCCCCTTGATGCGGAATGAAGTACATGTAGCGCCGTATAAGGCCGGGCATTTCCATTAAGCTGTCGCCCTATCCATCTTTGGAAGTGATTCAAAACTTGCCGGCGAGCTCGAATCTCACATAGTGAAAGATATTATTTAGTACAGAGCCTCCCCCGACGTCAGTAAACTAAGCAAGCACGTTAGAGAACGATGAATCGTTCAGTGCCAGCGCCGAAAAGTCTGCTCGGCAGACACCGTCTGCTTTCACCCACAGCTTCGGTTCGAGTCAGCCCCTTGTGCTTGGGCGGCATGAGTAAGCCATTTTCCTTCTTCGCCGTCGAGTTTGCACTGGGACTGACACTAGCTTCGTAGGTCTGGGCAACAAGTGGTCTGCGCACATGGGCGAATGCACAAAAGAGAATGCTTTTGAGCTGCTTGACACGTTCTACGACCTGGGCGGCAATTTTATCGATACTGCCAATCAGTATCAAGGCGGTCAAAGTGAGGAGTGGATCGGCGAATGGGTAGAAAAGACCGGTCGTCGAAGTGAATTGGTCATTTCCACGAAGTATACGCTGGCATCCATGACGGGAAAGCCTGTACAGCAGAGCAATTTCGGCGGTACAGGAACGAAAAGCATGCGCGTGAACATTGAGGCAAGCTTGACAAGACTCCGAACGGATTATATTGATTTGGTATGACTAGTAGTACCTCCCTCTTGCGGCGAAGGTGCTAACTTACCATAGTTTTACGTCCACAGCTGGGATTTCGCTACAAGCATTCCTGAGCTGATGCAATCCCTCAATACGCTCATTCAGCAGGGTAAGGTCCTATATCTGGGCATCAGTGACACGCCCGCATGGGTGGTTGTCAAGGCCAATTGCTATGCACGCGAATACGGCCTGCGCGGGTTCTCAATCTATCAGGGGCGATTCTCTGCTCAAGTGCGGGATATCGAACGCGATATTATCCCAATGTGCCTTGATGAAGGAATGGCAATCAATGCTTGGGGTGTCAATGGCAATGGTGTGTGATGGCCTGCTCTTGATCAGTGCGTGGCCGTCGTTTATTGACGAAGCGCAGGATACTTCAGAGCACCCGATGCTGCGCCAGAGGAGCAAGATCGTGAGACTCCATTCGTATTGACAGGTCGCGAACAGCAAGTGTCTCAGGCTCTTTACGACATGGCGCAGCGGAAAAAGACCAACATTTTCGCAATTGCTATTGCATATGTCTTGCACAAAGTAAGTCAGCGAGGCTTATTGTTGGAATGAGATGGTCTAACGAGAGGAACAGGCTCCATATGTCTACCCATTGATCGGCGGCCGTATTGTAGCGCATCTCAAATCCAATGTCCAGGCGTTGAACGTGCAAATGGGTAGCGAGGATATAGAGGAGATTGAAAAAGCCTACGAGTTCGATTCTGGATTCCCCAATAACTGGTTAAATCCGGCTGGTAAAGTTCCTCATGGACCAGAAGATATCCGTTTACTCAAAGATCTTGGTTACTTCGACTATGTTCAGCGTCCGAAAGCAATTTCGGCGCATCAGGGAGAGCTTAACGGTTATTGGATTTCAGGGTAGATTGCGCCAAGTACCGAGAGCTGAAAGCCTTTATGTCACCATAGGGATTATATAGGGACAATCTTCATCTAATCCCAATGAACCATCTATAATATCTACATTTATATTTTAATTGTCGGCTCCGAATGCGACGTACGAGTGCCTCGTAAGCGAGCCGACGATTAAACCACAGCGCCGGACTTACAAATGACTTCTCCTGAGCGAGATGGCGCTGACTACTAAGAGGTTGAGTAGCTTGTTAATGCAGGAGCCAGGCTAGATCGCGTACAATAGGAAACCAACTCAAATGCACAAATTTCGTTCAATTAATACTCAAAGTTCGTTACGTGGTTCGAGCCTTGACCCTCAATAGCTTTTCTGCGTTCTTGTAGGCAATCATCTCCAGCTGCTCCTGTGTTACGAGCCCGCTTTTTTCCAGTGCCTTGAAAAAGACAAGTCCGTCTTCATTCGTCCCAAACGGGTAGTCTACGCTATACAGAATGTGGTCGATCTTTGTGTTGCGTAATATACATGCCAGTGGATCGACGCTCCAGTAGCCACTTGTCGTAAGATAGATGTTTGACTGATATATCTCGGTAAAAGTCCTCCCAGGAACTCCCCACCGCGGCGACAACATATCGATCCTCGCAAGCATGAACGGGATCATCTCGCCCATGTGCCCAATTATGATTTTGAGACGGGGCAGACGTTCGAAGAGCCCTGCAGCAAACAATCGAAGGATGTGAATGGCGACATCGCTATGCCAACCCCAGCCGGAGCTTCCCATTGATATGGAAGCTCCCTTTGAAAAGTTTCCAGTATAGAGCATTGAAGCCATAGCGTCCGTTGGGAAGGTGGGATGGAGGTAAATAGGAACATCGAGATCTTGTGCTGTCTTAAACATTTCGAAGTATTCCTCCCCATCAAAGTAGCCTCCGTCCCTTGCATGGTTGTCGATGAGTGCACCAACAAATCCCAGCTCCTGGACACATCGTGTAAACTCTCCTGCACAGTTTTCCGGCTCTGACACTGGCAAGACAGCGAATCCGGCAAACCGATCCGGGTGAGCTTTCACGGCCTCCACGAGCTGATTGTTCGCGGACACGCATTGGGAATGTGACATATGGCCAGGTGCATGCGAGACAACTTGGAGGACTATTTCGCCTGCGTCCATATGTTTGAGACGTATATCTCCAACATCTGTAAGTCTTTGTAGAATTCCTGCCGTATGTTTGAATTGCTCGCTATACTTGTCTGTTGGCCCGGTGAGCATGGCCTCGGAGAAGAAGTGTTCTTCGAGAGCGATGAGAGGAGGCACCATTCTGGCGACTGAGATGTAAATTCAACTGATTGAAATGGCAGTTGGTATGGCTCCGAGTGACTAAGACAGAATGCTGGAAGATGAGTAGGCCGAAAGAGTCAAATAGGTCTCCGGGACAAAATATCAACAGCAAAGAAGGTTTGTTCCGATAAGCAGCTATGCCAAGATCATGTAGGAATTGACTCTGCAGATGAGCGAAGGTGCACTCCTTTTTCGAGCTCCTTGAGTTTTCACGACGTGGAGTAGTCCGGGACAGCATAGCAGGAGGCGATACTCGGAAAGCAGCTTCACGCTTCGGCTAAGGAAGAGAGGACCTGGCAAGCACTGAATTCTTCTTCTCACCAAAATTTGCGGGTGGGTATTCACGGAAAATACTTCTCTACTCACGAGCCCGCAACACAACGCTAGTGGAGGATATTCCAGAGGGCAAAGAAGTCAGTCCATTCTTTTTGTCCTTCGGAACACTCTGTCTTATGAATCCGACCGGCGATTCGTTGAGGATTCACGGAAAATACCCCTGTTCTTTGCACTAGCTTGCAGCACAACGCTAGTGGAGGATATTCCGGAGGGCAAAGTAGTAAGTCCATTCTGTTTGTACTTCGGAACTCTCGGTCTTAAGACGAATCCGACGGTCGATTCGTTGAGGATCAAATTCGACGGGGGTTTTGTGGAATGCGGTCACTGTTGCTAGATACATCACTAAGCTGGGCAGTGCCCATCTCTCCGCCATCGCGTCTTGAATATTATAGAACTGCCGTAAGTGAAATCACTTCACACTCTGGAAGGAAAACGGGCGCTTAAGAAATGGCTCTCAGGATCCTCTTCGCTGCCATTGGAATTCTACCACTTCTCTACATTTTATACCAACGGTTCTTTTCTCGCCTGGCCGCCATACCTGGACCGGCTGGGGCAAGCTGGTCGAAATGGTGGCTGATCAAAACTACGCGAAAGGGTGACTTTCATCGTCAGATCGTACGCTTACACGCTACGTATGGTCCTCTAGTTCGAACGGGGCCGAATGAGGTTTCCGTAGCAGATCCAGCTGCTATCAAGAAAATCTATGGTATGCTTCATGGCACTGTGAAGACTTTGGGTAGTCCGCTACTGACAACGTCCGGAGGCGCGGGATCCAAGTTCCGCAAAGCCAAATGGTACGACATTCTGCAAGGCGGTCGCAAGTTCGACCTATTCGGGGAGCAAGATATAGCACTCCACGCATCTCAGCGCCGTCTCGTGAGTCGAATATATGCTATGGAGACTCTGAAAGATCTTGAGCCATATGTGGAAGCTACCGTTGCACGTTTTATAGAGAAAATTCAAGATATGTTACTGGAAAATAGCGTGCTTGATATCAACATAGGAAAGTGGCTGCAATTATTCGCTTTTGGTATGGTCTCCCGAAAATTTGCCAAGTATTCAGTTAGCTAATACAAGACAGACGTAATTGGCGAAGTCACCTTTGCACAGCCCTTCGGCTTCCTAGACGCACAAGAGGACGACGGCATTTTCCCTAGAATCCATAAGAGCGTGGCGTCTGCAGTTTGGTTAGGGCACGTTCCGTGGGTCCTACGCCTGCACAATTATCTCATGCCAGTGATCGGAAATCACCTTGCCGTCAACGACAAAGAAGGTTTCGTCAGAGACTATACGATGCGACAAGTTGAAGCCAGGATGGAGAGAGGAAGCGATCGCCCAGATATCCTGGGAAAACTATTTTCTATCCACAAGGAAAAACCATCAGCATTAACAATGGCAAATGTCACGTCAGTATGCTCTAGCAATGTTGGTGCTGGGAGCGACACTACTGCCATCTCGCTGCGGGCCATACTCTGGTTTCTCCTGACCAGTCCTGACAAAAAAGAGAAGCTCCTCAATGAAATTAATGAAATAGCTCGGTCATACGGCTTCACTGGGAGGTTTGATTATCAACAAGCAATGAAAATGCCGTATCTGCAGGCAGTCATATATGAGGCACTGCGCCTATACCCTGCTATCGGCATGGCTCTTCCACGTATTGTTCCCACGGGAGGACTTTTTGTTGCAGAGAAATTTATTCCAGAAGGGGTAAGGGAAAGAAATTTCACATTCGCTGAATGCAACTGATTGTGAGATAGACCGTTGTTTCGACCAGCGCATGGGCAATACATCGCAACAAGGATATTTATGGTGAAGATGTTGAGACGTTCAGGCCTGAAAGATGGATTGAGGAGAAGACTGGAGGCATGCGTAGGATCACGACCTAGTATGTAATGCTGCAAAAACAAAAGGCTGACTGGGACCACAGATGGCCATTTTTTAACTTTTGGTATGGGTGCAAGAACATGTATTGGGAAAAGTGAATCACTCAAATCTGTAAGATGCAAGCCATTGACTGACTGTGACCAGATATCAGCTGGATGGAGATGTCCAAGGTAACGAGCCTTTGGCCTGCGCACTGCCAATTTTCTGACCCTGAAAAAGCTCATACCCACGCTTTTATTTCACTTTGACATGAATCTTACCAATCCTGACACTGTATTGGAAGAATATTGCAGGTAAGCTCGCTCTGATACCAAACTCTCCATTGAATCATTTCTATGGCCGTGAAGCAAGGGTTGAGTGGATTGAACCTAACAAGGAATAGCCTCTTCGTTACCCAAACCGGCTTGTACATCACACTCCGGCCTAGGACGGCTATTGTCGAAAAGGGATTAGGAAATATATCACAGGATCATTAACTCCGAGCAACTTCGGAAAGGAGGAAAATTGTCCAAAAATTTCGAGCACCATTTAGTGTTGTCAGTAGTATTGTAGATATTTTTAGCGCCAGTTTTTTGTCTTACTAACCCGTATGACATCGGATTTTGTTTGATTTTACACCAAAATAGGGCGTATGATATGGGGATTCCTAAGTCTTGGCAATATGATATGGGTATTCTTCGTACTACTGACAACACTGGCACCATTACAAACTTGGCTACGGCGGCATTGCCTACAATTCTCGAACAAGATTCAAGCCTTTCGTGCCCATATTTACTCGTCAGCATTATTCTTTCTATTTTTGAAGTGGAATTTGTGCCCACATCTTAGAAATAACCATTAGTCGCGATGCTAAGCGTGTTGAAGAAGCTGTCAAACCTTGCCCATATTTTCAATTGGCATTTGGTGACAATGACGTTGCCTTAATGTCATACCTCTTTGAAAAAGTAAAGCATCGGAGCGACATTTTGACTGGTGGTAAACGGGGCAGTTGAGGAATAAGAAGTAGCTCTTGGTACCGCAATACCGTGCCGTACTCAGTCTAGTGGCAAGCATCTCTCGTCCACAAGAGAAGAGTAGGGCTAAATCATTCGCTGCTGGATGCGGGGTTGAGGTGCAAGGTATGACTAAGTAGTGCACAAGCCTATGGAAATTAGTTGCTGCGACCTCTGCATCCTCATCTCCCCGCGTCATTATTCTTCTTGTTTCTCCCCTGTAACTCAGCTATCCCTTCTCAACTGGAAGTCGCCGTCCGTCACCACCTGAGTTGAGAGTGACAACTTTGAGATCGTGTCACACCAAACGAGCTGCGACGCTCGAACGATATCACTGATCTTGTGGCTTACAAGCAGGACAATTTCGATTAGTAAGCCAGCCTTTGAATGCGATCTACTTCTGGGGTCGTCCGCCTACACAAACGCCGGCTGAAAGCGTGCCTCACCTACACCGAACCCTGTAGTCATTCTTCAAGCGTACCGATTCATTCGTTCCGCTAATTTAGAGTTAGAGTCGTCTGGAAATTTGTTGCTACCGAATGTACTGTCACAAACATGGCCACACCAGGACGCATCACGAACGCACAACTCTACAAATGTCAACAGTGCGACTTGGTTTTTAGCCGAAGTGATCATCTGAAGCGGCATAAAAGACTACGTAGGCAATCGGAACGAAGGTCAAAGCTTAGCAGTGCAAGGAAATATGCTGACGACTCATAGACACCGGTAGAGTGGAGTATCAATGTCCATGTAGGGCTGTTTTCTCTCGCAAGTAATATCGCACCCATCAGTTTCTAAAGACAACACTTCGATGGACTGACTTCCCCAGTGACGCGCTCGTTCGACATCTACGGTATTGTGACAAAGCCCAAGACATCGATCACACCACGTTGCAGGCCTCCAAGAAGCAGGGAAGAACCAAGAGTGCTTGCAATCGCTGTGCTGAAGCGAAGTTGAAATGCGACTCTAAGGAGCCTTGTTGGCAATGCAAACGTAAGGATGTCCCCTGTCTATACACGCGAGAAGGATATTACGATCCATACAATTCTTTCCGACTGAGATCGTCGGAGGACGTATCGAAAACGATACCGACAGCATCGCAACAAGATGACGTTTTCCAATCACTTACAACAGTTGACGACTCTGCCACTTCAATGTGGGGATTGATGCAGCCGCCTGCTCTTGATCTTCCTGTAGACAATTCTACAGCACAGTCAAATATGCACGCGTTGGGTGATTCGCTGGTCGCTACCGCGAATCAGGCAGCTTCGCCTTACAGTGCACAAGCGCAAACTTCCAGAGTCTTTGCCAGCAGCCACGAAACTCAATGGATGCCAACCGACTTTGACTTTGAATCCGTGATGGATTTTACTTTCGAATCCTATCCCAATCTTTTCCAACAAGGCGGCGTGGTCGAGACTAACATGCAGGATTCGGTCTTTCCCCATGTATGTAGTCTGGATGGCGAAAATGGACGTCTACATCGCGATGGCCATGCCATGGTCTCCGAAAACCCTGCGAAAGTCGACACAAGCACTGCTTCTAAGCTTGTAAACCATGATATCTCAAAGCAAGCACCTCCCGAAAGCGGCTTCCCCATCGCTCAGCTCGACCCCGCCGAAGCCAAATGCCTTGAGGTCAAAGCGTTGCTAGAAGAGTCTCTGACCTTTGCGAAAGACGATGATGCTCTCACGTACATAAATCGGGGGAATCTAGTCCTTTGCGTCGGCCTCTATGGCAAGCATTTTCTGCCCAACCTCCCTGACATTCACATGCCTACATTCATGCTGACGGAAACATCTCCCTCTTTACTTTTGGCACTGATGCTGGTTGGTGCTTGTTATTCGGAGGGAGCTCTTCCACGTGCTGTCATTGAAAAGCTGGCAATGCGTTTGTTGCACTCGATTGGAAATCGAACGGTGAGTCTCCCCGTGATTAAAAGCCTCCCATGGACTAATTATCGATTGTCAGCATGAAATGGAAATGGAAGCTCCTCCGCTCGCGACGATCCAAGCAAGCAGCATACTCAGTCACGTGCTTGTCTCCTCTCAAAATGAATCAACTTTCAAAGCGGCGCAAATCAACCTTGCGCGTAGTATCTCTGTAAGTACATATTTCGTTCTGGTTTTCGACTTGAGATTTAACAATAGGTAGATGGCGGAGCGAGCGCGATTTTTTGAAGCGACACACTCTATCGACTATAACACGCTGACGATCGACACGTTTGACTGGAGCCGTTGGAAGGTGGATGAGACTCGCCGAAGGTATTTTGCACGAACTCATGAAGAAATCGGAGCCAAGCTGATGCTTGATCAGGGTCGCCTGCCGAATCTTTGGCCAGGACATGGCGCTGTGTATATTCCGGAAGAAATCACCCTCTTTTTCGCCCCTCGCTTTCGACGTGTTTACCCCCTGTTATGATGCATGCTGGGAAGCAGGTTCAAAGGAGGAATGTCTAACGCAATTGCAATCCCTGCCGAAGCAGGTGCTGGTTTCAGCAGCTTTGAAACAGCTCGGATCTGAACACTCTGATAGTATCCCGACGTTAGAAGTTTCTACGTATGGAATGTTTATACTCATCTTAAGTGAGTCCGAGGCCTTATGCTGCTCCCCCCTCTCGCTAATGCTTTCCAGGCATCCACTGCTTGCTGTTTCAAACGATGCAAAACAACGTTGAAAACTGTTCAGACATTACTCTAGGCCCTTCAAAAGACTCTCCCGAAGATCCGAACCCGCTTTCACAATTCCATGATGATTTCTCGGGCAAATACATCACAAGCCTCGCTGATGTGCTTGTTGATCAGTATGGTACAGCCACCATGAGACGAATGAACACGCTCCTGGGCCGGTGGTATCAGAGCTGGGAGTTTCGCACAATCCGGGATGAGGCACGAGAAAACCACACATTCTCGAGCGATCCGTTGAGGTTTTTCTGGTTGGCGAAGCTATACATAGTGCTTCACTTCTACAGGCACGCCTTGGAAAAGGACAGCGAATTTGCAGTACCTGATCCAGAAGCTCCAAGTGATCGGAGGAATCAAGCTCATTTGAGAATCATGAGTTGGCTCTCACGGTTTCAAGAACGACAAGCTCATCCTGCATCACAAACATGGATAGAACATTATCTATGTCAATTTGCCAAGCCCTTACCTATTTGACCAGACAACGTGCGAACGCACGAACCCATTTTAGGTGGTCATGATGATGATGATGATGTAGTCAATTTTAATATCTAGTCCCAGTTTTTCGAGCTATGCATGACACAACAAGCCACAGAATACACTATCTTCCTCTGTAGAGCGCTCATCTATCTCACATTCACGATCATAACAGCTCCCAGACTCATCCAACCGCTATTAATCCAAAGAGGAAAATCCGAGGAAAATCCTCTCTCTATAGATGCTACTCTCGACATAGAGCTCACCCAGGGAGGCTAGCAACTGGTACCTTGACCTGCATAACCCCTAACTCTGATGTCGCACGTTGTATCTGGTCCTGACCCTCCTCCTAAACCTGCCAGTGTGGTTGATCGCGAATCATCTCCGCCGTTCGTGTTATAGTCGTGACTCGGGCCTCTCCTCGTTGACGACTTGTAAGGGAGGTTTGTAGGCTTATAGTACCACCCGTCGACTGTTGCGACTCTCGTTGGTTCTCCAGTCAGCACTGACGGTTCGTAGCCGGCACCACGTACAGGTGAGAGCACGGCTTTGTCAGCCTTAGGTACAGAGTACAATACAACTCCAGCATTGCACATTGGGCAAAGAGTTGGACTCGCACGTCCTGGGGAATGCTCGCTCGTTCTTCCAGAGAACAGGGTTCGGGGTTGGCAAATGTGCGACGCTGCTGCTTTCCGGGCGGATTCCCTAACGACGACACAGGCATATTCAACGTTAGTCGGCTTTCAAGGTCTCGTAAAACGACTATGGATTTGCTTGAGCCTGATCATTCATCTGGGACGTTTCGCTATACCGTATAAACTAGCTTATAAGTTCCCCTTTGCTACCCACTTGTCCGTCGTCGCTTGCCACAACTGGCAGGGGGTTATCTGAATACGCTCCTCTCATCTGCTTATGAGAAGAAATGCATAATATTATGCTTTGCTTTACCTTATTCAGTCAATTCATAACTCTTATGACGATCATCAACAGCTAAATGAGATGTACTATTGGACCCCCTGCTAGTTGTGGCAAGCGACGACGGACGAGGGTCATTTGTCTCGCACGGGCCACTTGGAAGCTACTTTAAACAGTAGGCTATTCGTTATGCTGTCGGACATCCCCCACCACTAACGCTCCACTGGAACGGAGTTTTATGTGACACCGATACAGCAGAGGAATCCGGCCGCACGGCTTGACAAATTGAGAGCTTCTGACATCCCTGTCCTTGCTACGGGGTTCCTCGCTTATGCGATTGTACTCATGGCCGTAAATGACGAGATCGCAGATTCCGGCGGTCCGTATCACCATATACGGACTGAGGAATTCCATGTGCCTAGGCATTGTCTCTATCAACGCTTGAGCTTTGCTTTCATCTATCAGCTTTATACCAACATATGATGTCTGCGACCATAAAACCAATCAAACTTTACAGCCATCCCACCGGCCCTAACCCGTGGAAGGTGGCTATGATCCTGGAGGAACTCAAACTGCCGTATGAGACAATCATTATCGAAAAGGCCGACCTGAAGAAGCCACCGTACGAGAAAATCAACATCAATGGCCGTGCTCCTGCTATTCAAGATTCGAACACAGGGCTTACGTTGTGGGAGTCAGGAGCCATAATCGAGTTCCTGATAGACACCTACGACAAGACCCAAGAATTGAGCTTTCCTAAAGGCAGCCCGGAATACTACCACACCAAACAATGGTTATACTTTCAAGTCTCCGGACAGGGACCATACTTCGGGCAAGCAGTGTGGTTCACGGTGTTTCACTCTGAAAAATTGGCCAGTGCCCAGGAACGCTACAAGAACGAGATACTCCGCGTGTCAAGCGTACTCGACAGAGCTCTTGAGGGTAAAGACTGGCTGGTCGGCGGCAAATGCAGCTATGCAGATATCTCGTTTGTCACTTGGTATGAGGCTGTGATTCCGCGGGTTCTTGCTGGCGTGGTTGATCTTCCAAGAGAATATGCCAATCTGGATGCATGGCTGGAGAGGATCAAGGCACGTCCAGCTATAACCAAAGTCCTTCAGGACAAAGCAGCAAGAGCTTCTACAGGCAAGTGACCGTGGGAAGGCAACGGCGGGAGATCGGACTGAGGGTGTGGTATCCCGCAGCGTGCAGGATGTACGACGATGAAAGGTTACTATTTTTTCCAGTAAATAGCACCATTTAAATAGCAATACGGCTATAGAATATTACCACATTCAAGGACATCACCATAGCTGTAGATGTCCTGATATCCTGACTAAGTCGAAGACGCTGCCCTCGGTTTTCCCAAGGCCTTGTTGTGTTAACTGAGAGATGATCGCCTCACCGATTTTGTGCCACGTCATTTACGCAGATTGGTAAGTAAGTCTCTTTGGGCGACAGGCCTTTTTTCTGGAGTAGAATATCTATTACCGGCCTTTAGGATGGTCCACGGGAATACATAACTATCGCTCTGAAGACAACCTGACCAAGCAAGGTTTTTCGGATTTGGCGTTTTCCTCATCAGGTCTTGCCGCCTCGAGCTTAGAACCCAGATTGTGCCAGTGTCTTGCTATTGCTGCGTTCGAGTGTAACTCATACGATGATGGATTTTGCTGTGAGTGGAGGATATGCCGATAATTCCGGGCATACAGTTGTGCCGGAGCCCTCGGTCCCGGTCAAACCACAAGTCGCGGGGCCTGTGTGGGAATTTCCAACGTTGGACCAGAACAATTGGAAGACATGTCATAATGAACTGACCCGATGAGTGTTTTGAACACATTGATATAAGACCAACACGCCCGGTTTCGGCCTCTTACATGTAGTCTTGGTAAGTAGTGAAGCGCACATGTGAGGCGTAAAGCTCGACCCTTCTAACTATCATGACATAGTGTGAGCTTTCAGCTGTTCAAGTCATGGAGAACTCAACTACACCGGTGGTGGTAAATAGAGACGGCCTGAATGGTATGCATGAAAGCAACGAGCACGCAGACTTGCCGCGTGAGCGCCTGAGCGGCATCGATGTTCTTATCGTAGGTGCTGGCCTGGGCGGCCTCAACGCTGCAGTCGAGCTCTACCGGCAGGGTCACAACGTTCGGCTCATAGAGGCAAAGTCCCAGATGGAAGGACTTGTCGGCATGTTTAGACCTAGACCGCCGGAAATGCTGATCAAGATGTACTGACTCTTGCACACAGGCGACTTTGTGGGTATCGCACCGTCGGCAACGAGACAATTCAATAATTGGCCTGGTATGGCAGAAAAATATCGACAGCTTATTTACAGACCTGCGCTCTCGATGTATAAGACGAATGGTGAGAAACTAGGTGGCCCTTTTTCAATTAAAGGAGTGGATCGTACTACAATCCCGACGCCCATCAGTCGACCAAAGCTTATCAGCTTCCTCTACGACTATGTCACCATCCTTGGAATATCGATAACTTTTGGCAAGCGTGTCATTGACTATTACGAGATCTTGGAGACTGGTACAGCTGGAGTCGTCACGGAGGAGAGTGAGCGTTTCGAGGCTGACCTTGTCATCGCCGCCGATGGTATTGGTTCAAAATCGTGGAGCATAGTGTCAAGCAGCAACGTCAAACCTAAGAGCAGTGGCTTTGCGTCGTATAGAGTGGCGTATCCGACGAAACTAGCTTTCGAGAACCCTCTACTTGCCAAAGAGCTTGCACTAGAGGAAGGCGGAGACGACATCTGCAGAGTATATCTGGGAACAAACAAACACGCTATCATCCTTATTTCGCCAGAAACTACAACCTGGATATACCAGCACAAAGTAGGTTCATTAGCTTTTGTACACACTGTGAAACAATATACTGACACTTGCAGGACGACGGTACCGCAGCTGAGTCCTGGTCGCGTTTTCTAGACGCAGATGATGTGCTAAAAACACTAGACAAAGAAGATGAATGGGACCAAATCTTTATTGAAGTCATTAAACAGACCCCTCCCAAAAGCATCGTGGACTACAAGATCATGTGGCGAGATCCAAACAACAAATGGGCGTCCGATGGAGGCCTTGTCATTCAGTTGGGAGACTGTGCGCACTCTTTCTTACCCACATCTGCCAACGGCGCTACTCAAGCAATGGAAGACGGTATCTCTATTGCTGCATGTTTGAAGCTTGCCGGAAAACAGAGCATACCGCTGGCCACGAGAGTCCATACGCATCTCAGGTCAGCTGCTTCCACAATCTGAGAGAGAGAACAAGTCATTACTAAGTTGTTTACAGGTTCATGCGCGTGTCCTGTGCACAGAGAGGGGGGTTTAAGAACCGCGAGAAATGGCACCACACCGACTTTGATGAGGCAAGGAAACACCCAGAGAAACTTGTCATGCAGGTCGGCCGCTGGATCAATCTTCATGATCCTGAGAAGTATGTCTACGAAAACTGGACAAAGTGCGTCAACTACCTACTTGGCGGTTCAAAGTTCGAAAACACAAACATCCCCCCTGGCTACACTTACAAACCATGGACGATCGATCAGCTTCTAAATGCAGCTGAAGAAGAACGTGAGATTGAAGATGAAGGTGATTGGTTTTAAGGCTTAAGAGGCGAAATATCTAGATAAAAAGGGCGTATCGGTTGTTAGCCTGTCAAATTCACGGCGGCAGGTATTATCCCCGACGCCTTCTCAAACCTTCTCAGGGGCATGCTCGACCAATTTCGGTAAATACTGGCAGTTTAAACTACAATGTGCATTCATGCACTAAGGAGGTTTACTTCACTATGTTTCATGCGCAGAGAACAGGCATTTACATAGAAAGCGCCAAGTAAAGTGCATAGGTTAATCATTGAATACTTGAGTTTTGAGGTGTCGCCACGGCCGTTTTTAAAGGTGTGACCAATTTATCTGCTCAAGGCGTAGCAACTAGCCCTCGTTCATAAATGAGCTGAAGTAGCCTTCAGGTGCATTACCAGTGAGAGTAAATCTACGACTTCTGCGCGCAATGGTTCAATCTTTTCAGGCTCGGTATTGGCCGAGGCAGGCGAGAACCTGCTTACGGGACCGGAAACGCATAGTTCTGATGCTTGACGGGGCTTTCATTAGGGCTGTATGGGTCTAGAATGAAATAGCACAGTGAGAGTTTGGGGAAGAGGGAGGATATGCCGAGCTCCGGGGTTGCGGGGTTGTGGCTGCGGGGTGCGGGATGCCCCCGGTATATTGGCTTTGATATCTTTTCTCTCATTGCCCGTACATTTGTACACACCTCCAATTCTTGCCAGATTTGGACAGAATTAACTCTGTGGGATCAATTCAATAGTTGGCGGGAAACTGCTTATGCTGGCTTGTGGGGCAAAAGGCCTGCTCCTTGAGCTCCGGACGACCTATAAAGGTGGGTAGCCTTTGACAGCCGTGCTGTTCTCTAGAGGCATTCTGACCAGATCGAGCAGATCAGTTCTGATAATTTACTCACAATGGCGTACACCAACACAGCCGAGGCAGAACAACTAGACAAACCTGTCAT
Source organism: Oidiodendron maius Zn (assembly GCA_000827325.1). Taxonomy (NCBI): domain Eukaryota; kingdom Fungi; phylum Ascomycota; class Leotiomycetes; family Myxotrichaceae; genus Oidiodendron; species Oidiodendron maius. Next base: position 723,066 of record KN832886.1, on the reverse strand, counting down.
CACGGAACACGATGAGCAACCCTCGGGAGTCCTGTCCAAATCTTTGAAGGCCACAACTTACATGGTAGTCTTCGCTATCTGGATTGCATTGAGTGGATGGATGGTTAACTATGATATTTCATACGGCGGAACCGTCCTTCAGATGGAGTCATTCCAGAAGACTTTTGGCCACTGTAAAATGGCACCGGATCCAAAGACTGGACACTTGCAAGAAATATGTGCGCTGAGCGCAACAGCCCAGTCTATGGTTTCATTTTCCCAACTGTTCAGCGCTATCGGTGCTGCATTCTCTGGTTTCACTGGAAACTACCTGGGGCGTCGTGGTACTATCCAATTCGGATGTCTGATAGTCGTCATCGGTGCCGCCTGTCAATGCGCCACGGCAGGGAGCTATGCCGCGTACAATGTTTGTAAGTGCCTTACTTGCTTCGGAGTTGGACACGTCAACGCCGGGGGGCCGACTTTTGGTGTTGAGGTGATCGCTCCATCAATGAGGGGAGCATTGGTTTCCATCTTCAATATTGGATTGTCCATTGGTCTCCTCACTTCTAGTGCCATATGTTATGGAACTTCGACTATCGGCAATAGTTGGGAATGGAGAACGCCGGTTATTCTGCAGATTCCACTTGCTGTCATATATGCAGCGGGCATGATGTTGTTCCCAGAATCGCCGCGCTGGCTTCTTACAAAGGGTAAGGAGCAGCAGGCACGATTTGCTCTTGCAAAATTCTACAACAGAGATTCTCAGGCCCCCGAAATCACTGCCCAACTTCGGGAAACGGAAGCTTACATTGAACTCGAAAAGGCACAAAGCAGCACGACTTCGTGGACAGAGATATTTCACAAAAGCTATATCCGACGCACGACCATTTCTATCCTGGTCAATGTCGCAGGCCCGCTCTCCGGTGTGCCTCTGATTGGCACCTACGCGGCTGTGTTTTTCAGCGCCGCCGGAGTAACCAAGCCCTTCTTAACTCAAGTCTATCTCGGGGTCTGTGGCTTATTAGGTGCCTGCTGCGGACCTTTCATCATTGAATATGTTGGGAGACGTCTTGCGATACTCTTTGGCCTGGCTTGCATGACCGTCTGCATGCTCATCTTCTCAACGGTTGCCTCTGGTTTGGGTGCTTCTTCTGATACGGCAAGGAATGTTCTGATTGCGTTCTTATGCCTCTGGTTCCTGGTCTACGGCTCGTGCCTTTCCTCGAGTCACTGGGTTGTGGGCGTGGAAGTACATTCGGTACGTCTTCGAACCTATGGCGCAGCAATAGCCGTGTTTAGCGCCAATACAGCTTACTTTGCCGCATCATTTTGGACGCCTTATATGATCAACCCTACAGCCGGTAACCTTGGAACCAAAGTTGGCTATTTCTATCTAGCTATAACTATGGTCTTCTTTGTGGTGCTACTCTTCCTCCTTCCGGAGACAGCTCGCCTGTCACTCGAGCAGATCGACGATCTGTTCGTATCAGGACGCAAGGCATGGATGACATCTTTGAAGCGAAACAAGAGAATCGCCAAAGGCGAGCTTTTTGATATCTCTCCAGAGGCATACCAGGTAGCTCTTTCTGCCGCTGAAAGCAAGTTTCAAAATTGAGAACCGAGTTCTGACTCTGAGGGAAGCAGCGGATGAAGGCAACGTCATAGATGTTTGAAAATTGCCGTGGACGGTAGCTGTCCGTGAACTAGGGTCACACGCTGCTTGAGCATTGTTCAGGGAGTCGAAGCATACTGGTGATAGTCAAGGTGGTTGCAGTCGGCTCGTCTGTTATTCTGATCGTCGACTTGGTTGGCCGATTTTGTCCTATATAGATGGTATCTCCATCTTGATCAACTCTCTACAGCTTAGACTAGGTGTCAGATATTTAAGTGGCTTTTTTCGAAGTAATGTTCCCTAAGCTCGTAGCACGCTGAATCTCACGTTACGACGCTAGATATACGTACAGGCCAAGGAGACAAGGTCGCAAAAATAGGACAATTGAGATACGATGACTATCTGAAAATGAGTCGAGAGTCGGGCGACTTTTCCTAAAACCGCGGGCGACAGTCAAGCTATACGCAAAGCACTAAAATAATGAGGACCCTAAAACCGCCCAAATGCCACCCTTGTGCATTGGAAGGAAATATTGCCCAGCATCGAACCTCATTATAGAGGAACAAAAAAGGTCTATCCTGCGATTCTTTGGTGACTAAGGAATGTTGCGAGCATGTTTTGCAGAATAAACGCAATTCCCGCCATCAAAGTTCATGAAACTATCGGATCGCCTACGTCCTCGTAACCAAGTGTCATGAGTTCTAGGTACATCACCTCACTCCTCATGCCTTCAGCAGAGCTTCTCTTCGTCTCCAGCCACGAGGACTTGGAGTATGTCACGGACGGCTCTTCGATAGATTGGATAAAAGACGATTTTATGGGAAGGCCCGAATCAAGACTCCCTCTTATTGCCGGAACCGACCACTCGGCTTTCACAGGTAAAGAAGTTGCAAAGCTGAATAAACAAACATACCGCCTACAAACGTGTAACCTTAGTTACAACTTGTATTTTCCTTTCTTGGTGAGAAAACCCTTCAGCGAATTTTCGCCGCTACATTAACATAGACAAACTACCTAATTAGCTTTCGTAGGGAATGTCGGTTTGAGATAATTCAGTAATATTCAAACTGACCACATCCCAAAAATAGCAGACATTGTAGTCCAGATATCCGGCATCTGGCACATTGTCAATGACCAAGCCCATGCTGTCCACCCGATCCCAGGCCGGCCACACACTGTCTGTTCCAGGACTCTGTCGACTTGCCATGGACGTCCATGCCTTTACCAAGAAATTGCTTATTCCTCTCTCCCGCTGAGTAAATGAGCAATTACCATGTGGAGGAGGGAGATTTTCCGTTATTGCAAAGACGAAAGGAATATCAGACGTGTGAGTAGCTCCCAGTGTATCCAGAAGCTGCCGATCCTGTGGGATAGCCGGAAGCCACGAGCAGCTTGGTGTGTTGTTAAAGAGATAAGAGAAAACTGGAACGTTTTTATCAACGGCACCTTTAAGGGCTCTGTAAGTCGGACATTTGAAATAGAAGTCGGTAAGAATGGCTGACATAGCTGCGAATGTTGGATACTCTTTGGCACCAAATCGGGATATGGAATATTGCGCCTTGACACTGCTAGCCCAAGGACCAAAGTTATAGTCAATAAAAGTGTCATACATAGTCTCGTTGAAGCCAGCAAAAGGGCTATCCAGCAGCCAGAAAAATATTGCGCCTTCGTTGCCATTTGTCCCAAAGATAGCTGGCACTTTTGTGCCGACCTTCCGAGGCTGATCCGGAATTGTTTTGCCATCTACGACAGGCGACCATGAAATTCCCGTATTTTCGTTTGTTAACAGAGACACCGCAACAGTGAGAACTTTCGGCCCGTTTTCAAGCAAAGTATCATTCATGGCGGTTGTATTCAGCCTGCGAAGACAAACCACATCAGCCGGGTCGCAGCCAAAAGCCCTCGCAATCCGATTATTGTGATACTGGACTTGAGAGAATGTGGGTAAATCCTGGCCACTACCAGATTCTGAAATCACCGCCGAGAAAAGAGATGGCGCCTGCGGTAGTGTGCTTATGGTAAAAGCGTCGTACGCCCCCGCAGACTCTCCAAACAGAAGAACCTTCGTCGGATCACCGCCGAATGCCGCGATATTGTCCTGAATCCATTGAAGTGCGAGCAACTGATCTTGAATCCCATAATTGCCCTCAAGGCCAGCTTGTTCAAGCGCCAGATATCCTAAAGGCCCTAGACGATAATTTATGGTGACCACGATAGCATCGTCTGCCGTGGCACATCCGTTGTATAGAGGATTGGTAATCCCGTCAGCCGAGTTACCTCCACCGTGGATCCATGCTTTGACCGGTAAAGAAGACTCGAGAGTTGCATTGTGAGGCGTAAAAATATTGAGAAACAGGCTTAAACGATATACAATTAGCAAGCCTGTCAATGTCCCGACTCGAAACAACAGGTATGTGCTCACCAGTTTTCAGATTGAGGACCAGGCTCAATGAAAGCTAACCCAAATTGCAAACAATTAGGCTTCTGCTTCGTCGCATCGATGAAGTTGGTGTCGTGGGCCGGTTGAGGAGAGGCAAATCGCAGATCCCCGAGTGGTGGTCTGGCATACGGGATGCCGAGGAAAGCATTACTAGTAGAATGCTCGCACCTAGTGCCATAAATTGTACATCCAGCAGCTTTCACTACCGTGCCAACAGCGGCAGCACACCGTATGCCAATAGCATAAACCAAGATCCTCAAGATTATGTATAACTCTAGCATTGTGATAGGTGCTTTGTGTTCTAGCGTGGCTGTACAGCTTATGTGACAGTCTGACATCCGCAAATCTCAATCACAATCCAGGTGGACGAAGTGCGCTCTTATAACATAGTGTAATAACCTATTTCGAAGGAAGTCCTCCCGCATTTCAGGTGCGAAGCACGGTAGCAATGCGCACGGTCCTCGCAGGTGGCGAGACATAGTGGAGGATATTCCGGGAAATAGTGCACTTAGCATACGACTTTGTTAGTCCACTACCTCGATATTAATGTGGCTTGTTTGCCATCATCGGCGGGGTGGTTCGATACTCACTTCTGCTTATACAATGCACAACCCCACATTCTGGAATGTCCCCACAACAGCATGGCCGGCCACCCAATGGATGGGCTTCAGCCGCTTTGTATCCTCTGCCCATATCATATGTTCGGGTAATACAACAATACACTAAGAAGCAATGGATGTTGCAGTGAAATCATCAAAAACGAGGAGGCAAGTGATATGGGAAAGAATGCGCACGGCACACTACACGGAAGAAACAATGCTTCACTAGAACTTAGCAGCGAATTTCACCAGTACATTCTGATAAGGGAATGGTGGTACATCCCGAATGCAAGAAATAACTACTAGTCCCATAATACACAACAGACAGTTAATTGGGGATACATGTGAAGAACGGATGGAGCGAGATAGACAGGAATGAGCGGCAGAACATGCCCCGGGATGGCTGAGCGGGTTCTCTCCAGCTACATACGTAACTTTGAACACGAAAGCACTTTAACCATGAATAGTCAAATATGGTGTCTCCCTCTCATCTACAGTACGATAATTATTTAAGTACGTTCGTTCCCGAAACATTAAGTATAACGCAGGGGACACATAACTCCACGATCCAAGTTAAGTCAGCGAACTTTGAACTGGGGAAAAACAATCATTCTCTGGGAACTAACGCTCCTTCCATGCAGCGTGCTTGCGGTAGACGTCGCGGTGGAAAGTTTGCTTTAGTGTCGCCACTGCATCGCCGTCAAACGGCAGCGCTGCTTGGATGGCGCCAACGCCGCAGAGGCCGTTCTTGCGATCAATAAACCAGCTGAATGTCATGCCACCACCCCAAGTGAGCGTACGCTCGCCGTACCAGCCATCAATATCCTGAAGTGTCAGCAGACCGCCCAAGCCGTGGCCCATCTTCGTCTCAGGCTCTATGCCCATACGGAAGAAGACGCCTAATGGGCTAGCCAGTGTGGCCTGTTGGTCTGCAGTTGAATTAGGGTTGAGGTGATTCTGGAACATGTTATCGACAGTGCCTGGTTTAAGCAGATTTCCATCATTGGCCAGCAGTGAGTGCAGTATTTTGATATAGCTAGTGCCCGGCATAAATAGGCTATGGCCACCAAAATGTCCCTCAATACCCTTGTTCATGCCAGTATTGCCGCCTACCACAGCGCGCCCGAGGCCATCAGGGTCTTGCGGGTTAAGGTCAACAAGGCGGGCACGGAGGTCCTCACGCGTGACAGGGAAGAACTGGGCGTCAGTGATGTCAAGCGGGTCGAAAATACGCTGCTGCATACACTCGCCTAGTGTCAGTCCCGTCACCCTCTCTACCATACGGCCGGCCCAGTCGAGTCCAGGGCCGTACATCCAGCCTTCGCCGGGTTGGAAGCCAAGCGGGTAGCTGAAAGCCACCTCTACTGAGCGGCGCTCGCCCTCTTGCTGTAGAGGGCCAAACCTCTCTTGCCACTCTGCAACATGCGGGTTTAAAAAGTCGTAGCCGACACCAGAGCTGTGGGTAAGCAGCATCTTGAGTGTGATGTGGGAGGTCTGCAACTTAAGCAGAGGAGTTTTGCCATTATCAGAAAAGCCAGTGATGACCTGCTTGGCAGCAAGCTCAGGTGCAACAGACGATAGTTCACCATCTAGTGTCAGTATGCTATCTTCAACACACTGCAGAGCAGCGATAGTGGTGATCAACTTGGTGGCTGAGGCCAGGTATAGCACATCGTCGACCTGCTGCAACCGCTTCTCGCCTGATAGTAGGATACGCTTGCCGAGCGCCTTTTCGTAGACGAAGTGTCCCTTGGCGTCGGTGATACAGATGACGGCGCCATTGATCTTACCAGCATCAATAGCGGCCTGGAAGCTAGTCTCGATGTCGTCAGCCATAATAGAGGCAAACCACGAGGCTAATTTCAAGTGCAGGAAGAGAGAGATGAAGAGAGTACAGGCAGAGAAATACGTCTAGAGCAACCTTTTCCTTTCAGTTCCAGATTTTCCCTCTATTGTATGTTCGAACTTCTCTAATCTTAGCCCTGTTCGTTCGCTCCTCGACTCGGGCGATTTGTTGGGGGTGGGACCAGAAGGACGGCAAGCTGCCGTGTCCGGCCGTCTTTCCTATCGGTATGGACGGATGCATCCGTCCATACCGCCCGAGATGCGATTATCTCCATGCTCAATCCCGTCCAAATAATAAACATGATTACTTCCATAAACCACCGAAAACTTATTCTATCCGACCAGTGACCCGAGAGTTGCTCACAACGTCCTCATGACTGACGATAAAAAGAACCGGGCAGATATGGAGAGCGAGCCTGATGTTGCAGCGGCTATGTCATCTTTGGAGCGAATCCGAGGCAAGGGAGCTGTTAACTTTACACTTCTCCTATCTTGTTTCTCGGTAGCATGTGCGACGTTTCTTAACGGGTTTGACAATGTCGTGTTGAGTCCGATCGCTGGGCTCCCAGCATTTGTAAGCTGCTTTGGTTAACCAAGAGCAAACGCTAATCAAGGTCGGCAGGTCTTGAAGTATCAAGGTATCGATGCAGCAACCCAAAGTCCGATCCTCACGGCATATAATCAAAACCTGATATTTGCACTGCCATATGTCGGCTCCATATGCGGGTCCCTGGCGGCTCCTCTTGTCCTTAGCTTCTGCGGCCGCAAATGGACCCTCATGGCAGCCTACGCTTTATCTCTCGGGATGGTCTTTCTACAGCTCTTTGCCCCCACCTTAACATGTTTTGTTATCGGCCGGTTGGGCAATCTAACTGCTATCGGCATCATTTATGTTACTGCTCCCCTCTACCTGTCAGAGGTTGTGCCGCCACACCTGCGAGGGGCCGCAGTGGCGACTCTTAATATCACAGTTTATGTTGCGGGTCTGGTGGCAACCATCGTTGTGAACGAGACTGAGAAGTTAGGAGGAAGTCTTACATACAAGATCCCATTAGCTGTTCAGTGCGGCATTCCGGGCGCTCTCATTGCCATGACGGTCTTTCTCCCAGAGTCGCCGCTCTGGCTTGTGTCCCAACACCGAATTGAGGATGCTCGAAAGAGCCTTCGCAAATTGCGTCGATGGAGTAATACCCAAGTCGATCATGAGCTCCAAATACTGGGGACTGTCGACTGGGCACAACGTTCGCTGGTCGCCGGCTCGAATTTTTGGCAAATCTTCAACCAGACTAACATTTCGCGCACGCTTTTTATCGGGGCCTTTTCGTGCGGCGCCTACCTCTCTGGGGTGCTCATATCCACTACTTATATCACGATTTTCCTTATTGAACTCGGGACCGGCAGCCCATTCACCATCACCGTCGTCGCTATCGCCATGAATCTGGCAGGCGCCATAGTAGCCCCCTTCATCATGGACCGCTTTGGTCGCCGTCCCGTTGCCTTGGCGGGTATTGCCTTAATGCTAGCAATCGACGTGATCGCAGGCTCATTAGCCTTTCGTCCGACGCAAAGCGCACTCAGAGGTATTGTTGGTCTGTGCTGCCTGTTCAACTTCGTTTGGGCAGCAACATACGGGCCCCTATCGATGCTGGTCCCGACTGAGATCGCGACCCCCAAACTTCGCGATTTCACCATGTCGTATGTAAGTGTGTGGATATTTATCACCGGGCTGATTGCGAACTTTGTACTACCACACCTCACTGCGCAAGATGCGGCGAACCTCGGCGCAAAGACGTACCTCGTCTTTGCCGGTTGCATGGCCATCTGGCTTGTCCTAACATACTTTGGTCTACCCGAAACTGCTGGCAGGACATTTGCCGAGATTGATCAGATGTATGCAGCCAAGATTCCCATGTCGAAGTTCGAGGCTGCGATTAGTGAAGTGGGAGAGGCAGTCGAGCTTGGTGAAGTTGCCAATGGAACGCAGTGAACAACGTTTTAAGTCGGTTGCCTTTGAATATTTACCTTGGCCCTATCTGTATTTATTTGAGAACAGCTATACAACAATAATATATGTATTTGAATTTAACAGACGTAACTATCCTCGTCGTTTTCTGTTACTTTTCTGTGTCTCCGTAGCCTATGGAGGTCTACCTCATGTCCGTTCTGCCCATAAACTGGTTGTCAATTGCTTCAGACAGAAGAATAAAGGTCTTAGTTTTCAATCAAGCTTTTATGTACCTCTCTCCACTCTCCCGCTTCATATGGATCTCGGCTTCGGAGCACAACGATTGGCTTTTTTTCTAACCAACTATTCACAATTTCACGTAACAAAGGTCTCTCTCAAGCAGCTTCGTATTGACCATCTGGGGCGTGACCTCCTTCAATCTCGTCGCTCCCACTAAAGCCATGTTCGACTCCAGCTCCCGTCGCATAATGCTAACCATCCTTCGAACCCCGGCCTCGCCATAGCCGGCACTTAGGCTGTAAAGGAACGGCCTTCCCATACCGACTGCTGTTGCACCCAGGGCAAGGGCTTTCAGGATGTCTGTCCCCCGCCGGACCCCGCCATCTAAGTAGATTTCTATTCGACCTAGAAGAAATGGGGCAAACTTGCGTATCTCAAGTAGGGTGAGAAGCGGCGGTTGGGCCGTGTCTTGCGACCGGCCTCCATGATTAGACAGGACGATTCCTTGGACCCCCTTTTCGTAGGCGATAACAGCATCTTCAACGCTCTGGATGCCTTTGATCACAATGGGGAGTCGAGTAGTCTGACGGATCCATCCCAGATCATCCCATGTCACTCGAGTCGACAACATGCGGCGCAAGGTGAGTCCTATGCCTTGAACTTGTTGGCCTTCCTTAATTATCCCCGACTGCTCACTAGCCTGTACAACTGAGTATTATGGCATGGCAATCACTGGAAGAAGTATGGGACAACCCACTTGAATTTCAGCCTTGAGGCGCTCGTCCTCCTCTCTCTTACCCATCACGGGACTATCGACCGTTATCCAGATCGCCTTGGCTCCCAGCTTTTCTACCCTCTGGATCAGAGCCACAGTCTTGTGCAAATCCGGGTTGATATAGATCTGAAAGAAAAACGCTTGGTCGGAGTGAGCGCACGCCTGCTTGATGTCCTCGAACGGCATGCTGGAGCTACTGCTCACAACCTGAATCATGCCCTCGGCCCCAATAGCAGCCGCAATAGCGCATTCCCCTCGCCGATGCGCAAGTTTCGCCAGGGTGGTGGGAGAAACGAATAGTGGCATAGATGTCTGTTGCCCTAGGATGGTGGTACGAGTGTCAATACGCTCGACGTTGCGCATGACTCGGGCCCGAAGCAGGACACGTTGATAAGACCGTCGGTTTAAGAGCGTAGTGATCTCATCATCCGCGCCAGAGCGGTAATAAGCCCACGCATTAGGAGGGAGATAGCGTTTTGCCACGCGTTCAAAGTCATCCAAGTTGATTAACACTCCTAGAGGTGGAGGAGTCTCGCCATCATAGACCTGCAAAGAACTCTTCGTTGCTGACAACGTCGCATTATCGCGATGAAGTTGCGAACGAAACTTGGTGGGACCACTAGGTTCGACGGGCCCCAGCCTGCTAGATTCCGAGATCGCCTCCTTTAGCAATGTCGATGAATGTACTAGATCATATTCGTCCGTGGCGTCTTGACCGGCCAGTCGGAGAATCACATCCGCTCCTCCTGGATGGGAATCGAGAAACTCTGCTCCAAAAGGTTAGCAGGCAAAACAAGTTGATCTCACATCAAGTTGAGTTTGCGATCTACTGATGTATCTGTTACTCTTACCAGTAACATCATATATCAACCCATAGATAATCACCCAACAGGAGGTTCTGGATGCGTGTTTCGCGACCTCATCACGGGTCAACATAGTCTATGCGGATTTCTGAACGCCGGAAATCGTGTCAGTTTGTTGATTTGTGTAGCTCTCACATGTACTCGGCCAAAAAAAGGAGCGCTTTCTTCTGCGATAGCGTTAGAAACTCTCGAAAGTTTTCACAAGTTTATAACTTTGAAATTCAACAACGGTCGTCTCAAACCTACCTGGCTATCAAAGGCTTACGAACGGGATAACACGGAGCCGATGCCGGCCAATCGACTCCTCAACGGTCAGAGGCGGGCCGCCAAATGCGGAGAATACTTCCAGTCGCACGGTTGGACTGCCAAGAGGACAAGAGTATTGAGCATGAGAATGAACGCATATGTCATAGTTGCTATATAATAATGCCTGTCCTAACACAAGGAGATAAAATGACCAAGCGGTTATTTACGAACAATATCTACATCTCCATTTTGCAGAAGTATAAATATTAGCAGCCATTAGCATTACCAGATGCGGTCCATTGATGAACCTTAGTCGCTCCACCAGAACGCTCTATATATTTCAAGATATCTGTTACCCAGCCACATGGTGGAGATACGCTCCCAGGGTCTTGATGCCTTCGATGCTGTTTTCAGGAAATCCCATAAGCGTGTATAGAACAATTGAGCAATTTAAAAGGTACTTACTAATTATTCCTGTCGATCTTCTCCCTGGGTGAATGAGCTGCGTCAGTCGACCGGCCCATTGGCAGCAGGAGAATATTTTTGCCTATAGCTTGCTCCATAACCAGGGCAATTGGAATACTGCCTCCTTCGCGGATGAGATCCGGCTTCAGTCCCCAGACGTCCTCGATCGCTTTGGATGCAGCGACGTAGTTCCAATGGTCCGGGTCGGTGAGCCACCATTTCCCTTTCTGAAGAACAGAAATCTCCAGGATATTCTTCGAATTTAGTTTCTGGAACTCTTCCCGTACATGTTGGATCACAAGCTCGTTGACCTGTTCGACAGTCATGTTGGGGACGGTCCGGAGAGAAAATTTGCCTGTTACTCTGGCGGGGATAACGGTTTTGGATCCGGGTGTTGAGAATGCCCCTTCAATTCCATGAACTGAGAGGGATGGATATCGCCACCGAGCCATGAGCGTTTCCTTAGTAGTATTGAAGATACCAGTCTTGCTCCCTATAGTTGAATGGAGATCCTCGTTGGTGAATTGGATGTCTCTATATAAGCAGGTCTCTTTCTCAGTCAAAGGGGCCACTACTTCGGGCAGTCCAATAATCTTGATCGTTCCATCACCATCGGATAATGAGGCCAAAACATGCACCAGATCGCCCAGCGGCTCGTGGACGGCGCCGCCAAATATACCGCTGTGCAGGTCTTGAGCCGGCCCAGACACCGTGACAGAGAAGTAGTTCAGCCCGCGCAAGCCGTAAGTCAAACAAGGTTTCTCCCCGAGCCAGCAGCTATCTGAGATGCAGATTGCGTCGGTCTCGGCGAAGTACCCCTGGGCTTCCGAGTTGATAAAGCCTTCCAGCCCTATGGAGCCCGACTCTTCCATCCCTTCAAAGCACATCAGGAGGTTCACTGGGAACGGGATGCCAGCGTTTTGATACGATTCAATCGTGTTCAGCCATGCCAGCACCGGGCCTTTGTCATCCGTGCTGCCACGTCCAAACATTCGGCCTTGGTCATCGCTTGTCAGGACGAAGGGATCTGACTCCCAGCCGTCGGACTTGCTTGCTGGTTGCACATCGTAATGACCATAGATCATAATGGTCTTTTTATTCCTGTCACTGCCATACCGGCCGAGAATGATCGGAGGAAGGTCGACCTCTGAGCCCGCTTGCTTACTCAATGGTCTGACATCCACGTCGGCTCCCAATCCTCGAAGTTCATTCGCAAGCCATTCCCCCATCCTGACCACATCATGGCGGCGAGCAGGGTCTGCGGACACAGAAGGGATTGCTACCGCTTTCTGCAGACGTTCCACGAAATGGTCCGATATGTTGTCCACCGTTGCGAAGTATTTCTCCATGATCGTTGCCATGCTGTCGCAGCAAACGGGCCTCGCTGATACCGCAGCAATGTTGACAACATAAAAGCCAACAATTCATCCGACAGTAGAAACGCCATATAGCTGGAGGCCCCACGATGTTTTGTACGAGGGAGTGAGCCGCGCATACGGCACGAACGGATGCGGGCCGTCCTCCAACCGCACTCCAGATTACACAAGAGGAGCTTCGACTGGCCACTGTTGCCCCCCCCCTCCCAAGGTACAACTCGCATTCGAGACGAACGATGCTCCATGCATCTGTACGAGGACCACAACCATAATGGCCCCGAAGCAGTACTGTCAGCCTCCACAGGCGCCACCGAGTTTTACTGCAACGCCCACCTCGCTGCTGGAAGACGCGAAGGTCCTCTGCGGCATCAAACGCTCCGTCCTTGACAAGATCGCGGCTGAGATCACCCCCGAGATCGCGGCCTTTGACAATGTCGTCCTGCCCATTGCGCAGGACGAGGACAAGGCGGGCCTGCAGAACCGTATCATCGGCTTCTACCAGGTGGTGTCCGGGGACGCTGAGCTGCGCGCGGCGTCGTCCAAGGCCAAGGAGCTGATGGACGAGTTCGCAATTGAGGCGTCGATGCGCGAGGACATCTTCACGTTGGTTGATGCGGCGTTCAAGAAGGGCGCGGCTCTGGACCGTGAGAGCCAGCGGCTGCTGGAGAAGGAGCGCAAGTCATATATCACCAACGGCCTTGGCATACCGGCCGGCCCCCTGCGTGACCGGTTTAAGGAGATCAAGAAGCGCCTCTCGCAGATCAGCATCGAGTTCCAGAAGAATCTCAATGAAGAGCACGGGGGCATCTGGTTCACCCGGAAGCAGCTTGAGGGCGTGCCGACCGACGTCATCGTCAACCTTGAGACGGGCCATGATGCCAACGAGGGGAAGGTTAGGCTTACATTCAAATACTCGGATCTGTATCCGACTCTCAAGTTCGCTCTTGACCCTGAGGTTCGGCAGAAGGTATTCATCGAAAACGAGAACAAGGTTCATAGAGTCCTCGTGGCAAGAAAAGTATTGACGAACCTTAGTGCAACCAAAACGTTACCCTTTTCTCAGAGGCGGTCATCCTCCGTGACGAGGCTGCGAGACTACTTGGCTACCCCAACTAGGCGTCATTCAAGATTAAGGACAGGATGGTCAAGACGCCAAAGACTGTCACTGACTTCCTGGATGACTTGCGGGTCCAGCTCACGCCTGCTGGAGAGAAGGAGAGCATGCACTTGAAGGATATCAAGGCAGCGGATCTGAAGGCCCGTGGCCTCCAGGCCACCAATGATGGAAATTACAATCTCTGGGACCACCGATTCTACAACCGCCTGATGGTCGAGCGAGAGTTCTCCGTTAATGAGCAAAATGTTGCTGAGTATTTCCCTCTGCAGTCTACAATTGACGGCATGCTGGGGATCTTCGAAGAGCTGTTCGGTTTTGTCTTTAGGGAAATCCAACCTGAAGACCGGCCTATATTATCTGGTATATATGTGGCCTCAACCCACTCTATTATCTGTTCCTAATCTTCAGCAGAGAACGGCAAGGATGATATCTCGTGGCATCCTGATGTCAAGATCTTCAGTGTCTGGGATGATGATGAAGAGGGCGGATCGTTCGTCGGCTACCTCTATCTCGATTTGCACCCCCGTCAAGGAAAGTATAGCCACGGTGCCAACTTCTCCTTGCAGCCAGGCTACACCTTACCCAATGGAACACGCCGCTACCCCGCAACCGCGCTTGTGTGCAACTTCTCCAAACCAACTGCGACAAAGCCTTCGTTGTTGAAGCACGACGAAGTCTTCACCCTGTTCCACGAACTGGGCCGTGGGATCCATGACTTGGCCGGTTGGACCAAATATTCGAGATTTCACGGAGCCAGCGTAGTGAGAGACTTCGTCGAGGCGCCGAGCCAGTTGCTCGAGAACTGGTGCTGGACCCCAAGTGTCCTAAAGAGCTTAAGCAAACACTACAAGACAGGCGAGCAGATCCCTGACGATCTTATATCACAGCAAGTGGCATCGCAGCATGTTAACGATGCCCTCTATAATCTCCGCCAGCTACATTTTGGTCTTTTTGATATGATGGTGCACACCGCTAAATCACACGATGTGGCCGAAAATACCAATTACTCAGAGTTGTACAATGACCTACGTGCCCAGATCGCTGGCCTCAGTGGGCCTGAGGCGCTCGGCTTGGAATCCAACTTGGGCAACGGGCAAGCCACATTTTGGCACCTTATCGGAGGTTACGATGCAGGCTACTACGGATATCTGAGCAGCAAGGTATACTCAGCGGACATTTTCTACAGCGTGTTCAAGAAGGACCCCATGAGCAAGGCTGAGGGTCGGCGGTACCGGCATATGGTGTTGGAAAAGGGCGGCAGCCAGGAAGAGATGAAGATACTAGAAGATTTTTTGGGGCGGCCACCCAGCACGAAGGCATTCTATGAAGATCTGGGGCTGACATCAAAGTAAAAGAGCTGCGGTTAATAGTTGAGGTTTGGTCCCGGACGGGATCGCTTGTGCGGGGTTGCTTTCGCCATATTTAGGTCCTCTCGCGCGTAGAAATTAAACAAGACTTTCCAGAACGGCATGGCATTAACTTGATATTCTGATGTTGTGTAGAAAGTTTCAAAAGCATGTGCCCCAGTCTTAAAACTGCAGAGATGCCGCTCCGTCCTATTTTAAGCCTCCGGCAGGTATTCTCACCACCACTACTATCCCCAAAATCCCGACCTAACATAGAAAAATGCCCTTCATCTATTCTCTAAAGCCTCCCAAACTATTTTTCCAACTATCGCCGTACCCCGAGTCCGACCCCAACTTCCGACACCTGCATAGATACCGGGTTGCCACGCCCCTCACTCAACTCGCTTGTCAATCAGGGACCGAAGCGATTAAAGTTTCGAGCTCGGACGCGCGGCGCACATTGGGGTATGGAATGCATATATTCGGGGCATGCGAGGCTAAATTTGGAGCCGCCGGGCAAAGACATAGTGAAACTCCTGCCCATATCGCACTAATATAATCCTCACATGAAGGAAGGATGGGACTTGGTTTTTCTGGGTTTCTGAGAAATTGGCTAGAGTATACATGGGTAGAGGCCTGCATAAAAGAAACATTGGACATTAAATCAACGCTGTGAATAAATCCCCTTCTTCTTGCTATGACCTTCTTGGGATAGTTGTGACTGAGGATGCAGTGAGCTGCTGGTCCAGCAGGGTTAATTGGCCACTCGATCCTAGAGTCGACTGGGTGGCCTCCATGAGGGAGTCGTTCCCAAATTGCAAGAAATCAAACGCGTCATCCCATATTGAAAATGTCAAATCTGGGCCCGATTCTTTATTCTGAACACTGTCGGACAAACTCCCATGGCTAACAGAGTTCCACAGCATGCTCTCATCTGACGAGGATAGTTCATCCATGTCAAAAGACGGGTCGAATATCGCACACAGGACGGAAGCATGACTGCTGAAGGTCTCCAGAGATGTAACCTAAAATGATCGAGCCGTTAGTAGAGTTCAATAGTGTGAGAGGCATCTCGTACTATAGAGTTTGCAAGGTCCCAATATTGGCATAACTCCTTAATATGCTGCAAGCATGAAGCCAATATTTCATCCGATGCGGCTTCATCTGTTATCACTGGATGCTTTACATGGCGAGACAATGTATGGATTGAACCAGCAAGATAGCAGAAGTATGCATACATTGAAGCCGAAGCAGTGAGTCCCATGTTCCTTGCCTCGCTCATGAGCGTTGCAAGAGCGGTTGAATGTGTCTCACAAGAGTGAAACGCACGGAGAAGGAAACTTTTCGGGGTCTTGATCTCTTGTTTTGCCAGACGTCTTCGCAATAGAAACGGGTGGTACAAGAGACAATGACTAGCATGGAAAAGTGCGTGAGCGTATACCGATGGCCCGACTCTGTGCTGACTGACATCATTATCTACCATGTAGAGCAGCCGGGTTTTCTCGATGGGTGAATCGCCCAACCCATATGTCGATTCCAACTGCAGCAACGCCCATTCAAGCTCAGCAAATCGGCAACCTGGGTGCCACGGTGCTTCGTCATGGTGAACTCGCTCTTGAAATATGTACTGCAGGCATGACCGAAAGACCGACGCCACTAACACCAGGAGGGTCCACGGACTCTCAGCGTCCAGCGTTGATGTATCTGCAGGGCCGCGTGCGAACACTTCCAGGGGAGGCATCTCCTGCAGCAGGCCTACTTGGAAGGAATTCTCACCACAAGGCATGTGCAACTTGAGGTTGTCTTTCGGGATTGCCGGGGGTCGCTGCCGACCGCAGGAAATTAGCGTATCGAGCACATATACAGACCAAAATGTCCTCCTGCGCAGTTCCTGTTCGATGATCGAGAGTGACTGATCTGGCTCAAGCATGAGCTGCAAGTAAGACGATATTCGTATGGCCAAACCAGCTTTGGTTGATGTTAGCTTGATCAAAAATGCGTTGTTAAACGACTCACCTTTAATCCACCCCGCACGACACTTACCACCTGGTGCACAGTTAGATCAGGTATTATGTCTCTAAGAGCGCTACGAGGAGGCTTACCTGTATAATCAATTACGGCCAGCAATATGAGCGCTTGAACAACACTGATGCCCGCGGTCTTCTCCAAACCCTCGCCAGAAAGAACAATGGCCTTCCAAGACTCTCTGGCGTAACCTGAAATCCAAGTGACTTTGTCGGCGGTGTATGCGGGATCTGAGAGAAAACGGATCGACGTTGCAAGGAAAGCAAACGCTAGATGCGCCGGGACAATTCCCAAAACAAGATCACGCCTGAAAGTCTCCTCATGGAACAGGGAGTATGGTTGATTGTGACAGTGTCGAAAATAAGCGTCTGCAGCAGATAGTAGTACGTTCGTCCCAGGCAATACGCTGAAGACCGATGGTTGTGCCTGATTACTCTCTTTTATGGAGGCGGCATCGGCCCAAGTCATTGCTTGACCCTGAGTCCAACCAGGAGTCGAGGTCGACATGTGGCCCGGCGGCCGGACTCGGCTGCCTGTCTCCTCCTGTAAGGATGATGGACTGGGATAGGATGAAATAAATCTTTCAAATTAGAACCTTTCTGTCCAAAGGTGATACGAAAATCACCTATTTATTGTGTTTGTCAACTCCGTGAGCTGATTCTCGATGATAGACATTTTTGTCTGTAGGGCGTCCTGGTGCACAATGAGCATGATGCTCGCAGCTTGACTGGGGAATCAGCTTACGATTTGCTCATTGCCAGGCCGTGTGCCGTAGTCTACTACGTCTATTGCCGGATAATGACAGTGTTGTCCCAATCTCTGACAAATTGCACAAATTGGTCGTTCGCCCGAGCACCGGGTCTTTTTGCGCCTACAGAGCGCATCAATGCGGAACCATCATCAACCACCTGTATTAGGTATGGGATCACGTCTTACCGGCAGTTACGGCAGGCCCGCACAGCTCGCTTGCGTTGCTGCTGGTTGTCTGCGTCAGACATCGTAGCCGCTCGCATCAATGATTTAGCACTCTATGCGATGGCCATGTATTCTTAGGATACATGGAGTGTCGATGTCATTTAGTTTGTGATTTAGTCATGTCCAAAATGATCTATTCCTATTCAGGAGTAGCCAAAGTCGCCTAACCTGCTGACTAACTAACTAAATTACCCCACCAGGGGGTGTCAGAATTGATGGCACAGGCACCACTTTAGCTGAAATACCACATTAGCAATGGAGGAGGGCGGAAATGGGATCAGGAACTTGACCTGCAGCCTTTTCAATACATTCAGAAACTTAAGTAGCTTAAATTAGGGTCAAATACCTCTTGAAAAGGTCCTACTATAAGGTGCCTAACTTCTGTATCCTGTATGTATTAAAATCCCTTATCATTTCATACTTTCTCTCAAGGCCTACCCCAAAGTGGTAGATTATCTGAGTTAGACAAGTACTCAGTGCTGACTGCACTATGATAGGCGCCATCCTCCAGTGGTATATAATTGGTCTTCTCAAGTGTCTTCTTCCGCGATGGCGGCGCGTTGAAGGCCTCAGCAGTATTGTTCCCTGACTTCCCAATCCCCTGGCTAGATGTAGCAGTCGCGCTGCCGCTGCGGGATTCATAAAGGCGGGACCGCAAGGATTTGTAGACCGAGGACCCGTATCTTTTGACTTGGGCCAAAACGCCTAGCAAGGTCGACATGCAAGCTGCTGTAATGGCGACATTTATCTCGACACAACTAATGCATAAGAATTAACCAAGCACAGTGAGTCTAATGGGATGATATGGAACTAGAAAAACATATCTTACGTTAGAGACCCGTTCAACGAAGCATACCAAAATTTGTCCGCCGAATTGAGGGTTATGGCCGTAGTAACTAGGCGTGCAATCGATACACCACAAGCTACAAACCCAGCAAGGAAGATGATCAGAAGACCAATTTTCCGCCCCGTTCGAACCTGTAGCTTCAAGATACAAGGTATGGGAATAAGGAAGACAAAGATATCGGAAACTACGTTGAACGCTGATTGGAATATGGTGAGAGCATATAAATCTTTGCACACGCCAACTTCGAGTGAAGCTAAGTTGATGCAATCCTTTAAAAGGGCCGCTTGAACTCCGAGGTATGCGACGTAGAAGAGGGTAAACAGAACTATGGCGAAGTAGCAAGAAAATCGTACAAATCGGTAGACGCCAAATATGCGAAGGTAGAGGAGGAGGATGGAGAGTTTGACGAAGTAGATCACGACGGGATAGACGATAGACGTGGCGGAAAGTAGGCGTACGTTGGACACCTCTAGAAGAGTCGTCGCTCGAATATCCCAGATGTGTCTTCCGTAGCCCAGGTGGATGCCATACAACTCGAAGACCGAATGTGCCGTAGATCCCAGAGCCGCTATAGTAGAGGTATCTATATCAATGGAAGAGAAAAGTCAGAAAACTGAAATACAGTCACAGAAAACCAAGGACGAGCAGTGGCTCAAAAGCTTACAGTCGTCCCATCCCAAGGTACGCAGAATCCTCCCCTTGGCATATAGCCTTAGGATAACAGTAGTCCACATCACAGTCAACAATACTGTGTTCAATGTGATGATCAGGACATCGTGGTTTGGTGGGTTGATAAAATTTGGTGTGACCCCCTCTGGCGGTGCTCCAGCAGGGAAATTCTCCAGAACACTGTCGGGAATGCCATCAAACGACATTGCGTGAGCAAGACGTAATTGAACTTTAACGGAGACCTGAAATTTCTTTCATAAGAAATATTGTACGACTGCTTTTGAACGGACTGAACGTAGAAAATTTGATATGACAGGGGAAAAGCGGAGAGCGAAGGACGATGGCGATTGCTTTCTTTAGCGGGGGAGGGAGAATGGGAGCTTCAGTTTGGGTCAGCTGGCTTTGCCTCAGGTATCTTGTATTCGTTCTATGAATAAGATTGGTTTGATTCAAAATTGGTTTAATCGGAAGGCTGACCACCCCCCTCTGCGCCTCCATGTAACCACAACATGTTCATCGATAACAAGTTTCTACAGCAGAGAGCAATCCTTGCTAACCACTCTCGTTTCGAGCTGCACGACATCCCATGATCCGCTGCGCTTCGCCGCTCTGTAACTTAGTCTGTGGGCCAGTCAGGGTTGCAATAAGCATACGACTGTGACAAATCAAGGCTCAAACAAGTCCCACTCTCTGCTGCGACTTAGTGGCGCTGCTGCAGCTTAGGGGCAGTTTGTTGCCGCTTTACAGAGGGAGCTGCTGTTGGCCCCTGCCCCTGCTCCCCACGCCCTGCTATTCGGCACTCTGAAGGGGCGGGCCGCGTAAGGTGTTACGATAGGCTCCTTCGTAAATGGGTAGTTATTGTACAGTAATTCGCGGGCTTCCAGCCTTCCCCCCCCGCCCTAGTCCCAAATAGACAGCTATAAACGAAGGGCTACAACCGTCACTTCAACATCTTCTCCCTTTACGGGCGCCATGATTCCCAGGCACGGCTTCTTCAACTCCAGTCGTGGGAAAGGCGACTCCCGGTCGGCTTTGAAAATATCAAAACGACTCAGCGCTATGCCAATAAAAGTGAGGACCTCTTTTTGAGCAAGAAACCTTCCTGGACAGTGGGTCGTCCCGCTACCAAAAGGGCGAAAACTTTGGTTTTTGGCAAGGGATGGGTTTCTTAGAAATCGAGTAGCATCGAAGTAGGCTGCATTCGGACCAAAAACCTCTTCGTTCATGAGAATTTGCCGGTAGGGAATGAGTACTCTGTTTCCTGGCTGGAGGAGCTTGCCACCCAATTCAAGAGGTGAGACTATGTTTCGCACGGAAACCGAGGACGTTACAACCCGCAGCGTTTCTTGATAGACCGCGACCAGTTGAGGACATCGGTCCAGGCAATCGCTGAGAGTGTTCGGAGATTGGGCTATGGATACCATGGGGGCCACTTCTTTCCTAATATCTGAATAGAGATCTTGGTTCTCTACCAAATAAGCCATTATCCAGAAGCAAACTTTCCAAGCATTCCCGTTGATACTATCAATCTTATCAGCTTGTGACGGTGAAGAAATACATCCCCGGCATGCAACTTACACCCAATACGCCATCATTAAGTTAGCAGCCATGTCTACCTCTTCAATGCCTGCCGCTCGCATCTCAGTTTCCATCACCCGTACTAGCCAGCAGCTTCCCGGTCTTTCCTCTATTGGCGACCTGAAATATGCTGTCAAAGCATCGAGGGATCTTTGTTTTGCCATTTGCATCTTTTTCGACCAGGGACGTGGAATTTTGTAACTGAGTTGCCAACTGCGCTCGTCGAATTCGGAGAAGTTATCGAGAAGTCCAGAATTGCGCGCTAGAAGCGCCTCACCAAAGAAGGCATTGGTTGCACCCTCAAGCAGTGTTGTTTGAATCCATTGAAGCAGTGAAACGTTACATTTGCCATCAGGAGATGACGATAAAGCAACCTTTCCTTCAGGCCTAGCCTTCCATAGATTTTCAGCGGTAAGTGATTGGTGTATGCTGCTGAGGAACTTATGTTGGAGCTCATTGAGATGGTTTCCGGGATGTAGTTGCTTTCGAAAGATTTCCTCCGAGAGTTGTCCCAGAGGCTTTCCAAGGGGATTTGGATAGCCAATATTGGACGGAAGCCGGGGTTGCCACATCTTAATGATGCCTGCTTCCGACGAGCCCATTGAGGCCATCATCCCTTTCACATAATCATCGAAAATGAGTTCCCGTGTATTCTTGCTCATTGCTGTGGCATCCGCAGCTGATGTTAACACATAGATGTTGGAACCGGCCACAGTAATCCCAAAGGGTTTGCGAGAGTTCTTGAAATACAGTCGTCCACGGGTAAATGTCGAGTCACTGTCCATGAAAAAACCAAACGTATGACCTATAACTATTTTCACCAATAAGCATCAGTATATTCTCACAGAAAATGATGAATTCAGGTTCCCATTGCTTTTTTGAACATATGATATGATCTTACACGGAATCCAATAAGGGAGTTCTTTTGCATCTCTCGGATGAAGCAGAGGGTAGATAGTAAATCGCCATAACCGCCATGACAGAAGAGAAGCAATCAGAACGGGGAAGAGAGTTAGCGTCCAATAAGAAGAAGTTTGAGTAAAGCGTATGATAAACTGCCAGAGAGAATCAAGACAAAGAGCCAGAACTTTTACAGCCATTTCGGGTGGATAATTGACGTGACAAACTTGTGGTTAGTGAAACTTTGCATCTGTATACAAATAGTATGACCAGCGGTCCTAAAAAGTGATCAGCTAAATGGAAAGCCCCCAAATTTGGTCTTTTTTCCAAACTGGGAACTTTCCTCAGCCTTCCGGGTTTCTCGGTTGGTCAGCATTTCTCGAGCGTTGCAGTGCATAATCTCCGCAGTGCCGCCTAGAATATCAGAAGCTAATATGCAGGGAGAAGTTGCCACCGGTCCACCAACAGGTGTGGATGGCCCCTGGACTGCAAGCCGCAGATCGAAGTATAACGTACCAATAGATTCAGCCTCATTGATTTAGGGGGTATTTCAGTCCCCCTCTATATAACATTCTAAGACCGCACGCAGTATTCCAAAAGCAAAAGAAATTCAATGTTCCCCTCAGCCATGAATTTTGTCGAAGCGTTATGGATTGACTGGTATCGACTCTGGGGAAATGATTATCTCGGCATGGGTATATAGAACCCTTTCCTACCCGAGAAGGCCCCAGACGAGTCTAAAAGCTCACTAAGATCGATAGTTATGGCCATCATCTGTTCCCAAGAAATTCTTAACCTCACCCTCGGGTACTCGTCTTTCCTACGCTCCAAAGCCCATACCCCCCCAAGGACCTGGCGAGCCTTCCTGCTTGGCCTTGATTTCGCCGTCGAATACCCCATCGTCTTCACATACCTGCCGTCCGTACCCCAGAATCCAGGCCGAGTCGTCTCCAGCTCCCTGCCTAGCCCTATCAGCTTGATCTTCCAAGTTGGTATACTTCTACTCATCGAGAATATCTGCTCAATGCTCCTTCCGGCTTTCGGGCCTTCTCAGGGCGAAGAGAAGGAATTCTCTGCTGCTATAGCCCTGTCCTCGGAGTTCCTGGCACCCCGAATAACATTAATGGCGGGGATTCCGTTGCTGGAAAGCATACTCTTGGGGAGTGTGTTGATGGGTCAATTGCATTTTGGGGGTATTGTGGGGTGGTTGCTATGTAGGCACTTTTTTGTTAAGAGTAGGCTTTGAAAACCTTGTTTTCGATGATTGAGATGGGTAGATGAATTTGGTCGAAAGTGTGAACTTAGTCAGTACACTCAAAATTTAGAATCAGGTTTAAAGACAAGGCTAAGCGCTCTGTGGTTGCATGACCACGATGCTGTAGGAAAGTTACATTCCTAGGTATTAAAAATCTGCGATTAAACTGTCCGCCTTCTTCAATTTCAGAGTACTAATTGGCTTAGATTTTGGGAATGAAGAAATTTTGGAGCCCTCAAGCTACTCATGCTCTCTTTTTGGACTCAAGACGATAGAAAGACTTTCCGCTCCGCTCGATAGCCTCCATCAAGCTAACCTTTGGCTTATACCCCAAGACCCTCTTCGCTTTGTCAATGCGAAAGGTCCTAGTCATACAACTGAACTTGATACCCACTCTATTCAACCTAGACTTCTGCCTTCCAAAGGAGATGATCCAAACCACCCACTCAGAAATCGCCGCCACCAGGAATCCAATGGCCTTCGGCATCGATCGTACATCTTCCTCCCTAGTAGGATATCCAGCCGCATTTCCCATCAGCCGAGCGAACTTCCAGAACGAAATGTGCTCATCATTCGTGATGAGGAATCCTTGGCCCGCAACTCTCATGTCGTCGGAAGTTGGTGGGTTGACAAGGGCCTTTAACAAAGCCTCCGCAGCCAGGAATTGGGCATGAATCACATTCTCATTGAACGTCCAGTCGCATTCATTTTTGCCGTTACCGATCTGCCACTTATATTTTCCTTCTGCTGCACGTTCAACAAGAGCACGTGTGGTCGCATCGCCCTCACCGAATATCATTGAGGGTCGGATGCAGCTTGTTAGCATACCGCCTGGGGTGGTGCTGTTGGCATCAATGACGAGTTGGTCCGCTACTGCTTTGGAGTGCGAGTAGATTTCTGTTTGATCTGGGAGGTAGAGGAGGGGGAGGTTGTCATCTCCTTCTGTCATGTCGCTGACGGAGTCATGGACAACGGAGGCACTAGACGTGTACACGAAGGCTTTTACACCCAGCTCCTATCATAATTTCAAGTCAGTGATCCGAATTATCGAAAATACGTGCGAGGCTTCATTTGTACAGGCAATACATTAATTAAGAGAAAATATCGCAACCTACTCTAGCACACTCAACTAAATTGCGGGTGCCTCCAACATTGACTCTCATGTAAAGTGGAAGGTCCGATAGGGCAGCAGGTGGCGAAGCCGTGTGAAAGATCACTTCCGGGCGCGATATTTCAAGCGCGGAGTAGATCTGGTGCTTGTCTGTGATATCGACATTATAATACTCGACGCTTTCTATTCTATTGACCTTGGTCTGGATGTCGAAGACGGATACCTGAGGTGTCGGCTCAAGCTTGAGGAGCTGCTCGACAGTTCGATGACCAAGGGAGCCGCAGCCTCCAATCACGAGAGCAGATTTGATCTTGGTCGCGCTGCTGGACATGATGGATGGTGATGACGGATCTGGAGGTTTGTACGGAGTAGAGGTGGCGTCGGGTTGGAATGAACGTCACACGTAAGGGAGGCCGGTAAACCAAAACAACAAAAGCCACACAAACCTTGGTTAGAGTATCAGGGCCTATGACTAGGTCTAATTCAGAACAAAAGCAACACTTGGAAATGCTTGCCAGGATGGCTACAGGGTACTTAATGCACTATATCAAACAACCACTTGCACCTATATATCCAGGCATGACACTATTGAAATTGGGCCGCTCTTCAAGCTCAGAAGGTGATTCGGTTGTCTGCATGCAAGTTGGACTCTGAACTAGGGCACAGCCACACCTGTCAAGAAGGAAGCGGTAACCTCCGTGGCAACCCACGAGAAAGAGCCGAGAATCAAGTCACAATTAAACCGCAGTGTAGTATCCTGACTGAGCCAACATCCAGCCCGTCGTCAAGGTGGCCACGGCGAACGGAGTGGCCAATCCCTTCGCAAATGACGTTGTTTTATAAACAAGCCACTCGCTCGTGAAATGCGCCAATGCTAGCACATATGTGAATAAGGCACCGGCATAGATCCCCGTATCGGTGATGCTGTAGGCGGCGTAGGTGCGCACGACGGCTGCCAGGAGGGTCCATGTGCCGAAGAGACGGGCGCTTAGAGCTGTCGCTTCGGCTGCTGATGCGGGGCCTTGGTAAGTGCGTCGCCCGACGGCCGTAGAGGTGTAGCACCCTATGGTGTTGAAGACTGAGGCTGCTGATGTCTGAATAAGGAAAGCATTAATGCACAGTTTGGTATAGTGTTCGGGGAGAAGGGCTCACAAGCAAAAGCCAGTATGGCAACACGCCACCGTGAGATGCTGGCAGCCAGTCCATGGTGCTCTGAGTGATGTCGCGATGTGGATGTCTGGAATATCGGTAGGGGGGAGACAAGATATTTCCTAGTAGGCTCCCCCCGGATCATCGGATTCCATATCAGGCACATTTATAGGGAAGTGCGGGCCAGACTTTTTGTCACCAAGTGTGTACATACAGTACAGTACAGTTGGTTGCTTGGTGCAATCTACCAGGCACAACCCCTTCGCCACATTGTTGTGTGGCGGCGGCACAAATGCAGTCATGTCCCGATACAGACAGCCGAGCCAGCCCTCCTGCAATGCAGCAGCAGTCACATTTGGTCGCCGCTTTAGCTGTTGTCCCTTCCATTTTCTCGTATGCTTGTTGGAAAACCAACAATTAGGCAGGGAGCTCCTGGGCGGCATGTGAAGTGGAGTCCTTCGAGAGGCACGCTCCTTTTCTTTTCCTAATTTGATATCAAAAGGGCTTGTGAGGAAACGGCGTCGGGGCGATGGCAGCAGAAAGTGTGAAATTCGAAATGTCTTTCGCAAAAGACCAAGTAATTCCGCAACTTTATCAGATTGCAAAAGACCTGCCTATTAGTATCAAATTTACTTTCGGTCTTATTTCAATATGGTGTCTTCTGAAGATTTTCAATTCGTTTCGCATTTACTACTCCCACCGTCTTGTAAGTATATATCGTAGGTCCGATAGATTCTACCCAGACCTGACCGGCAAAATCTAGCATGGGACTAGTCTTCGGGAAACTGACAACAAAGGAAGAAATGAATTTCAAGAACTTCCGGTGGTTGCCCAAGAGCCTCCAGCTATTCCTCATAACATTCCGTTCCTAGGCCATATTTTTGGATTACTGTGGAACAGAATGAACTACCACGCTCAAATAAAGTATGAACAAGACTCCTTCGATGTTTAAAGGGCCTCTCTATATTTAGATCTGATTCTAACAGCGCACTACTTATAGCCAGCAGAGACATTTACCAATCTACACGTTGGCGGTCCCAGGGTCCAAAATATACGTGGTAAACTCACCTGAGCTCATCACAGCCGTGCAGAAATCGAAGACACTAGCTTTCGCGCCTCTCGAGGTACAACTGGCGAGACGACTCTTTCGTCCCAGCACTCATGGAGGCAATGAGATGACTTCGAACACGAACACTGAAAAAGGTGAACGGGGACTTTATTCAGATGGAATCGATGCAATACATGCTGCCCTACTTCCGGGAGAGGGTCTTGATGAAATGAATCGCATTGCAATCCAGAATATTGCTGCTTCTTGTGACAAGCTTGATAGCAGAGCGGGCGCACCACCAGTGAGGATCAAATTAATGCAATGGCTGCGACATGAAATTACTATGGCGACAACAAATTCTGTCTACGGCCCGATGAATCCATTCAAGGATCCGAAGATCGAAGCTGAATTCTGGTGAGTTATGACGAGTCTTTCACTGTCCAACTCCAATTGTTGCTTGTGGAATCCACCTAATGAGTGCTTGAAAGGAATTTCGAACACAATATCGGCACACTCATAATCAATGTCTTGCCTAGTCTGACAGCTCGAAAAGCTCACTTGGGGCGAGAAAGAATGGCCAAAGCATTCACAGAATATTTCGCCAGAAAGGGCCACGAATCGGCATCTGTTCTTGTTAAAAACCGCTTCAAAGTCTGCGCTGACTACAATCTTTCACTCGAAGACACGGCG
This sequence comes from Oidiodendron maius Zn, assembly GCA_000827325.1. NCBI lineage: Eukaryota > Fungi > Ascomycota > Leotiomycetes > Myxotrichaceae > Oidiodendron > Oidiodendron maius. The sequence continues at coordinate 695,968 of KN832886.1, read as the reverse complement.
CGATTCGAAATTGGCGGTGTGATCGCAATCACTGTGAGCACTATACCAGCAGCATTCTGGATGCTCTACTACGTGTTCTCCAAGCCCGAGATTCTGGCACTCCTTCGTAAAGAGGTGGGCGGCGTCCTAGAAACGACTAATTTTGACGATACCTTAGGCAGTATTACGAGAACCTTGAATATCACGAAACTACGAACAGCCTGTCCTCTCCTCACCTCCACGTTCCAAGAAACCCTTCGCCACGGCGCACTCGGCGCTTCAATACGACTAGTTGTCGAAGACACCATCATAAGCGGGCAATACCTGCTGAAGAAGGACTGCGTCGTTCAAATACCTACCCACGTTGTACACTTCGACCCTTCTATCTGGGGATCTTCAGTCGACGACTTCGACGCATCGCGCTTTGTTCCCGGCCATACAAGACTAACGGATGCACAAGGAAAGCAGAAGAAGAAGGCCCCTCCTGGAGCGCTTCGTCCCTTTGGGGGTGGCAAGAATCTTTGTCCTGGTCGGCATTTTGCGGCTACGGAGATCTTGGCGCTAGTGTCTATGATCCTTATGCGGTATGAATTGTATGTCGTTACTGCTTCAGATGAGCATCAGCATAGAGATGGGGAATGGGCAATGCCAAAATCGGAGAAGAGCAGTCTTGCAGCTGTAGTTAGGGAGCCCGATGAGGATACGGAGGTAGAGATCAGGTTGAGAGAAGGATATGAGGAAGGAAGATGGGCGTTTCGGTTGGATGACTCGGAGTTGGTCTTTGCGATTGATGATGATTAATAGATGTACGATTCTTTGGGGTTGAGATTGGTAGTCACTGTTACAAAGGAAGGTTACTTGATTGTAGTAGGCAAAGGAACTGAAAGCAAATGAGATCAAGAGATCTTAATGCAAGGTGCAAAGACTACCTCCCTTGTTGGCAGCGCAATCTGTGCTACGTATTGTATCCATGCATACGAGCATCCAAGAATTCACTTTCAAATTCAATACACCCCACTTTAGATTGTCTTGAACGGATTAGAATATCTCAGAAGCCTGGCGCGAGTCTTTGTAAATTCACGGACTCGCCGTCCAAGCCATGAATTCCTCATTGAGTCCAAGTTATCTCGTCTACACAGATACACTAAACTAAGTCTTACCGAGTGTATGCGCGTGAGAAAGTGGTTAGCTTGTTTCTTTTCAGATAGTGGAGTCCATAAGCTTAGCTTTCCACGATATGAGGCGCAAACCTCGGACGTAGCGTTCGAAAATGGAGGTTAGCCCTCACGTACAGTACTGTATGACTGCATATCCACTAATGGGCGCATGAATTAAGGAGCTACACCAGATTTGGGTTGGTTTACAGCATGAGCGAGGTGCCAATTACTATAGGTAGGGGGCGGATCGGGCCAATATTGGTGGCTTGTCTGACTAGAGTACTGTACGAGGCACTTTACATCCCTGCTTCCCACGAGACAGAGCGCATTTGCTGGCCTATAATATTGGACATTGCTCTCGAGCTCCCGTAGTGTCACTGTCGATCTTGCTTCTGTATCTCGCAACCATGTTTCGACTTACAGCGGCCTTCTTGCTTGCAGCTATACTTCTGCAAAGTTTGGTTCTGGCTCAGACGACTGTCAATCAATCGACTCAATCAATACAGCTTTGTGTAAGTATTACCTTCGTTCCTGATATCCATTATTTGGCACTTCCTAACTTATCCAGTGTGTGGCATTATCCGCCGCAATTGGATCAAGCAAGGTGTTTTCTCCCAACACCGCGGGTTACAATGCGTCTGCGACATCATACTTTGCTCAACAGGAAGGAGAGCTGGCTCCATACTGTTACGTCAAACCAACAACCAGTCAAGATGTATCAACCCTAGTGAGGACTCTCTCACTACTGAACCTTGGCCGTTTTCAGTCCCCCGTCTGTCCGTTTGCTGTCAGGAGTGGCGGTCACCACACCGTGGTTGGGATCGCCAACATCCACAATGGCATCACCATTGACCTCGGAAACATCAATCAGACGACCCTCAATAGTAACAAGAGCATTGCTAGTGTGGGGGCTGGAGCTCGTTGGGGCTCCGTATATGACACCCTAGTTCCCGAAGGACTCGCTGTTCTAGGTGGTCGAGAATCGGGAATTGGGGTTGGAGGCTTCACTACCGGAGGTAAGAGAATGCGGGAACAGAAATCCGAGAACGAGAGCGTATAAACAGGTACTGATCTTTGTACAAGGTGGCATATCGTATTTCGGGGCCCAATACGGCTTTGGATGTGACCTGGTCTCGAACTTTGAAATTGTACTCGCTGACGGCTCAATCAATAACGTCAACGCGCGACAAAACCCTGGTCTCTTCACCGCTCTAAAAGGTGGTTCCAACAACTTCGGAATTGTAACTCGCTTTGACATGAAAACCTTCGCATTGGGCCAGTACTTTGGCGGCAGCAATTACTACCTCGGAAGCGAAACGCCCCAGTTGATAGATGCCTTTACGGCATTCACTGCGAACCCGAATTTCGATATTAAAGCTGCCGCATTTCTTTCCATTCTCTACACTTCGCAGGAGGGTTTTCTATCCTTAGTCACTTTCTCGTATGCAGAAGCTATCAGCAATCCTCCCGTTTTTGCCAATTTTACGGCAATTCCACCCATACTTTCCCAAACCCAGATTTCCACTCTGGATGTCTTTGCGGAAGAGTTAGGGGGAGCAAACACTCCTGATAACCTCCGGTAAGTCTCTTCCTCAGACCTCCTGGTGCCTTTCTATGGGAGATTATGTTAGTCCAATTAGTTGCTAATAAGTTCCCTTAGTCAAACCTCTATAACCGCAACTGTGAGGCCCGTCGCGTCTCTTCTGCAACAGATATATGTTCTTTGGAACGAGACCGTCCCACTGATATTCTCGGCCCAAAATCTGGTCGTTTCACTAACCATGCAACCGATTGCCGGCGATTTCCTCAAAGCAGGGCCCTTGAACGGCGGGAATGTCCTTGGCTTGGACCCTTCCGAGAGTCCTTTGGTAGTTCTCACGTTCACTATTCAGTATACGTCAGAAAGCTCGGACGCCCTCATCGAAAGTACATCTAGAGATCTCTTTCAGAAAATCGAAGCTCTGGCGGCGAAATCTGGGAACCTGAACGCCTGGTTTTATTTGAACTATGCTGATGTAATGCAGGATGTTATTGCGTCTTATGGGGCGGCTAACGTACAGAAGCTGAAATCTACAAGTGCAAGTGTCGATCCTTTTGGCTTTTTCCAAACAGTCCAACCTGGAGGGTTTAAGGTCCCCAAATAATGAAACTATATTTTGATAGTAATAATAATCGTTAGCTTGCTTTGATAGCCTAGTTAATATAAGCAATATAAACGATTAGTTACTACTGCCCTATATATAGCTGAAAAGGGTAATTGATATGCGGTGGTGCGAATCTCAGTCATCCTTTGTAGTGCGAATGTAAGGGCCGCCACTAAACTCCCCGCTCATTCACAGACGCTTCACTAATCGTCGGCTCGCTTGCTTCGCACCGGCCGACTAAATGCACGAGCACTTTCCACCTTTCACGCTTCTAGGCATACGAAAAAGTGTACGCTTACTTAGTATTACGAAAGATATCATGAGAGTACCCAGGTAATTATAGACGAAGGCTGTACCAGAACATCCGGTGCGCGTTTTATTTGGTCTAATATGGGATCTGGTCGCTAAAGTATTCATCTAAGAAGGCAATTTGAGCTGGCTCCGCGATGGGTATCGGAGCCCAACCGTCGCCAAGGCGCATCGTGATAGTCTTATTACCGAGCGTGGGGTTCCAAGTGACCAAGGGCTCTCCATTACCGTTACTATCCCCGGGAGAGTAGTAGCCACCCAGATTCGGATCCCCCGTCGCAGCAAAGTTCGCCCAGTACGCTGACATCTTGGCGGCAATAGCGTAGTCCAGGGCCTCCCAGGGCTTATCAGTCGCGTAGAGATTATTCAGCACGTAGTTGATCTCGGACTCGTGGTACGCACCCTGGGTCTGCCCGGGCGGTGCGTGGTCCCAGAAGTACGTGTAGATGGGGCTCTTTGCGCCGCCGAGATACCAGCCCCGCGCATAACCCCACGAGGAGACGCGCGACGTATCCTGCCAGTGCTGGTTATACGAGGCGTCCGCCTCGCTAGCGTTGACAGCTGGGTACAGGTCCAACGCGACCGCCGACAGGTTAAAGGGCCCGTATTGCGCCTGCATATCCGCGACGTACTGCGCGACGGTGAGGTTGGTGGTGGTGGAGGCACCGCTCTCGTCCTTGGTGTTGCCGGTGATAAAGGGAATGTCGTTGGTAGGCGGACGGGACAGGGAGGTGGCATAGGTCGCAGGCATGGCATAGTAGTCCAGCGTGGCGCGGAACCCACCGCCCGAACCCGGGGCACTCGCGGTATCGTTGAGCTCGGCCAGCGGGATGGCGCGCAACTCGGTGATCGTCGTCGCCCCGTTGGCAGTCAAGAAGGCCTCGCCCAGCACGTACGCCGTCGTCAGGTTGTTGTAGCTCTCAGCCAGGCTACCAGCCTCGGGGTCGCGCGGGTCCCGCACACCGCTCTCAGCAATGGCCCGCTTGGGGATGCCTTTGACCAGCGGGCTGTTGACGATGTGGTACGCCGCAGCCGACCCAGCCGACTGACCGGCGGTGGTGATGAGTTCGGGATCGCCACCAAACGCGGCGATGTTAGCCTGTATCCACTTCAGAGCGGCGAACTGGTCCAGCATCCCCCAGTTCCCAGAGCTGTTTGAACCCGTTTCGTGGTACACCTCGGCCGATAGTTGGGGATGTGCGAGCCAGCCGAAGGCACCATCTCGGTAGTTAATTGTGACGAATACGACTCCCTTGGCGGCCACTGAAGATGTAAAATATTAGTCGAGGCGCCTATATAATATAATATCACTTATGTTGCGTTCGCCAAAATTGAAATGGCACTTACTCCCACCGCCGTCAAATAACGCATCGCTTCCGGCGGACCCCGCAGGATGAGCCCACATGATGACGGGCAGCTTATCATCAGTACTGTTGGCATTGGACCAGATATTAAGGTTCAAGCAGTCCTCGCTGACCGTGGCGCTGTCACCTTGAGACTCCGGACACGCGGGCCCGAATACACTGGTGTCAAGCGTCTCGGTCCAAGATACAGGATCTTGAGGTGGCCTCCACCGATTGGCGCCGGCCGTGGTCGCCGCGTAGGGCACACCCTTCCACACGCCCACGTTCTGCCAGCCCGAGATGTTGCCAACCGGGGCGCTGCTGAAGGCCGCTACGCCCTGTACGGGGCCATACTTCGTTTCCACCACGCGGTCAAAGAGCGCGGCTGAGACGCCAAGCGGCGGCAGCAACGCTGGTAGGCATAGTAGCCCCAAGGAATGCCTGTCGAAGTGGCGAGTTTTCATCTTTTTCTTGTATCCAAACGCAATTAGATTAAACTTTAACAATAGAACGAGCGATAAGTATCCGAAAAGTTTTGGATAGGTTTGCGGTTCAGATCTTGTTTAAATAGGCATTCCAGTATGTTCTTAATGGGCAATTTTCACCGACTGTAGGGCAACGTAATGGTTTTGGCAACCAGCACTGGGAAAGAATCGCGCCTTCATGTGACCTTCTTTGCCTCAGATATATAGAACATTCTGTCTTGTGCTGACGATCATAATTACAATATATGGGGGCAGCTGTTACGCAAATATGCAGCGTGGGGACTGCCGTATTTAAAGTCTAAGATCTTCGGAAAAGAAGTAGCGCCGAGAATCATGCCTAGGGTCGGACAGCAGCATCTACCACAGTGGTTAAAGACGCAAACAAACGCATAATAGTACATTAACTTGGGTCTCTCGAATAACGCTAACCTAACCCTGTTGTTTGGTTTCGTTGTGAGCAGCAAACTTAGGAGGGCGGTCCCAGGATACTGGCGGGAGCACAAGGCGAACGCGCCACATTCTATAGCCAAACACTCATTTGTAAGTAAGTATATTACTTTATTTAAATCGCGTATGTTATTATTTCTTGATTAGATATCATTCAAAACCATTATAGCATTTAAAATTAGAGTCTATTATTTTACTACCTTATAAAATATTGGTATTCTGGTTATGTCCTAATTATATTACAGTAAGGAAGTACATAGTTATAAACCTGAAACTAGCTAATATAAGAGAAAATGCTAATCGCAAAGCACTTTATAAGCGATTTAGTACTTTTTCTTAAAACCTTGTTAATAGACGTTATAAAATTATATAGGCTTCCCTTATTATGAGTATTTATAGGTATACTATAGAGAGGTGAGAGCGAATAATACCACGTCTGTCAACCCCTTCGCTGCGGATTCGCTGCGGATGCTGTGCGGCCCAGGGCCGGCTATGTCTGGACCAGAAGAGTATTATTCTCGGTCATATTCCTCAACCAAAATCTATAATACCAGCAGTGACGTGGCTGGACGCGCGTCAGGGCTCCAGAATACCTTGCTGTCTCTAACACTTTAGAAGGGCGTACCTAGTATACCACGTACTCTGTCCCTTGGTGGCGTCTCCACAGCCGATAGCTCCACAGCTTGTGCTGCCCCACCACAGTAGGTATTCCTGATGTGGGAGAAACATCCCCACAAACGAATGGGGAATTCTTGGGTTCTTACTGTCACTGATTTGGAATGGTAGAAGGACCGAGCAAGATGATTGCCAGCATCCAGCATTGTACGACGTACTCTCCAGGAAACAAACTTCTCGGCTCAAAACACTGGCAGTCAGAGTGGGGCCTGCAGACGCTGGGGGTTGAGAGGGACAGAACGGTGAACCGTCCACTTGAAAGTACGACAGCCATGATCTTGGGCAAACGGGAGGCAAGTCCAAGTACCGTGCAGTGCATATATGAGAAACTTACCTCTTCTCCGACGGCTTTCTTAGAACCTCCGAAACGATGCACCCCCATCCATGATACCATATGTTAAACCTCTAAGGAAACAAGAACTAACGCCATCCCATCGCTGCTACCGCTCTCTTCTTCCCCACCACTTCAGCTCCTCTTCTTCCTTTCTGCTATTTCCGACATCTGCCGACCGATAGAGTATACCTTGTCGCCAGCGGCGAAATGGCTCTTCTCAGCCTCTGTCCAACAGCGATGGTCCGCCACAACCTCGAATACCCCCGCGATGCTCACAAGACGTCAACAGATACAACCACCAAGGAAATTAATCAGATATATGTTATAGGTAGCCTATCATAAATATTTAATATTACTCGCGCAGACTATTCCCTCACCACTATCCACACTATCATCAACACTTTGGCCGTCCCGAACGTCTCTTTCTAACCCGATCCCGATGCCCCCTTCCCAGTGATAATCCCCTGACCGGGCAGATAGGCAGATTAACCCACCTATCGGCATCTTTGTCTTCCCCTCTAGATATCTACATGCACGGCTACGTGTCCAGCCGTATTATGAACCTCGTCCGAGCATCGAAGACCTCTTGCTAACCATTTTCTCCCATAACTTCCTCTCTACCCTCTGAAACCAAGCCAAGTAAGATACAATATAGAAATCTCCATAACTAATTCTCTCTCCTTCGAGGAATGGCCCCTCTTTGCCCAACTTCCCTTCAGCATCTTCACCAAGACGCTTAATTCCTTCAGAACAGCCTCTTCTTTTACCTTTACTGTCTCCTCATCCTTCGGACGTACCTCTGCCAGTGGCTTACCAAATTCCCTTGAACGTGTTTCAACGAAATACTCCCATCCTCGCTTATCCAGAATTGGCGCAGTACTGGGGAAACGAATTCCTGTGCAGCCCGAACTACATTGCTAATGACCGTGTGTGTGGATAGTGCAAGTGCATAGCTAGCATTGCCAGATGGGAATAGAGATGGAGACGGGAAGACTTCCTCAAGGTGTATTGCAATAGCAAGAGAGTCCATCAGCACAGTAGAGTGATTGGTGAGCGTTGAACAGGATGGATGTACTATAGCAGGAAGAGTGTACTCGTATATTTCGCCTGCGTTGGGAGGTACGGACAGGTTCTTTAGTAGGGGGCGGATATCTGGGTAAGAGACCCAAGATTGGGTGTAGGGGATGCCCTTATAGTTGAGGACCATCCTAATACGGAGCGTGTTTGGGGACCATGATCGATCAGAGCCTGAGACAGAAGAGGAGTTAGTAGAAGTTTGAGTTTGGAATATCCGGATACGCGTTCTTCCTTCTCGATTGATCATAATGCTTAAAGGATGATACATCTGCGTTTTGGATGAGGCGGTACTAACTACGTACCCAGGAGAGTAGAATCTATGTCAAAAAAGTGGACTGGGACAGAGGATGATGCCATTTCAGAGAGGGGATCCAATGTTGACTCAATGTATATTACATATTGGTGGACAAGTAGAAGAGACCTAATATAACTGGTAATAGGCAAGCATGCGAGTGCGATATCGGAGTATTCATGATGAAGGAATAGCCGACGACAGGCCCTTGCTTATCAAGTACGTTATTTTAGGTGTGTGGAGTCATTTGTCTTGAAGCGGAAAAGTGGCGGGGATTTAGCTGGTCCCTATAAAAGTTATAAAATTCCTATAAAAACTAACTCTAATATTTATTATACCACCCGTCTACTCGCTTTCAGACTTGTACGAAATAACTCTGCTTCCTTTTCACAATTTTCGTCGCCCTCTAGTGTAAAATTGATGTATAGCGGCTGTCCCCAGTAATCTAGTAAAATCCCAAATAACGAGGAAAATTCGATCAGCACCCAGGATGAATTTCCATGATATGAAGACGAGCCGATCTTCAATAATCGTACTCATAGCACAGATACCCCCCTACAGTGTCCATGACCTCGTCAATAGTAACGTTAGGAAGGACGCCCCAGCTGGACAGGACATACTCCAGCGTAACTTCCACAAACGGCGCGGTCTTTGTCGTGTATCCACTAATCTGATACAAGTTATTTGTTGGATCACTCTCCTGCCACACCCACCAATTACGATCAATGAAGCCGTGGTGGAGGAAAAAGAGTGGATCGCCGGGAGAACTGTCCATGTCGCCCATAACACCACCAACTCCGATATGGCCACCAGGATGGGGACTAACAGGGACATTAGTCTCTAGATACTTCATTAAGGATATTGAATACTCACCCTGCAACTACACACTCCCACATAGTAGTATAGTTGGAATACGAGTTGCAGTTGTCCACAGAGGAGGCACTACTTTCGGTACTCTTGGATTCGTCGACCTTGCGTGATAAGCAGTGGGTTGTTTCTGCAGTACCAGGGCCAATATAGAGCGTAGTATTTGCAAAGTACTACAGATAATCTTCCATTTAGCTAGAATGATCGCATCATGTACAGGCTAGGTGAACTCACTCCATCGGTTACACAGGAGGATCCATCAGAACCGAATGTGTCTGGAGAGAAAATAGGAGAGCTACTGAAGTTACCAGCATCGATACGTTCATCCCACCAACTATATATGCAATTAGTAAGTAGGTATCGTTAGGGACAAGACAAAATCTCACGGAATCGGTCCTGCATATCCGCACTGGCTCGAGAGGATCTCCTGGTGGACATGAACAAAATAACGATGCCACGGAAGGAACTGCCCGACTTCGTGAATAATGAGAGTAAGATTCTGGTGGAGAGATGCTAAATCGCTATACCGACTTGTCACTGCAGCGAGACCTGTCTGAGCCGGCAGTTTCATAAGACAAATCTCGGCTTCCAGGTAGGCAGTTTGTTCGGCACTGGTAAGGTTTCGCCACTCTTTGCGAACCTCTACACTGGAACAATTAGATGCACGCTTGTTGAGCTGGGATGGGAGTTCAACTGCGAGAGTCACAGAGACAATGCTAGCCACGAAAAAAGAGAGCGCTGCTCTGGCAAACATGTCCGGCCAGGCAAATTAGACAATGTTATGGATGAGGTTGGGTAATGGGGGAATATGAGAGTTAAAAGAATTGTCGACCAAATGGACCAAGCAAAACACAAAGTAGTTTGCATGTTTGCTTGATATATCGAAGAATGTCGATCTACGACCGACGCTATGGCATTTCCGGGCGGCGGTTACGTGTCCGACAGTGCATTCGTGTATGCGGACCCGAGCACAGATTTCAAATCTGATTTATACGAAGTTATATTGCAGTAACTACGAGCGTCTAGACGTATGATTGGCGTTTACGAAAATCGTCATTTGAGTTCTTGGTCACTCTTCAGCTCTCTTCGGTTCTCGACGGAGATTGCACCCTTCCTGCAGGGGAGCTGCTGACGCTACGAGTATCTTTTCGTGCAACCCAGTAGTGGGAAAGCTCTTCGCTCCATTCACTTTAATTTATCAGCGAATCGGGGGCTTTGGCAGTATTTTTATGTGAAAGGTCCGTATTTGTACCACGTTATGCTGAACACCAACGTGACTCTTGTAAACCTTACATTTCATACAGCTTGCTAAAATGTTGCCCCTGAGCTCTATATCCCTTCAATATTGGCCGCTTCATTAGCTGACATACAGCTCTAAGTTCTGAAGCATTGCAATATTGTGTACGGTCTCAAATGTTCCAGTTTGGTATGAATTCATAAAGTCGATCAATCAAGCCATAGGCCGCGTAGCAGTCGTCGTCACCCCTGCTAAGCCTCTTGCAGGGTTTAATGCTACGGATGCGACGCGTGCAACCATAGTAGAGGGAGGGGGATTGATACGAGGTCCAGGACGATTGTATCTGACTTAATGGGACATGCACGATACGACAAATATTGTTGGTCAAATCGGGGGGGTGGGGGGTGGAGCCTACTGCAACCTCAAGTCGGATAGGAGCCGGTTGTAACCCTAACAATTAGCCTTCCAGGTCGTCTGTAAAAACTGGCTCGCGAGCCACGAGAAGCTCAGTCGTGGAAACTTTTGTCTCTCGAGTATTCGAGTTACGAACGTAGGATCGTTTTCTCAGCTTGAGTTTCCTTTGTGGCGAACGAAATGCAGTTAACTTAGTTATGCAGGCTATTGGGTCATCGCGATGTAATCCATTAGTAGCTCCTGAACTATATATGGATACCGGTTTAGAATAGAACGCCTCTTTTCATCCGACACATTGAACGAATAAGAGGACTAGGACTGTTTAATACAGAGAATAGTAAGGTAGAGATCCGCGTGTGCAGAGCGAAATATAGAACCAACGAAATGACGTTTATCCAACTGCTCCTTCCAATAATCCATGCACCCGGCTAGGATGTCGTTCTCGGCACATCGGGCATTATAATCGCCGAGCGAGAGTTATATTTGTGTGCGCCTACGTCTATTCTAGGTTTGGAGAATGCACTTTGTTGATGTCGTCAGCAGAATGTGGCCAGGTCATACATCAGGTTACATCGATCTGTAGGGTCGGTCGTCCGGGTGTGATGGAATGGTGTGGGCGGCGTCTAGTCTGTAATAAGCTGACTGTCTCCACTAGAAGTATAAAGAGGGCGCTCGGGATGATAACCCCTACCATTTCCTGAATATCTGGCCAGGAATTTTAAACAGCGATATAATCCATCATGGTTACAACCGCCACTCTTGAAGAACGATGTGTCTCTGAAGCCTTCACCGCTTCTGCTGGATTACCGCTAGGTATCGACTTGTACGATATTATTACTGTTAAGCGAAAACTGTGACTTATTTTTGGCATATTAGTCGAAGTCATCAGCACGGATCTATATCTTGAAGGCTCTGTAAAGGCTTATATTGGACATCATGGTAAAGTCACAGCGCGCTACTTAAGCTAAAAAGGTTATTATAGGTACTAGGTCGAGGTTCCGAGAAGTTCTTATTCTGGCGTTGAACACTCTCGGGGACAGAAAGAGAGGGAAGCATAGTCCCCATTCGTGTAAGATATTGCAACGTATATCAGATCCTAAAGAGCACGAAGCCGCAATAGTCAGTTTGAGACATCTCCCACGGCGCTGACTCCCCGCTCTAATTGACAGATACCGACATTGAAGCCGGCGGACGACGCCCTTCTTTATACACACGAATTCGAATGCTTCTTCTATTAGCGTTGCACACAGTAGAAGAGGTCCGATTGACCTTGCATCTACTCTTCTTATCAATATCGCACTATTATTAACTATATTAAAAACACTAAAGGGATAATATCCCCTATCTTCTCCTCTACTCTAATGCTAAGTAAAGTATCTAGTAAGCTATACGTCTATCTATACTGTCTTGTCTCTTAGTGCTCTAAATTAAAAAGAACTAGGTTAGTATATTATAATACGTTTAAGAAAAGAGTAAGACACCAAAAGGGATGAAGTAAGGGAAAGATAGATGGGTTAGACTTTAGATTCTTAGAGTAAGCCATTTTTCTAGTACTTGCTTAAAGACTATCTCCTCGTTACAAGCACTAAAATCGTTTTCGAGCATTGAGTATAAGGCAGCGTCGAATTTACCTTAAGCTCCGTGCCTAATTAATGATGTTAGAAGATAAGTATACGACGCTTCTAAAGGACTATAAAGCAATAATACGATAGAACCCCAAAATGATCGCTATAGTCTATATACCTTAGAAACTGGTAAGGAGTTGACCAAGAGATAATGAGATAGAAACTCGAGCTTACCTGTAAGTGAGGAATACCTGGAATGAATCGAATACCCGCGTTAATGGAACGCTCTTGTCTGTCGTCTAGTCCCTAACAGATGTTGTGTCGTTAACGAAAATGACGAAGTCGCCCTCCTGCCCTTTGCAATGGACCTTGGTCTGGTGTGTATCGGCACGTGTCATGATTGGCGTCGGTTTAAAGAGGTCTGAGGTTTGCGCTCTGGGTATGTTAGGAACTCGAGACGGAGATTGAGTGTGAACTTCTAATTACGAGAGAAATCAGAGGGCGTGGAAGCAACCCTAACTCGTTCCCGTCTGTTCGTTCGCAAGCGATGGCGACGTCATATTTTCAGGGGTCATAAAATATAAAAGGCGATTTACGGAAAACCAAGCCTTCCAAGACCTGAATCAATCTATTGAACATCTATGATATATCGAGACCCATCTAGGGATATAAGAGGGGCCTGAGTAATATACCATCCATAATAGCGGTCCGTTGCTCCAGACCAGGAAGAGGCACTCTATTGAAGAAAGCGGCGCGGTTTCGGCCACTAGCACCATTGTGGCGTCGGCCAGGGGTCCTGATTTGTGAACCCGGTGCTGGCGACATATGTCAGCTCAGGGTGACGAACAAGCTCGAGCCACTCCTGTGAGGTATGTTTCAATCGCGGGGAGACGCCGCCTCGCATTGTCCCAGAAGTAAATACTCAATCTCTGGGAATAGACAGCTTGAAACCGACGATGATAGGATTTATTACCGCCTGTACATCAAGTAGGATTGTTAGAACGACTGTATTGTGCCATACGAGTAGGGTCAAGCTTCTCATCGTCATTCTTCGATCCGCGGAAGTAACTTTCGCTAGCAAGTCATACAGCGGATGCGGGGTATTACTACCCGTAGCTCGTATACTGAAAACAAGTTATCGTCCCTGCTCTTTCCCGACGGTAACCATCTCATAGCCTTGAGCTACATCCCACGTCATCCTAATAATACTTCAGGGCGTCCATCTTCACTACGTCCTCTGCCCTCGAACCCTATTCTCTCTGATTATGTCCTCCAACGTGGAAGCTGATGCTGCTCAGGACCATGGAAATCCCAAACCCCTGTTTGGGGTAGCTTCTCCTAATTATGCTGATCGTCCAGCTCGCGACGGCCCAATGGTCAACGTCCAGCCGCCGAAGATAGAAGATCTCCAGCCTAGATATGCTCAGACCCTCACCGGTGAGAGTGATACAAGCGGTGATAGTTGGTATGGAGGCATGAGTAAGTCGCACCTCGATGCGCTCGATCAAGAATGCGCCACCAATAGTGGCTAACAACGTCTGCTAGTCAATACACTGGGCACATGTATAGGAACCATGGGCGCCATTCCTTGTTGCATCTGCTGCCCAAATCCCTACAAACCCGTATCGCAGGGCAATGTTGGTCTGGTCACCAAATTCGGTCGATTTTACCGCGCAGTCGACCCCGGTCTTGTCAAAATTAACCCTCTTAGCGAACATCTCCTCCAGGTCGATGTCAAGATTCAGATTGTTGGTACGTATATTCATCATTACCGTGATAGGAGCAATAATTAATTTTAATCTATAGAGGTCCCACAGCAAGTGTGCATGACTAAGGATAACGTTACCCTCCATTTGACTTCCGTCATCTACTATCACATCATATCGCCGCACAAAGCCGCATTCGGCATCTCTAACGTTCGTCAGGCCCTTATTGAACGCACTCAAACCACCCTCCGTCATGTAGTCGGTGCTCGCGTCCTTCAAGATGTCATTGAACGCCGTGAAGAGGTAGCACAGTCGATTGAAGAGATCATCGAGGAAGTAGCATCGCGCTGGGGTGTACAAGTCGAAAGCATGCTTGTCAAAGACATCATCTTCAGCAACGAGCTTCAAGACTCGCTTTCAATGGCAGCCCAAGCCAAGCGTATCGGAGAGTCCAAGGTCATCGCCGCTCGTGCCGAGGTGGAATCCGCTAAACTCATGCGGCAGGCTGCAGATATTCTGTCTAGCGCTCCGGCCATGCAGATCAGATACCTGGAGGCTATGCAGGCCATGGCCAAATCTGCAAGCAGCAAGGTCATCTTCTTGCCTGGTGTCTCATCGGTCGGTAGCCAAGCATTAACAAACACCTTCGCACAGGGTTTGGATGCGACTCAGAAACATGATGGCCAAGACGTGGGAACCCGAAGTGCGATCAATGCTCGTGTCATAGAAGATATGTAAGCAAACGCGACGCTACTGATCAGGCTTGTAGCTCAAGCTGCACCGGCTAGATGACACTTTGACGCCACTGTAGTGTGCTGTTTATCGATGCCTTTATACACGTTCTTATTCCCTTGGTCTCTTTAGTGTATTATGATGAATGAAGGGCGGAACCCGGTAATGATTGTTCGACTATTTGCTTAAAAATGCGACCACAATAAAAAAACTTTCTAAACTGCTGCTTGCGACGTGCCTATTTCTTTACATTCTATTTTACTGGTAGATATTCTATAATCCCCTATCTTTTAGTAAATCCGCTGTTCCATTATCTTCGTAGTGTGTTGAAGCAACCAAGAGAGAAAATGGCGCATTTTGCAGAGGTCAGGCAGCAAGGTAACATAAGGTTCAATAAAATAGGGGTTGCATTTAAGTACACTAAATCGACTAGATAGCTAAGGGTTACAGAGGTGCGTCCTCCCTAATATATAGACTTAAAGCTCCTCTAGGCAGCCCTAGAGCACGCTATAGGCAGTAAAGCCCTCTTATACTACGCACCACAGGTTCCTATTAGGCTACCCTCTGCTGCATTATAATATAATACAATAAACTACTGGATATCACTTCGCAGAAGTGCCAAAGCCAAATAATGGGTCGTAGTCGAACGGCGCATTAAAATTCAGAAGAAACTCGTCCAAAGTTCACTCGAACGGGAACGACCCAGAGTTAGCCTCTTCCATAGTGTTGCTATCAGCCCCCGTATCTGAAAGGGGATATGACATTGGGTCTTCTAACAACTCTCGTGTCCGTGAATGGTGCATATTTTCCGGCGACATAAAATTGAAGGTCTTCATGATTTTATCAATGTCAACGTCGACTAGTGTGGCCAAGTCAACTTGCTGGTCATCTAGATAGGCTTGTTCCGAAGTAGGATTATTCTGACCATAATCAAGGGAAGCGGCGCTCTTGTGAGCAGAAAATGTAATGGCGTCTTCCGCTCTTTGTGCTTCGAGCCTGGAGGTACGAGAAGAGAAAGCTATAAAGGAGTCGCAAACCTCAACCTTTAGCCGTCTGATGAGCCCTAAAAGGATGCTCATAGATCTTCGCGGCGCATGGCATTTAATTTGATGCTCCGATAAGACCTCGAGGCAAGTTTGGAGGCACCTATACGCCTTCGATTCGTAGGGCATTTGTGCGGCAATGCGTACATGGATTGTCGCACTGACATATGTTGCATAAGACATAAAGTATGGAGTGGCCTTCATGCAAAAGTGCTTCTTGTACAGTCGAAGGATGCAGTCAATGTCAGAAGCAGCTGTTGCGCAGATAGCGAAAGCATCGCTAGCGGCAGAATCACTCACGGACTGAAGGTGGCCAGCAGAAACAAATGGTCGTTTTAATAGAATAATAAGCGAATTATACATAGATCTGTCAGGATAAGGTCAGGATAGCATGGCAGTCGAGGAGGCCTAACTCACAGTAGAGATAGTGTATGCGGAAGTACCGAGGAGCTACCTGAGCCATCTAATATGACTAGATGATCTGGTAAAGACTCGCGCCACCGAATTAAGTCAGCATGTAGAGAATATGAAGTTTGAAAGAGATCCTCTGGAGACTTGGCTAAGCTCTTTTCGACATAGAGACTACAGAGAATGCGATCTGCTATGATGCTAAGTTTGCAAAGTTGTTCGAAGGTTGAGACGCCGTGAGTAGGGGAATCCAACTGAGCCGGGTTTGCTGAATAGCTTAACGTATTGAATTGCTCAAGTTCTTCATATTCATCCAAAAAGATGACGGGTATCTGAATATCCATTTCTCGCAGCCGTGCAGGCCGCCCTTGATAGATAGATTGAACCTTGTCTAGTACTGTTTCCCGATGATTAGTCGGAGCCTACTTTTAGACCTTTACATTGTCTCCTACCGAATGCGGCCCAAAAAACTCTTCTGTACACTTCTAAGCTCTCTGTGGAACGAGAATTTGTTGTGTAAAATGTGGAGTTCTCGGTGTGTATTCCAAGGTCGACAATCATATTGATAGCGATTCCTAAGTAGTGCCAAGAAAGACTCCTTTCATCGCACCAAGAGAACAGGGCATCCGACATTAGGAGTAAAGCTTGAATAGTGGTTACCTTGCTTCTGCATAGTACCTGTATATCATGGCTATGCAGTATCTCCTCCACTCTTCGCCGAAAAGGCATTCCCTCTATGCAATTATCGGTAGAGCAACATTGACCTTGAGTCTTTTCTAGATGCTTCGATGCAACGAAAAACATCGCGTTGAGGAGCAGTGGAGAAAAGTGCGGCCCTTGGCAAGCCATATCCCTCATAAAACATGGCCGATAGACCGTGGATCCAGAATAATGCTGTCGATTCCAGAAGACTGATAAGAGTTGCATTCCAAAGACCTGCTCGACTCCGTCAAAATTGAGCAACCCCGATCTGAAATTGATATGCTCCAGCTGGCCTAAGAGCAAGGACTTAGTTTACTACTTTGCAAGGAGGCGGTTTAACTTGGAGATAAGAATGTAAGCATACGTTGCTTTGCAGCTTCAGCCAACAACAGGGGTTTTGCGTTAGAGTCTCCCACAGCCATTGAGCTTATCTTTAGTCTTTTACTCGGAAGCTATTCATCGAATATTACACTAGAAGGGCCATGGGACTGTGTCGCCTGATGAGGTCCTCTCGAGGGGTGCTCAGAAGCTGTTGGCAAGTTCGAGCTCTCAGACGATATCTGTTGTGTTGCGGCCATAGAACATCCATTTGACAAAAGCTTTATACTGCCCAAGCCAGGAAGCTTATTATCGATCGAACTACTCTGCGAATTTGTACCCTGGTTTCGTAACTGTTCAACAAGCAGGTCTGATTTGAGTTTCGTCACCAACTTGCGTAATCTTGCATTATCTTCCTCCAAGATGCTGATGCGCGAATTTGAAGGTCTACGTTGCGGTCAGCAGCTGTCTCCATCATCATCTAAGGGCATTGATGTTGATATTAACCTCTCCTTCTTGGCCCGTTCGGAGTATGTACAATCTCTACTGTGGAACTGACAATTTTCGCATTTTGGCTTTGCATTATCACATCCAAGCTAGAAGCGTCAGTGTCACTGTATGATTTAAAGGGTATGACTGCAATCGAAAATGTCCTGCTTGCTTGCATACCTTTCTCTGTCGACAAAAGTCGCATGCTGCCCCAACTCGCTGCTTCCGCTGCTTTCGCGTCGAAACGGAATTTTCTCTTGTCATGCTCCAAAATGCGACCCTGGTCGTTATAACAGGATGTGACACGCCCTGTTTGATTGGTTCTACTGGTAGTTTGAATTCGTAGCTTTCAGCTGCTTGAAAAAGGGAGAAGACTGACGCCAGCACTTCCGACCCTGAGAAAATACACTCGCTTCCACAACGAACGCGCGGAATGTAATGTTCCGCTTATCTAATTAAAGCGAGGTTTGCGGGGCTTTTTTACACTCCGACCACCCGCTAACACGTGACCCAATTCTACAAGAAATAGGAATGATACAATACCGTGTCGCTTTGAAGCTGTACGATATTGTTACGTTGAACTTCCTCTGAAGAGATATTACGTAATTCAAGATAAAATGCTCTGATTTCATGAAACTAAAGGATAAATCCCCCTACTTATAACTAGCTAAGGAGTGTATTGAACTGAATAGATTCATGAATAAAGGGGTTAACCCTTACTGCCCGGATCTTAATCCAATTGAGCATATTTGGTGGCACCTGAAGACTAGATACTACGAGATGTTCCTTGAGGTTGCAGCTGATAACTTAAGAGTCACCTAGACTCTCTCTTTCGTTTCCTAATTAACGCGACGAATGAATTTCTTCATCACCTAGCCATGCCTTTAATGTAAAGTCTAGGGCGGACTGTGCAAAAGATTTCCACCTTGGCGCTTCAAAATCAAAGGCGTGGTCTTCTCCTTGGGCAATATCAAATCTTAAGGTAGTCTCGGGCAACTTCTCCTTGAGTAGATTGGCAAACTTTTGCGTCCCTCTTATATATACAACTGAATCGTCGTCTCCATGCATGATCCATCTTGTTATATGTCAATTGAGAAGGATGCATACGAACTCGAAGCGTTTGACTTACACTTTTTTGGGCAGTTTGGCACCGGCCTTAATCCTGTCGAGAGGGAAAAATTCCGGGCGGTGGAGATTTCTGTTGTCAAGAACTTTCGAAGCAAAAAGCCCATGCTGGCAAGAGCCGACACAGAAAGAAATTCTCTCAAATCCATCCTTTGTTGTCACTGTCGTTCTTTTCTCTTCAATCCAAGCAACAGTGTCCTCTTTCGACGGTATCTGTTCCGCTGCAACCCGAAGCACATTGGGCTGGCCTGGTGCAGGTCCATTAACAAATATGTCGTCCTTGAGATCTAATAATGGGTATGACATCGCGAGCGCGGTGATATCATCAGGGTGTGACAAGGCGAGTTGCACCGCGCAATATCCGCCGGCCGATCCTCCGACCATAAGCAGTCGGGTGAAGTCGAGCGAGTGGCCATGTGCATTGCGCTCCAAAACTTCAGGCAGCTTTGAGTGTGACCACTGCCAGAAGTCTTCCAAGTCTTCGAGCTGATCCGCTATGCCATTTTGAGAAGGAAGGAGTCGATAATCCGGTGAGATTATAATCGCGGAATTCTCTCGTGCCAAATCCAGTGCCCATGGGGCGAAGAAAGGGGCGAAGAGAGAGTGTGCAGTCATAAGAAAGCCTCCGTGAATATTAAAGACAACGGGATGTAGCCCTGGACTAAGATTCTTGGGAATGAGAATAGCAGCCTTAATCTCATGATCGGAGACAGTTTTGTATCTATTTTTATTTAACCGTGTCATGAGACTTCGCGTTATCAGACGTACAGTTCTTCAAAAATCGTAAAAGGTTCAAATATCGACTCATCAGGCCATTGAATCGCCATTTTAAAGGTGTAACTACAAGTATTCGTAAACACAAAAGTGCTGCTGCTGATGAATCTCGAGAGTAGACACCACATAGCATTTATAGAGCATTGACGGAAGCGGACTTCCCATCTCGCTGATACCCAACGGGTTCTCAGCTTCCGTCGGACCTACAAGATCACCCTACATTCCAAAGGCTGACTTAAGCTTTTTTAATTTGATTCATAAGCTTCCCTCAAGTAAAGTAACGATAGGCTTTGCGCTTACACATTGGCTGTCGATCTTGGTGGGTGCTGGTATATATAAGTGGGTTCCAGCTGTAAGTATCGTCGTAGGGAACTCAGCCCACTTATCTCGCAAGAATGCACCTTTCTTCACATACTTGGATGCGGCCAGAGCCATTAGAGAGAACTCTTGAGCGTCTGAGCCGTCTTGGATATGCTAGCGTCGAACTGGTTGGCGAGCCTAGTGCCTATCCCATACATGAAACTGGCGAGCTGTTGAGGAAATACAACATCAAATGCTGGGGCACTGTTACGATTCAACAAGGAAGTCGTGATCTGATTGCTAGCGATCCACAGCAACGAAGGGACACTATTCAATATATTAAAGATGTCATCTCAATGTCTGCTGAACTTGGCGGCCAAATCACGACAATTGTTCCTGGAAGAGTTGGTAAGATCATTCCTAGCTCGACACCCGAGAATGAATGGAACTGGGCCGTGGAGGGTCTACGCGAAGTCGCAGAATTTGCCAGGGAAATGAACATCAGAATCGGACTCGAGCCTCTCAACAGATTCGAAACTCATTTCTTGAACCGCACAGATCAGGCTCTGGCGCTTGCAGACGAGGTTGGCTTCGATTGTGGGATTACATTCGACCCATTTCATTTGGCTCTGGAAGAAAAGGATATGTTTGCCGCAATGCGAGCATGTGGATCCCGCATCATTGACTTCCACGTGTCTGATAACAACCGTCAGGCCGCCGGAGATGGATATTTCGACTGGCCGAAAATCATATCTGTGCTGCGTGAAGTTGGTTATGAGGGAGGCCTGGCAGTTGAGTTCATGCCGCCAATTGACCGCACGCCGGTAGGGAGGTTTGGTAAGGAGCAACTAGAAACAGAGCCCATCGACATACCTGCTGACCAACTTCAATTCATCATTGATCATGGTTCGGGGCTGCTTTCAGAACGCTACTACACGAAACTCTTGGAGCGGTCTGCAGAGACATTGCGGCCTTTCGTCACACCATTTTAGACTAGCGAAATTATCACTAGAATCTCTCCTCACGAATCCATTCGACCCAGCAAACCGCAGCTTCATCATGCCGAGACTCTGCTCTAACGCTTGTATAACCGATGAGTGATTTTTTAAAGCTTCTCTGATCTATATCCTATCAGCACGTATAATAAATATTTTTCATGAAATCAAGCCGCTTATCTCAGGGTTTTTGCATTGTGATTGCAAAGGTTGACACGTTTGTATCGTACGCCATTGAAATAGAATTCGAAAGCTCCAACAAGCACTGCTACTGCGCTTGCGACCAAGAGACAGCTGTATACTATGATGAGATTTTTTGATTCGTAGAGGTATACGGCTTACGGGCAGAAGGCTTCCTTCGGGAATTTCATCTAAAGTATGGCTACCGCCAAGGCCCTGGAGCTGAGCGTGTCGCGGGCATCCACGGAATAGGGACATTTGGGACCAAGAACAGAGGAATAGATTTGAGGATTTCGATTCATTATCTTCCGTCTGTATCCAATCTATTCATATTCTGGACCCAAATACACAAGCCTCTTTCGAGCCGCATACCATATACGTGATCCTGTTACCAAGGGATGGGCGCTTAGCTTCAGGTTCACTGAAGGCGAGCATGTTACCCAGGTGCTGAACAGGATCGAGCTGCTGGTCGAATCCCGTAGCATCTTCCCAATGTCCTCAATTTCATTTCTCATACCGGCTGTTTGGCCGGGATGTTTATATCACATATATTATAAGGGAGTTGAAGATGTTCCCTGGCTTTGTCTATGGGCTATGTGGATGCCGATAGGCAAAGACTCAAAGGAGCAGGTCGTGTCAGACATCTCCAATGTATAGGATTATTTGCACAATTAAGCAATTTTGTAAGGTAGCTAACTCTTCGAACTCAATAAATGGCACTCTGCCCTTCTACGACTCGCTATCCTGCCTCATTTCTTCTCGTCTCGTACAAATCCCGTTTCCTATGGCTCTATAGAGCGAGTGCAACAGACCACAGCTGTGTGACAACAGACACCAGAGGTCCAAGAGCATCACCAATAACGGTAAATACATGGCGCACCCCTCAGATGCGGATTTATTCCTCGCATGCGCCCCTTGAATACCGTAACAATAAATGTCAAAAGTAAGATTACAGTAAGAAGAACTAACAGAGACAAGAGAGAGAGGTGCGGCCGATGGATAAAATGGCAATAAGGATATGTTCCAGGATGGTTGACCCAGCTCAAGAGGATCGCCCGCCAGGATGCCGCATTCGGTACTGGCACACTGTTGATGGAACTGGCAAGGGGCGGGAAGCGAGGCTTTCCTCTCGGTAATGAGCATCGGGTGGGTATGGCGGGGTTTGGGGGAGGGGAGGAATGTAGGAGCAAGTTGGGAAGAAATGATGAGATGGAAGTAGAATTGGCAGTAAGATCACGACATGGCATGGTGAAGATGGTGTGAATATTGCCAAGCAAAGGGGGCGTTGTTAGTGATCATGGGGT
This sequence comes from Oidiodendron maius Zn, assembly GCA_000827325.1. Classification (NCBI taxonomy): domain Eukaryota; kingdom Fungi; phylum Ascomycota; class Leotiomycetes; family Myxotrichaceae; genus Oidiodendron; species Oidiodendron maius. The sequence continues at coordinate 673,567 of KN832886.1, read as the reverse complement.
TTGATTGCGATTTACCTGAATGGACCTTCTATCCTGGTACATCCTTGTAGAACGGCATTGTTACCGCACGCCCCTCCTAACACTACGAAGGCACAGTATTAGAGCATTGCGAGCATGAAGCCGCAGATGATCAAAACCCTCTGGATTCGGCAATCAATAACCCACCTCCGGTACCCTGATATCAACAAGCCCGTCCCAGTGGAGAGGCGACTCTAACATGCCTGCATGCACATGCACAGTGGTATTGTTATGTATCATGGATGTGCAGACATATGCCCACCGTTTGTCTGCGCTCGCCTACGCAGGGGAGATGGGTGCCGTTCAGCACAGTGTATCTCTCGACCCGCGATCTCCAGCTCATTTCCTCGGCCAGACTGATCATTGATGCTGCAGGTGCATCGAGAATCTAACGTCATCATGAGGTTGTCGCACGATAGTCCATCATTCTATAGTTCGGGGGCGTCCAAGTGGCCACTGCTTGGTCGAAGGCTGGAAAGTAAGCGAGATCATCTACGGGGAGGGGGGCGGCCCTTACATTCGCACCCCAAAGGATGACTAAAATTCGCACCACAGCAAATCAATTACCCTTTTAGGCCAACTGTGGTGCGAATATTAGTCATCCAGTTACATTCAGTGCATATTAGTGACAATACACTAAAGTTCTAGTGAGAGTACACTATAATTATAGTGATAGAACACTATAACTTAAGTAATAGCACACTATAAACATAGTGATAATATACTATAACCTTTTATAATATTTTACTGTAACGATATTAATCTTGGCTATAATATAGTCTAATCTTAGTAGTAGTATATTAGAATAATATTATTATTTCTAGTTGTAATTAGGTAGATAAGAGGTATCATTAAGTATAAGTATAGAGATTATAGTGAGTATACCCTATAAATTTAGCGAGTGTCCTCTGTAAATTTAGGGAGTAAAGCCTAAAGCTGACTGGATGACTAATATTCGCACCACAGTTGGCCAAAAGGCGTAATTGATATGCGGGGGTGCGAATCTTAGTCATCCTTTGGGGTGCGAATGTAAGGGCCGCCGGGGAGGGGACAGCTGCAGTTGGTATATAAGCCAAGAGTTTTCCAAGACAGAACAGGATGTTGTTCCGGATACCCGTCTTAAATCTCTTTTTACTCTCGCTCATCCACCTTTTGAACAGCTCTTCAATATGAAGTATAGCTCAGCTCTTACCCTTCTACTCGCGGCAGCGCCTATCGTGATACCGCGGTCTTCGAAGATAATGCTGGTAAGTATCTTATAGTGCCATCTTAAACGTAATATCGGTTTCTAAATTCTTCTCCTTAGGCCACCATGTCGAGAACACATCCAAAACCGAGAAGCTTGTGTGGATCGAGCTCTACAAAGCTGATCGTATCGCGGACATAAGCTTGACCCAGTGGTTGCCCCTCACCCCTCCCGAGATCGTGGCCGCCACCATGAATATCTCTCTCTCCGTCGTGCAGAACCTGAAGACCGAGAAGCAGCTAATCATTGCGCAAATTCAGTACCTTGTGGACTTGATGGAGTGACAGACTGGCTTGCTCTAGCTGAGTGTTCATTTCTGAAAAGGTAATTTACTAGGTTTGAATAGCCAGGTTGGGGAATTTATTGAAGTAATTTAAATCACACAATTTACATTGATAACATGTAACGCGATTTACTTTCTACCTGCCTTGGCAGACTTGCGTCGAGACGGAGTTGTGTACCCCCATATACTTGGTGGACTAGGAGGCCATCTGTATCATCCTCGACAACGCCCTTCTCTGCCTCAGTCTTTCCCGCCTGAGTAGCAAGTTGGCCAGATCCCTCGCATTGATGGTTTATAGCCGCAGCACTGTAGTAAAATCTAGGAACTGGTCGCTCGTGTACTCGAGTATCTCCCTATCATGAGTGTCGAGGGTCGAGCACTATATCGATGATTGTTTACAGTACTTCTGACTTGGAAGCAGGATGTTTGGGAATGATAGCGTCACTTGAAGAAGGTTGGATGGAAGGCATCCACTCCTACGATCGCTCAGAGCCACCGGTTCGTCGTGATATTGTATGTGAATGGGCCGCAGCGGACTGGCGGCGTGTTCGTCGAGCTAGCGCCATGGTGTCCGCAATTACACGCAGCCCAGAGCCCCCACATGTTGTCCCCTTTTATCCTGTTCTTCGGGGGCGGACAGACAGGACCATATCCATAGATAGAAACGAGAACATCCTGACCCACGGCCAAAATGCTATGCTCCCTATTCCTCAGTATAAACCCCCACGCATGGCATTACTCCCATCCGGCTACAAAACATCAATCACGTAAAACACGTCATTCGTCGCGAAACAGGCGCAATCGTCGACATGACCACCCGCCCTATTCAAATTATTAAATCTATTTCATCCCCTATATCTTGTCAGTTCATTCTCCTTATGCTACATTGTATGTCAAGCACGTAGATATTGACTATGTGACGACCGTTGTGACTCTTTCAGCAGAGTAGTGAATTACTCCATGTCGCTTACAGATGATCAACTCCGTAAGCTGGAGATCACCGAGAGATGCGCATCTGTCCTCTCTGTTCTAAGCATAGCTACGATTCTTGGTACCTACCGGTTTTCACATCATTTCCGTAATCCAATTCACCGTCTCATCTTCATCAATACCTTCTATAATGTATTCGACGTCACCGCCACTTTCATCTCCGTTAGTGGGCCGAAGGCAGGAAATAGCTCAGCTCTATGCCAATTCCAAGGTTTCTTGCTGCAAATGTACGAGCTCTGAGAGCTATCCCATCCCAACTTAAAGACCGAAACTCCGGAGTTAACAAAGACAATTTCAGGTTTCCACTCGCGGATGTGCTCTGGACGCTAGCCATGGCCCTCGACGTTTTACTTATCGTCTTCTATCGGCACGATGCCGAAACTTTACGCAAGCTCGAGATCAAGTACATTGGTATCATCACAACCGTCGTCTTTATACCTGCTCTTACTTTCCTCTTTATTCATACTCCAGAGAAAGGTCACATGTATGGCAGTCAAAAGGTGGGAGGCCAGACCCATTGGTAGCTACCAGGCAGTATGTTGACGTGTAACGTTTGGCAGATATGGTGTTCTATCTCACCCAATTGGTTGATCTTTCGCATCATTTTCTATTATGGGCCGATATGGTAAGCCTTCCCCTCTCCTCCTCCCGAGAGGACTTCGTACCTTCTATTCTAACTACTGTTTATTTTGTCTGTTCTAGGGTCATCATTGTCATCACCACAGTCCTATATTGTGTAGTTGGAGTGAAGCTATTCAAGAACCGAGACATGTTCAATGCAATTGCCAACGACTCTGTTAGCATTCACCGGCAGTCCCATTCGTTCAGACAGTATATACTCATGCCGTTAATGATCTTCGCCGCAGAACTGGCGGTCTGGGTGGCACCTACAACCAACCGCATTGTCTCTTTTATTGATCCCTCTTACGAGTCATATCCACTTTTAATGGCTGTCGCATTAACCGGCTCGCTTCGTGGGTTCTGGAATGGAGTCTTCTTTGTGGCCATCGGCATGAAATCGCGAAGTAGACAAAAAGAGCTGGATGAGACGATATTATTGGCATGAGTAGTCGGTAGAGACATGGGACCTTCGAAACAGAGATGTAGGTGGAAATGGCTTACTACTGCGGGGCCTACGGCGCAACTCTTCCTCAGCTCGATTTGCTGTCGAAGATACCATAGGTATAAGCCAGCGGTGTTCTGCCACTGAAATGCAGACCAGGGCACACTTTCAGGGCAATGATTTTATAGCAACAGCGAAGAACCTTGCGGGAAACTATGGAAGTGGCCCTGATAACTTCGTGGCTCAAGAGTTAACTTTTTTTCCATCTGTCAAACACCAATTACACCTTGATTCCCCACACCGGTCATGATATTAATCTGCATTATTCTGCTCCCTATTATTTCTGGAAGGTGCACCAATGGCCTAGAAAAGAAGTGTAGGACAGTTAAGAATTTTCACCCTATGAATCCTTTGGGGTTAATTCCTTAGCTGGAGACTAAAAAGAGATATATACATTCCACGATTAGTATGAATCAAATTCATATTTTCTCCAGTGATGAATTGAGCTGCTATTGGAACAACGTAAAGCTGATTTAATACATAAATAAGAGACGTTTCCATTACTTTTTAGGGTGTTGGCTCAAAATATAACACAAAAATGCATACCTCTGTTACTAAGGATACATTTTTTCGATTACGTCGTTCGCGTCAGTCTCTTCTTCAAGGAATCCCGTCCAGCATTTTATTTCTGCACAATCCTTTATTGCTGTGAGAGATATCCGCACTTCTAGAATTAGACCTACCATGACTTGCATGCCAGCCAGATCTGCCATCCGCCAGATGAAGGTACTGTACTTAACCCCCTGACGGTCATGCAGTGCTAGCGTAATACGGTACCTGCATTGGACCATACACATTTTAGCCTCGTGAGCAGCACAAATGACAGTCTTTATCACGATTCAGCCAATTGCTGGCAATCATTATTTCTGCACTGGCCATCTGAAATCATCTACGATCATCGACATCAACACCCCCATTGGCCAATTGCTGTCGATCATTGTCTTTATAGTGACCATCCGCTTTTCACCAAAAGTTATTTTGCTCTGTCATGCACCAGCAAATTGTCACTTGCCATCACAATCCAGTATCTTTGAACCCACTCCATGCTAGGAGGATAGGTTTCTGTCTGATCTCCATATCTGCGCCGTACACTGACTAGCGTCCGCTCGATTGATACGGGAGTCAGCGAGCCAAGAGAATTCGGGGCCTCCCGATAAGGATCCCCAGTCCCTCCCGCCTCCTATTTCCTCGCAACTCTGCGGAGACATTATAGGAGACATATTCGACAGTCGCCATCGTTCCTCGACGGGGTCTCTCCAAGGAGAGCATCGCTCTCGCTGCATTGCTGCATTGCTGCTGGGTAACGGGTTTGCCACACTCAGCGCCCGCCAGCCGTGTGTAGGGAACAAACAATATCATTGGTTGGGGCGCTAGCTTGTCCTTGGACTAGCCTACGGTCGCATGGTTATACATGCTGGGGAATCTCTTGACGAATCTCTTAACATAAAACTTCGCTTGTCGTCAGGTCTTACGCGGCGTCTTATACTTCCTGCGTAGGTACTCACCAAAGCCCACTAGACTGACCGCCCCTCGGCGCCCGTTGCCCAGGCATAGCAGCACGCCGTGATCCGCATTCACCTGCCTCAGGCAGCACAAATTTAGAGGGATCTCTGGGATCGGGGTCGGCGAGGGGGTCGCCGTCGCCATCGCCGTCGCCAAGGTCAATGGTGTCAGGATACTCAATTAAGGGCGGGGAGGGGCGGGGTCTTGCGCAGCTTAGGGTTGTTTGGGGTTAGTGATATTGACGGTTAGTTCCAACAAGAATAACAGCTAGGTTGTCTTGCGAATGAGGATTTGCCACTTTTTACTGTGAAACTAGATTCTTCGGGATTTAAATAGGCCGTAAACCCTGGAATATTTAGTGGGGAGGGACATGGCCACGTAACTGTGCGAAGAATGATCTGCAGAAATGCATCTGCCTGTCAATAATGGTTGTGCGCAAGCTCCGCGCGTTTCAAGGCTATCTGTAAGCGGAAGGGGTTGGAATCAAAATAATACAATATATATGTGAAAGCATTTCTTCTTTGCTAGTGCACATCGGATCTTTGAGCATTTCGCAATTCTATCCCCGGCTATGCTTGTGCGCAGTTATGCGTCCTTTTCTTGTTTTGTTGGCTCTCAGTGTGGCTCAGGTTGTGAATGGTGATCTCCACCAACTCATCGTCGGAACCTTTGGCACAGAAAATTTATACACAGTCGAGTTCGATGACGTTGCTTTAACTTTAGATCTACTTCAAAATTACTCGGCGCCCGCGGCCAGTTCCTGGATTACGCTAAGCGTAGGCAAACCACGACCTCTGACAATGTCTCCTATCTCTTACATGTCTCTAGCATGACAAGAAGAACCTTTATGGTACATCGTCCAGTGAGGACTCCCCCGCATTTATCTCCTATTCTTTAGGCAATGCCACTAGTATTACATACCGTACGACACTTCAAATGGAGGGAAATTGCAGCTCATCCAAAGCAATATTCGTCGTCGCTGCATCTGAACCCCCTTATGCTGTGTATGGAACACCATTCGGAAGCTTAGGAGAGTGCGGTACTGTGATGTCAGTGGACAAAAATGGAACTCTTTCTGAAGTCATTCAGAACTATACCTACAAAAGTACTTCGGGGGTTCATGGAATGGCATTAAACAGCAACAATACGTTTATTTATTCCGCAGACGATTCAGCCAACACTCTATGGACTCACTCGGTAAATGGGTCAAGTGGTGAGGTAACGTACGTTAGCAGCATCAGCGGTCCTGTTGCAGGGGCAGACCCACGCCATGTAGCAGTCCACCCCGATGGCAAATATTTATTCGTAGTACTCGAGGGTGCCAATAAACTTGCTCAATATACTATCGATCAATCAACCGGTATTCCTTCTTTCAACAACATTACGTACGCTCTCATTCCCGATAGTAAGACCCTCCCACCAAGTTCGAAGCTAGAAAACTAATATCCTAAGATGCTACGTCGAGCTCATATTGGTCGGACGAAGTTGCTCTATCCTACAGCAAGAACTACCTGTGGGCAACTTCCCGTGCGCGTTCGACAAACGCTACTGGCTACATCTCCGCCTTTTCACTTGCAACAGATGGAAGCATCACTGATCAGCTATTCATTATCCCTACTACAAGCAGTGGGGGAACTGCAAACTCTGTGACACCAAGCGAATTTAGTGATAAGTTTGTTGCGTTGACCGATAGTTCGACGGGCTTTGTGGAAATTTGGACTTTAGGGAGCGACGATATGAATGCGTCTGTGATTGCACACTTGGATCTTGATGATGGGGGGTGTTGTGCTAATGCAGTTTGGTATTCTTAACTCTCGCCGCTCACACATGTGGTGTGAATACCAACCAGTTAATAGAAATAAAGGACCACAAAGAAAAGGCCCTAAGTGGCATCAACATATTTCCAAATCTCGTTGAAGCATTTATTGTGAGAAAAAGGCTTATGAATATATCCCTCATCATTGTCGTAGATAAATCTCGATAACTAAGGCTCTATAGACCTAGGGTAGTACGTACATTGAGCCAATACCTCAATATGGTAGCTGACATACGGCATATATGGGCTAACACATTCAAAATGAAATCAATGAACGGACCCTCCAGGCTAGCTTTTCGGCTTCAGTTCAGAAATTGGTTTCCCACCCGCATATTATTGACCATCAGCAAGGGTGTAGACAAGTTAAAAAATTTTTTTGATAACAATTCCAGGAGAGATAGAATTACAAGTGCTCCAAGCCACATATGTATTATATTGGACATCATAATCAATCAGTGCAGTAATCTCGCCATACCGCTCCACAATCTGCAGATCGAATGCCTCATATGTGTGCCAGGCGATGGGGCAGTGCATGATCCACGCACAGAATTATCCGCCTTGAAAGCGATCATGAGATAACCCGAGCTTGAGAGCATAGCAACGTTGCGATGCGATGGATTCATGGCTGTAAGGGTGTCGGAGGAATTATACATTCCTGTGCTTTGCCCAACAACGTAGAAATCGTGGCAGTGGATATGTATTGCTGTGACCGGGTTAGTTTCGTGAGACGGAAGGGATGGGAGGAGACGGACAGTGATGAACGGTAATGGAGGTCTCGATAACAAACAAACCTGCACCGCGTTTACAAGGCTGAAGAGCGGCTTAGGTGCCGGGCCACCTAACCCCAGATGAGCCGCGTCAACGGTTACGAATCAAGTTTTCTTTGCCGCAGTCTAGTCCATGGGCTTCGTTATCCAATCATAAACCACTGTCTCAATTTGCAATCTTTCACGAGCCCCGTCGAGAACAAGTCAGTTTATCGATGCCCGCTTTCATCACTTTGAGATGAAATACAAGGACCATTAATTAGTTAATCTTTAAGAAACTGCCTCAATTAGAATCCCGACTTATTGGACACATATGAGCAGTGTGCTATCCAGGTTTACATATTCTAATTGTAGGTGATGGGCGAGTCTGAACGGTTACCAATTGGATAACTGCCTCGTTTCCGGCTCAATACCAGCCTTTCGTGACAGATGCGGCCTTTCTTAAACTGTCAAAACACTCCCCGTAGCCATATACACCCTCTTTACACTTTCCCTCTTCTACCTCTAGTTTTAGGCTCGTAGCCTTGGCTGTTAATATGACTCCTATTTGAAACCCTGACACATCAGCCGTCCCTAATGCCGTATTTTGTATTCCGTAAGAGTCAAAACTAGTTTCGAATTAGAGTAGGATCTCCTCACCTTGCTCCTTGATAGTCGTATTTTCGATTACACCGTGTTCGTGGAACTTCATGTCATAGCCTAGATGCACAGCTGTCTACCCAAGTTTATGGAGCTTATGAGGACGCTTTGCTGGGTCTAAACCCTTGATCGAATAGTGCCATGCCTTGAAGTTAAATAGTGACTTTATGTTCGCTTCAAGACTGATCTCTGATGCCTTAGATTGCAGTATATCTCAGTGCGCATCTACCACGTTCCATTTTCTTCCGGTACTCGTAGTCAGTAAATAGTTCATCAATCAGATCATAGCTCAATAGATACAACTGAACTATCCGTTTCGGGCACAAGCAATTGGACTCTGCCCAAGACTAGAGTGAGAGCAATATTCAAGATCAGATCCTCATTGCGCCATTTAGTTAGGCCTAACTAAAAACGTGATTCTTGGAGATTCCAAAGAGCTACTATATATCATTTATGTTCCTGGCCTCTAACTCCTCCATAGCACACCTGCTCCTAACCATAGACAAATAAGCTAACTGAACGACCAAAATGTGCCGCATGCAATAGTTAACACTGTCAAGCATCGGCAGGACTTGTCTCATTCTGCTTCTTCAAGTAAAACCGTTTGAGACAAGATAAATAATCCACTGTTTCAAAATTTATGTCGGTCATATGATGTAGCAGGACCACTCACTGGGATATCATTTATATCTCTTTCCGAGTCAACACCAAAACATTTGCATTTACACCCATTGTTGAGAAAGGAAAGGACAGCAATTCTCAAATTAACAAACAAGATATGTTTCGATGTAATCGCGAGAAGTTGTCTCAAATTAATCTAATTATATCCCAACTTTACAACAGCTCAATATTATATATTAGCGCGCATATGTATTGCATAAAAAGTCTCCCGATGTACTCCAGACGTCGCCCAGACTCGTGCCCTCTGCCAAGATACCATCCTCTGGGAGCACCGATTCTATTGAGAGGTATGGCAGGGCACCATTAGGATATTCCAAGTGCTATGCGCAGGTGCTTACGTCCTGAACACTGCTGCCGAAGAACGCATTTATGTTATTGGAGTGCCCGTTTTACCGCTTTCACCACACTCGGTCGACCATCTGTAAATGTTAGAAGAGAAAAGAGGATAATAAGAGGAATACTGGGATGGTAGATAGGATGGTGACTGCAGAAGAGTTCTAAAAGTGGCTTGCTTACCTCGTTGTGCATCCAGAGAGGTCCGCTGGCAGGAAAGGTTGGACCAGGCTCATTCTCAAAACAAGACTCAGAGGCACCCTTAGGACAATAGCCTGCAAGGTCGTTGGACAAAACCATTAGCATTATTACGGACTCCGTATATCACCGGGATCATAGAAGACAACCTCCTAAAATCTCATGCATACTGCTATGGTGACTTTGGAAGCCCCCGACAAACTTTTGAAAAGCCTTATCGTCAGCCATATAACAGGCAATGGCCGCATCAATGGCGTCGGGTGTAAAAGTAGCATTTGTGTCTAAGTATAGCTGCGGGAAGAAGTTGCCAGCACTTGTGAAATTGACATTTGGCTGCAAAGTAAAGTTTCGGCGCCGCCCATGAGAGACAGGATATATCCACGGCTTGGCCAAACCCTGAGGCATTGCCGTCTGACCAGATTCTGGCGTCAAGAACATTGGCAGAATCTAATTAAAGTATCAAAATTCAGATACTCGTGTGCGGCTGGGTGGGAGCAGGTACCGAGGGTCCAAGTCCCAGTACGGTGCGACCCGTTGTAGCCACGGCAGCTCTTCAACGCTTGGGTAGATGATCAGACAAAGTAACGATGGAAAGGGAAGAAGAGACCTGTCGGGCTGTTACAGCAAGTTATATGCTATAGTGGTAATAGATTTTAAGATACTTACCAGCGAAGCGGATAACTGAATTGAGAACCGAATGCACATATGCATAGTCGTCGTAATATGAGCTGTTTGATGTAATATTGGCGAATGTTTAACAAAGTTGCCGACAGTGGAATATAGAGAATCATTGTGAGGGAGTTGCGCCATACACTAAAGAGACGGGGCCAACTATCTAGAGCGCACAGAAATAAGTCGGCCGAACACTTACCTTGACAGCATTGATTCAGGCTGTTTTCTCTATCGTTGTAAACGCCCGCCATTCTTGTCGAACTTTTATGGAATAACAAGCCACCAAAGCCGTCGAAACGAAAGCAGCAAACAGAAATAATGGTCTAAGCCTAGTCATCTTCTACAAGTCTGGAAAGCCGCGGAGTGGAGAATGTAGCTTGCGTGGAGGACTTGCAAATAGAAGTTGCCATACGTCAGCTTCACTCATGTCACACGGGAGAATTCAATCCCAGTAGAAGCCGCAAATTGATATTTGGGCGGTGTAGTGGAACGAGAAACACGATTTTTTAGAGCATGCGCTTGCAAGTACAGGGTGTGATGTTCAGAGAGCTGCAGCATGGCCAAACTATAGGGTCCAGAAATTGCCAATCGTAACGATCCCAAATTCAGGATATTCCACTACTCCAGAGCAACGAGAAGCCTTTTAGGAAGATGATCCCTAAAGTTTGAGCTATATTGTGTATATGCAACCATTTGCCGAGATAGCAGTGTGTATGTAACCCATTTGCCGAGATAATAGCGATTTGAGGTCAGCGGGATCTGGCTTCCGTTACCTGAAACATCGTCTTGCGGAGAAAGCCCACTGTAAAGAACCAGTAGTCGCGTCTTTGCTCCCTACATAGTAACGTTCGTCTGACGCCCTAAGTGTTATTGGTTAGTATCTGCATTTGTTTACACAAGGCACCAGCATCCCTATAATTCAGTAAAGATTTCTTAGCGTCATCTGGTACCGCAATTTTGTACCGTCTTACGCGGCGCCACGTTTCCGTTAACTTGTATATAGTGGATATTATGCTTACGGCAAGGCACACAGCAAGGCATACAGGGCAAGGCACGTCGCACGAGTAGCCTAGAGTTGCAGCCATGGCGTTGACTCGCCAGTCAGTAGTTAAACTGTGAAGCTGGTAGATAGATCCCTGTTTGATTGGTTCTTTACACACTGCTGGGCTCAGATCCTGCGGAGGCTTGGCTTGCTATCTACCTGGCAAACGAGCCAGATGTATCAGTCTCTTCATGATAGAAGAATAAATGCGCAGTAGAGAGGTATGTATACAAATTCTACGATATGCATTATGTATAGCGCAGGAAGAGACTAATATTCAGTTCGCTGCTCACTCTTCTGTCTCGAGCTCTCCTGGGACATATTCTACACGGCGGCTTCGCGTGCAAGAGGCCCGGATTTCAGAAGGAAAGCAAGCTTTCCAACGAACATTGTGCTGTTAGCGTAAGTCAGAGTTTTCCCAAGCATCTCTTCTTTCCTTGTAAACCATCACTTTACCCAAGTGGCACTTGGCCTCGCTCGTGCTCTTGGCCGTAACAGTTCTACGAGATTTCGTTCCACTATCTATTAATATCTGACTAGGAACATGCCAGGATTGACGTGTTCAATAAGTAGAAGGAACTAGAGCCATATGAGGGTTCACTCTAGCTTAGAGAAAGGCAACATTTTATGAGACGAAGCCACAGCTTGCGGCTTTCTGATTCCGCCGGCACATATGCAACCTTCCCTAATTCACTTCGCCCTGTGCTAGGAATGGTTGCGTTATAGGAGCAAATATGAGAGAGCTGACGACTGGTGATGTGGTAGTTGGTAGATTCGGTAGGTCCGGCACTAAACTTTCACTGCATTGTGGAAAGGTTGTTGGCTCATAGATAGATGGACCCCATAGAGGGATATGGAGCCGCGTACGAGTGGTGAAGGATCGGCTGCCAGAATCTGTTTTAGGCTTAAACCAAGAAATTGTCACTCTTTGTCCATCATTGTATAGTTAATGGCCACGCGTATCGGCGGCAGTGCAATCCTCAAAGTTATCCATGTGGGCCTATGGCTCGGCAATAGATGCTTAGATGTTGAAAAACCCAGGCAGTACTCAACGCGTGGATACAGTAGCGAACGTCGATCCTACGGGAGTTGCCACTCTTTATTGGGTCCTTCCAGTGAGTGGCCACCTTGACTGTAGTAAATCACCTTTCCCTTTCTGGCAGTTGCCGTTTGAGAACGAGTTCACTCCCCCTCAAAAGTGAGGCGTCTATGAGAACTCATGGCCTTAATAATGTAATAACTCCTGTGTTTTGAGTATCTCTCGCATCCAGATTACATTTCCATTTGAAGGATGACTATTAGTTAGAATCCGTGCCTCGGTTAGTTTACATTACATGCCGGGCGGTTAAGCCAGGTGCTGTTTGACCAACTCCATTCCATGTGGTTAAAGAAGTAACGCAATATATCTAAAACATTAATAATTACGAGCCACTTTTTTCCTTACATCGTACTTGCAGGGACTACGTTAGTCGTAACGAAGGTTAGAGAAAAATTTGTTCACCTTGTCATCTCTCCTTCATTTCTTGTGACCATAAGCCCCAATGAAAGGCAACCCCCGTTCATAGGTATGTGCTGTAGTAGGTTCTCCATCTCAGCTGGCTCCTAGGGCTTTGAAATAGTATACGTAGTAGTATACGTAATTACGTGACCCTAAACCGCTGGAATATGACAGCAGAGAGTCCGCAGCGTCGTAAGCATTGAGAGGTTTTGTCCATGCTCCATTCAGCTGAGAACTTGAATCCACCCTCTGTTTCGTGTACTGAAAAGATATATAAAGCGCGTAGCAGTCGATCAAATACATCTTTTCTCTCATCCTTCCAACAGTCTTATCTTCATTAAAAGTCTTTCCTAGAAACCAATTATACTCACTCCACTCGCTAGCTTTACTCTTAGCCTTTCAAGTCACACTTAATCTCACCAAGATGCCTTCCTTTACATCCACCATGGCCATCATGGCCGCCCTCTCAGTCGCCTCTGCATCACCACTTGCCGCCCGTGATATTTGTGGAGTTGCTCCTACAGGAACAGCCTCTCATACCCCACTGGCACAGCCCGCAGACATCAGTAAGCAAATCAACCCATTTATTGGATCCAGCTCTAAGAAGTCCTTTCACAGATACCGCAGCCCTCTGCGTGGCCCAATGCAGTGCCTATTCCGGCTGCGAGTGCGTCCTCTTCGGCTTCGTCAACAATGTTTACACATGCGAGCTCTTCTCCGTCCCAGCTTCCTCCATCCCCCCCATCACCGATCTCGTCGCCTACGACATTGGATGCACTAATGTCCCATCTATCATTCCGACCGCAAGCAACCCAACTGGCGTTCAGCAACCGACCGATAATGTCGGCACCGGTGCCAGCAATGCTAACCCCGTGAGTAGCAACTCAGGCGCCAAAAAATCTTCTGCTCCGACCGCAGGCAACCCAACCGGTGTTAAGCAAACGAGACAGAATATCGTCACTGGAGCCACCCATGCTAACCCACAGAACGGCATCCCAGCTGCCGGTCAAGCCCCTCTCGCCACCATCCCTAAGATTGGCAGCCTTGACGCTTGCCTGGCCGCCTGCAAGGGTAACCCTGCCTGCATCAGCTATACTTTCGCCACAGGCATCTGCATCCTCTACGCATAAATCTCGCATTACTAAAGCGTTATCTCCGTGGACGAAGTGGTCATAGGGGACGGAAGGTGGATGGGGATTGTATGAGAGTCAGCAAGTGTGTTCTATCCCTTGAGGATGATTTTTTTTTCATGTTTGTATACTATGTTAGCTAGAGACATAGCATTTAGGTTTCAACAACCAATGTATGTCTTTTCTTTACCACTATAAATATCTACGCTATAAATCAGAATATAAAGGGGAAGAGAAGTTGGTTATTAAATTTATTTATTTATTCTTACATTACAGTTTATATACCGCCCCTACAGAAAAGGACTGTATTTATATATATCGCTGTAACTAACTTAATTTTGAAGAATTGCTGACGAAATTAATACTTAAGCTCCTGCACACTCTCCTCCTTCTATATGCCATCGTGCATGCCCTTGCTCACAGAGCGTCATACGCAATAAACTGTCCAACAGCCTTGGCCCTCCTGGCTTTAGTATTATAGTTGAACATCTCGTCCCCTTACCATACCCTCTCCTGCTCTGCCTCTCGCCGCTCCGTAGCATGCTCCATCTTTAGCCTTGTCTTAAGTGCCTTCCAACAGCCCTCTGAACTTATTTCAATCTCCACATCCTTCCATATTATAAAATTAGCTCTCACTTCTGTCCGTGGCACCGATCAAGGTGTCAGACGAAGCAGGCATGGCAAGAGTGCTTGCGGAAACCTTGTGACTGTAGTCGGTAGCCTGTAATTGCCAAAAGCACCCAAGTAGCGACGGTGTCAGGAAGGGACTGAGAAACAGTGTAGTTGTATTTTAGAGTCGACGTGGTGTTACGGGGTTAAGGGTAAGTCGAGGCTGCTGGTATGTGTGGTAAGGCGTTCGCTTTGAGTCCATGATAATGATACAACTTTGAAATGCCGCTGTACGTATCTCTTGTACAGCACATAGTAAATGACCATCTGGAAAAATTGCTCAAATAAATTTGTGGATAATCTAATCTTGTTGGATATCTCGGTCACAGGTCTACGAAACTAAACTAGAGGACTACGACCCGCAGGCATACGTACTCTTTATCAATTTAGTACGAAAATTTGCGTAGCGGTAGGTCCGAAGCACGGCACAGTTGTTGCATGGCTGGGACGGTGAGTGAAGGACGACCCTCAAATTTTCTTTCCGCAACGGCATGCAGATCCTGTAGATTCGCTCAAGCAACTCTCATCGCATTAAACACGGAACTCAACAATCCATTAGCGGGACTCTACTGCTCTCACTCTCATATCGTGTCGAACCGGTCTTCAGAGATAAGAAGGCTATAATTCCTCGCCCGTGCTAAATTCTCATTTCTCCGGCTGGGAACCGGTGGGCGACCGGTTCCGCGCGTAATGGACTGTGCTACTGCGGAATTGTCTCTTCCATTGGCCTCAACAATTAAATTTTTCAGGTCCTGACCCCAACTAGCCCCTGACGAGAAGTAGCGGATATCAGGGCCATGAACTGGCACTTGCGGTTGGATGAAGAGTCAGTATGACCAAAACCTCCTTCTCCTGTGGAGATACTAGGACAGTGACACGAAATTTCCATCGCCACACTCATAATAGTATTGCCATATTATGCCTGTCCCATGCTAGATGATGCTCAACTTCGCCCAGTTCTAGAAAGCCTCCTTGATAACAATACCAGAAGGCTTATCCTCGGATCGACCTGGCTTCTCCACAGACCGTGGTCGATCGATGCGGTCACGGTAATATCCGCACGCAGATCCCCAGCCCTGATGGGAGCGGAGAAAAGCCAAGCCACAGTCCACGACGTCCAGAAAATGGAATGACACATTTCCACTTCGTCCACTAAGGCAACACAGAAGTCAATCACATATCCCGTATAGTGTACGTGGTGCTAAAATATCACTCTCGATCGACGACTAAAATTGGTGGGTGGAGTACGTGGAGAAGCACGGTCTCAATTGAGCACCCATTC
This sequence comes from Oidiodendron maius Zn, assembly GCA_000827325.1. Classification (NCBI taxonomy): domain Eukaryota; kingdom Fungi; phylum Ascomycota; class Leotiomycetes; family Myxotrichaceae; genus Oidiodendron; species Oidiodendron maius. The sequence goes on along the minus strand of KN832886.1, from coordinate 657,677 downwards.
ATACCCCGGCTAATAACAGCAGGCCCTAGGCCACGTATATAGTGTTTGACCATCACCCCCTATTCAGCGGTTAGACCTGTTCATCTCCCGCTAAGTCCAGCGCTTTGGAAGCGATCCCTACGTGATGATTGGTCGAGAGATGGCAGCGGGACGCACGTTTCCGCCATCGCCTGCGATATGAGGTTAGCAGCTTCCTGCGTAAGCACATCGACAACAACATAGACGTACGTATGTACTCATGTAGGGCCTTCTTTTACACGGCACGGCTATGAATGGAAGAAGCCGGATTGAGACTTCAGCTGTCTAGTGAAGATGTTGATGGGCGCGAATCTTTTGGTGATGGTATAAGAAGAGCAGGATGGTCTACCGGAAAGTCTTCTCACACCATCCTCATCTACTTCCACATCTTCCAGTCTTACATAGAAAGCATTTCTTCTGTCATTAAAATATCAATCACGCTCGTTAACCGACTACATTCATACGACTAAGCAACTTGCTACCACCACAGCCATGCATTCGTTCACCAGCACCATCATCTTCGCCAGCGGCCTCGTGAGCCTTGCCTCCGCCGCCGCCCTGCCTCTCGAGGTTCGTAGCACCTGCGGCAGCATCCCCAGTGGCACTGCTACTCATAATCCCCTCGCCCAGCCTACCGGCATCAACACCGCCAGCGCCTGCCAAGCCAGTTGCGAAGCCAATAGCTCCTGCCAGGCCTTCTGCTTCGGTACGGTCAATAACGAAATCGAATGCAAGCTGTTCGCCGTCCCGGCTGCTCAAGTGCCAGCCCAAAGCAGCAATAATCTTCTCGTCTTCGACAAGGCGTGCACAAGCGTTCCCAATGTCGTGCCCACTGCGAGCGACCCAACGGGTGCCAATGAGCCCGTTGCTGAAAAAGCGAATACCCCAGAGCCTAAGACATCAGTAGCCCCCAAGCCAAAGACGACGGGCCTCCCAAAGCCTAAGCCATCAGTGCTCCCAAAGCCTAAGACCACCGAACTCTCACCGCCTAAGACCACCGAACTCCCGCCTAAGACCACAGAGCTCCCACCAGCCAAGACCACAGAGCTCCCGAAGTCAAAGACCACAGAGCTCCCGAAGTCAAAGACTACTGAGCTCCCGAAGTCAAAGACTACTGAGCTCGCAAAGCCTCAGTCTACAGAACACCTGCTTGCCGCCCGCAACCAGTGCGGAGGCGCACCCATCGGCCCATCCGCCAACAAAGTGGCACCGATCTCTACACCAGGATCAAGCACGCTAAAAGCGTGCCGGGCTTTCGCCAAAGCCTCTCCTTCTTGCAAGTCCTTTGAATTCGGCACCTTAACCCCACGGGGCCCGCCAGTCTGCCGCCTGTTTGCTGTCCCAGCCGCCAAGGTGCCAGCACCTCCCAAGGGACAGAGCCTTGTTGTGTATGATATTGCATGCCCCCTTTAGATATATCGGGGTCTTGTATTTGGACATAAAACAAGCTCAGGAGGTTCGTGAGAGGAGGTAGGAGGAAGAGGAAAGACGAGTAATGAGTTGTAAGTGGTGAAAGTTGTTGACGTCTAAGTTTGAGTTTTTGCAATATGTCTGTCGCTACAATTCTAATCGGTTAATGTGATAATTTTTGCATTACCTTTCTCTCAATTTGTCATTTTATACTATAGTTGAACGCTATATAAAAACCCCGATAAGGATATACATCTCATCGGCAAAACAATATCCACAGTCACAGAGTGATATCGCGCCACTGTCCTGCATGAGCAACCCCTCAATTTTTCTAGGCCATTTAGAATGGGGGTAGGATTGTGCTGGATGCCCAAAGATCTTGGGAAGCCGCCCTGGGCAATTAGGCTTCATCAACCGGTAGGCGAGGAAAATATCTGTATGCACAGCCGTGTCACACCCCTTTTTTATACTGTGCCTATTTACCTTTTTGACGTTGGACCCAATTTCTTTTATCTCGAATTCCAACCACAAACTCTTGCTCAATCGCCTCTCAGTCGATACCCGCTAGCTATGATAGCCGCCGCAACCGTGTCGCAAGTCTTGTTCCCTCAGTGCACAGTCTGTGCATCTGCGTAATAACATTTTTAACTCTGGTCATTCTGCTCCGATTCTGGTCCCGAGGCCTCATGCAGGAGAATCCAATAAAACATTACTATACTCCACATTCTCCGCAGGCTTTGTCGCCTTCTCAGCAGCATCTTCTGCTTCCTTCACAAACCCTAAATTATTCCCGGGCCAAAAGTGTCGTGCGGCGCATCCTTAGTCTCCAAAAATTTAACCTGCGTTCCCGTATCCTTCATGGATTTCGTGAATATCAGATGATCATTATGCAATGCTTCTGCTGTCCCGGGTTGTAAAAAGTGAGGAAATGTACTCTTAATTTCGTTCCCCTATCGCGAACCAAAGCCATCAGTGGCAAAGGTGACCGTGCCGGTACATACATCTCTTGCGCTAGAGATGGAGGCTAGCAACCGCCGTATATTACACAATCTCTAAATTGACTTTAAATTACTTCTAAATAATTTAATTATGCCAAGAGACCTTGTCTTGCTTGGTGAAGCGATTGGTGAAGTGCATACTGTTCCTGGGAAGGAGTCACGCGTGCGAAGGGTTCAAAGGTCGCGATGGGTCTCGTAGCCAAGATCATAACTCCCAAGGAGTTGCAGCACCCAATCTCGTCCTGCTCGTTTACAGCCTGCTACTCGAGCCGCACATTTGCATGAGCGTCTTGCTGTGACACTAGCATCTGGTGAGGCATATCTGAAACACAGGAATAAACTAGGCAGAGGTTCTTCGTCGGAACTACCCCTTGCTATCACCTTGGCTGAAGCTATTCCCAGCTACTGGTTCTAGTGTGGGGAATAGTATTGTGAACCGTATACTGCGCCCTATTACCATGAGTTCAGTATGGGAATGTTCTCATGATTTTTTCCATTTCCGTCGTCTCTGGACCAACAAGGATCCCTCTATTGGAAATCAATGCCTAAGGTAGCAATATATCATGTTGTGGGTCAAACACAGGGAGCTGAGTCCAAGCTCTATCCGGCCCACCCTATCCACCCAAATTTAAAGGACGAAGTATCTCCAAAACCCCTTTTGCAGTCCCTGTTACGAGCCCATATTTCATGCGTGGTCGCATTGCCTAGAAAAGAATGTACATTTTATGGATTTCTATAGATGGCTTACCTTGCGGCCTCAAAACACAACCCTTTCCAGTCTGATTGTCGCGAATCTACAGCACGATTACAAACCATTGCGTAACAACCTAAAGCGAATGTAAAAATTAGGAAGTCGCAAACTCTACAAGGCAATATTTTTGCTTGTAGGGCTTTATAGTAGTACGATCATGGAAGAAGCCATCTATATCAGGTAAAGAAAGCCGCCAGGAAACTAAGAGCCACGACTTTGGGTATCCCGCCACCATACTTCCAATATAGTCGATACGTATAAGTCAGGCACGGCAAAAGAGGTGCTCATATATAGGCAATAAGCATCGGTTGCCTCTGTGTTGGGTGGCTTATGAGCAAATTGCTCCTACCGTGAAGAAAGGAAGCCATTGAGCTTGAACTATTTTCTCTTCTGGTGTCTAATAGTTGAGTTCGTCCGTTGCGTGGCGCAGCTCGAGAGGAAAGTCCGTCACCTCTACTGGACCCGACTTTGACCCTGCGCCGTGATAGGCCCGAAATTGTCTTTGTCTTAGCTCTATTACATCCAATATTTGACTTGTATTTAAATAGTCGGCTTGAGCTTGCCATTGTGGTAACCTGTGAGGAGGGGTGCGATTTGGAGGGGAAGATAAGAGCTTTGCTTTGTCGATGGGGGGTTCTAACTGAGTTTGTGATTGAAGCAGAAATTGGGGATGAAGAGAGTTGCTTTTATAACATCGATAACTATCTATTTCCCAACAAACGTGTAGAGTTTATTTATAAGTCACAGCCATGAATTACAGGAGTTGCCTTTGATCCGCAGTGGAATTGGTGTTTGTTCCTTGGCTGGAAAGGTTTGAATTCTAAGCGGGTAGGTAATATTTATCCGGCTCACCCATGGCGGCACTACGTACTGGGGACTTGTTTTCTAGTATAGAGAAGGCTAGAGACTTAGTTAATAGACCTATCATCAATAAGGGAGAGTCCTACAAAGGTTGTCTGCTATAACCAGAAGAGCCATGTTCTTACCTGCTGTAGTCCAAAGGGGCAAAATGGCTGTCAATTCTATTTCTCTACTAGTTTACTAAACAACCAAGATATTAGATGTTTTTCTATGTAGTATTCGCGCATTGCATAGGCTCTGAAGAAGAAGAGAGCAAAGAGGAGGGATATACCGCTGTGGGAGGTACTTTGATGGCCCGAGAAGGGTTAGAACGCTCTCAAATTGCTTATACAGAGGCAGAAAAGTTGGATAATTTAACAGCAGATAAAGGCACAAATACGTGCACTACGTATGTGTAATAAGATTCAGACGGAATACATTGATCTAGTAGAAGTCTCCTTGACGCTAGATTCTTTTGAGACGGCAAAGACAGACGAGCTAATATGACCTTAAATAGCTGTATATTCGCTGGTGGGACTTCATTAGTAACACCGCGTTCAGAACCACATCACGGGCCAGATCACCCAGATCAACGCCCGGCAGCTCCTCATCGCCATCGAGCCCACTGCCGACAACACGGCACTGCTCGACCTTAACCCCAAGCAGAGGAGCGTCCTATCCAAGTCCACCTACAGTAGGGTGTACTCCTGTATCCTTAATATCTCAGCTTTCGCTGTCCTGTTGTCGTAATCCAATCTACCTGCCCCTGAAATCTATCAGATTCTGCCTAACCGCTCCTTCACTAACACCGTCGGTCACATGGACGGCAACCACCTCTTCCACATCACCGTGGTCGGCAACGGCACTCTCAACGAGCCTGCTATCAAGGCACTGGTGCGGGGAAACTTCAACGCCCTGCTGAAGGTCGGGCGCCTAGCCGAACCCGAGGACGGACAGACGCTGGACTAGACCGCGTTCTCTGTCCACAAGCTGATGCACGCGCGTGCAACGCCCAGGAATGTCCAAGCTGGCTTCTTCCAGCACGTACGCGCTGCAGGGCCGACAGTCGGCCTGGTGGACGGGCGGCGCCTTCGCACACAACTTCCAGACGACGCTGTAGGAGATTGACGACGCTCTCATCCTAAGATCCTCAACAGGAAGACGTGTTTATTTCTATATGACCGGATAGGCAGTTTTGGAGGGGAGGATCTTGCGTTTCTTTTCGATTTGTTGTTAAAACATAAATTTCGCTGTACTTAATTCAGCACCTCCAGTCGGTTAAGAATGTCAGCTCTCTGGGCCGTTGTAAGATAAGACGAACCAAAATTTAAATGGAAATACTTTACATATCAGAGAAGTCTAGGTTGACACGTTTCCTTGGTCATAAGATGAGGAGGATGTATAGCAATTCTGTAGAAGAAGCATGGCTAGTTTTGACTTTGCCAGAATCATGATCGGACTCGAATATGGTAACATCTTGGAGATAGCCTATCGGATAGATTCTCGTCTTTAGGCAGTATTTAATATAGATAGTACGCTTCGAAGACGTATCTGGTCTGCAGTTCGAATGGTAACAGCCGCATATATCTCTGGCATGGCAGAGCAATAGAGCGCTCTCTAGATTGACCTCTAACTACTAAGTAGCTGGGGCAGTCACTGTCCGAAGTATTTGATAAAGTAGTTGAAGTAGTTGAAGCAGTCGAAAGATTTCTCGCTCGTGCAATGCTAAGCAAAGGAGTCGGTCCTTAGGAGTGTCTTGCAGAAGCCAGAGGCATATCCCAGGCTAGAGTTGTGACCACAAGGCTAGCGCAAGCTCGTTCATTCGACTTTTAGGGAAGTTCCTTCACCGTAGGGGCGAATACGAGCGAGTCCACCACTAATATGATGTCAATTTGTAGATTCAGTATTTCAGCCTTAAACTTGCTGGAAATGTTGCTGGGCCAGGCGAGGCGGACCACAGTGATGGCCGCGTAAGAGTGTGGGGTATCAGCTGTCAGTAACTATATGCCAAGGCTGAAATCTGCCATTATGTAACAGGTCCGGTAGTTGATGGCCGCGCGTATGGGGTGTGGCAGGGCAGTGCTCGAAACTCTCAGCGCGGTACTGCGACCCCATCCATGCCCGAGGCACTCAGCCACGACAACCAAACGCGCGGATATAGTGGGATCTACGATGCTACGGAAGGACCGCTCTCTATGAGTTCCCCTGGGCTGTCTCAAGCTTAGCGAACTTGGATCTATTTTCGAACCAAAATCGCGTTCCTCTTTCGGGCAGTCGTCGACTGACAGCCATTTCATCTCATGTAAGGGGCACGAGCGTATGCGTAAGAAGTCAGTGTCCTGATCATGTAATCACTGCTATGCCTTGAGTATTTTCTCGCTCAAAAGCAAATCTCTATTTTAAGAATGCCTATTGCTTCAAATATGCGGAGTATACCTCGGTTAATTCCGGTTTGACCGAGTCCCACTCTTCAGACTCGTCCTATCCCTTTGTCTGACAGCCACTGGACACACTAGTAGGGATCTCTCCTCCAGAAATACATCTAAGTTTAAAGCAGTTTTTCCTCCGTAACAGTCGGAATTAGGCATAGTTTTGCATGATATTATACATTTAATTTAAAGCAAATCAAATGCGTACAGTACATTCAAGGCTACTCTTGCTAACGTGTCCAATTGCTGCAGACGAAAGGATACCTCAACTTTATGTTGTATAGGTATAGAATTCAATACCGAAGAGATGATGATTATTAGCCACATTGGCTGTATTACACGTATAGGGAATACGTCAGTAGTAACAAGCGTAGGGAAGAAATTTGTTTCACCTCCCTCGTTTTCCTAGCGATTCGAAGCATCCTTGAACGGCAAAACCCTCATTCGTCAGCCCAGTTCAGTTCTTCGTGTTTCAAAAATGCATACGCAATTATGTGGCTCTAAACCTCCAGCCTCACATAGAGATCGGCAGCGTCGTAAGCATCAAGACAATTCCAGAACTTTGCTTGACTTCCCCTTATACTCAGAGAAACAGCATAATAGTATATAAGACCCTAAGACTTCGAACATATACTTACTTCCTCACACTCTCTCATCTGTCTTGTCTTCACTACAAATCTGCCTTCAGAAACCGATTGCACCCACCACTCACTTTACTTTAAACCAGTAACCCACACACTTGAATTCATCAAAATGCCTTCTTTCACATCCATTGTCGCCATCGTGGCCGCCCTCTCAGTCGCCTCTGCATCACCCCTTGCTGCCCGTGATGCTTGCGGTGTTGCTCCTACAGGAACAGCTACTCAAGCACCACTAGCGGAGCCAGCTGACATTGGTAAGAGTACCGCCCTACCTACATATGCTTGGTTTAATAACTCCCTCTACAGAAACTGCTGCCCTCTGCATGGCCCAATGCGCTGCCAAGTCTGACTGCGAGTGCATCCTCTTCGGCCTCGTCGACAATATTAATACCTGCGAGCTCTTCTCTGTCCCGGCCTCTTCTATCCCTCCTGTTACTGGCCTCGTCGCCTATGACGTTGCTTGCACAAACGTGCCAACAACTACACCAACTCCTAGCAACCCAAATAGTGCCAATCCAGCCTCGGGGAAGGGCGGCAAGAGAGCTGCTCCTGCTAAAGCAAATAACGGCAACTCGGGTACCACTCAACCTCCTGTGGTCACTGGAGCTACTCATGCTAGCCCAAAAAATGGCATCCCGAAAACCGGTCAAGCGCCTCTCGCTACCCCAAAAAACATTGCAAATCTTAACGCTTGTCTCGCTGCTTGCAAGGGCAACCCGAGCTGCATTAGCTACACTTTCATCTCTGGTGTCTGCAATCTGTTTGCATAGATCTTGTATCACTACGATCTCATCTCCTAGGATAAAATGGTTATAAGCGCATGGAGGTTAATGGGGGTCAATATCGGCGAGAGTGTTCTGTCTTTTAAAAGGAATTGTTTTCATTTTTGTATACTAGGCTAGACTAGCTAGAGATATAGCATTTAGGTTTCAACAACCGTTATATATCTCTAAGATCTGAAAGACCTATTTATTTGATGATATCTACAGTAGACTATCAATACTCGATACTTTAAACTAGCAAACGGCGAATTGGCTGCTGTTTTCGGCAGCTTTTGACGCGGTTTTACGTAGTTGATTTGCCAAAAGTCTTGCGCTGCCGCCCTAACGCTCTTATACCTGAAAGCTAGGGCGGCGCAGCTCTAGAATTTGGGGATTAGGCAAGCGACCAATAGCAGAAGAAAAGAGTAAGCTCATTTTAATGCGCAGATAAAGGAAGAGCACTGGAATAGTAGTTGACGAGGCTTGACTCGTACGAAGGCTCGGGACTGTGTCATTTACGGCTAACCTGGCATAACGCTCGCACATGCCAGAAGGCTTCAGAAATGCGTAATTTATCTTCTTCTGGTGTCATTATAATAGATAGTTGATTGTGTGGTGGTTCAATTGAATATTTTCCACGGGTTGTTGTAAAATGTGGCCCGCTCGCTGATAAAATACGTTTTGACGCACTTTACCAACGGCTTGAATAATTTGCTCTTCGTCGGGAACATTGATTAAAGCTTGCCATTGCGGCGACCTCTGTCGGTCATGTTGAGAGGGGGCTAGGTTCGAGTGCCGATAATGCAAATGTTAGAAGGCTTTGCATGCAGAAGTGGATTCCAAATGATTCATCAATCCGTTGAGAATTAAATGTGCACTTCATTAATGGAAGTATAGCTCATTACTCCACATGGAGGGTTAGTTTCTATATCTTCACCCCGATTAGCGTTGCCATTATTGTAATTCTCTTCTTTAGCATTGGTCCTATTCGTCGACCCGAGAATGCACTCCTTGATGGGCTGAAGCGTATCGACTGGGTAGGCCTCGTCATAAACGTACTGATGACTCTGTGCTTGGTGCTGGATTTGCAGTGGGTGGGAACAGCATACTCCTAGGCCAATTGGCGAACCATCATCCTGCTCGAAATTTCTGCGGTGCTCCTTGCCATATTCCTGATCGTGGGGCACAGGCCGGAGACGACGGTATGGTCTTACTGAAGATGATGCGTTAGCGGTCTATCGCCTTTGATAGCTTTATAACCTTTTCGCAATTTTGTGCAGCTTTCGGTGATTGCTACTACGTAAGTCGTAGTCCATCCCCTTTGCACTGATGAAGTGTAGTGCTGACTCGTGACCATTTACCTTTTTACTTCCAAGCAGTGCGCTGTGCAACCACACTTGGATATGGTCTCATGTACCTGCCCTTGGCCGTGGGATTGGCAATTACCGCACTAGCCGGCGGTCTTTTGACGAATTTTGTAAGTTACTACAATCTGTCCTTAATACTCGGTAGCGTTCTCATAGCTGTAGGATGCGGGCTCATAACTACACTCCAGCCTCACACCAGTGCCGGAAAGTGGACTTCTTATCGGATCCTCTACGGATCGGCATCGGCCTAGTTTTCCGACCGCCCTACACCGCCATCCAGACCGTACTTCATGACTCTGTGGTGCACGGCACTGGTTATGTTGAGCTTCACTCAGCAATTCGGCGGCATTGTCATCCTATCGATTGTGCAAAATGTGTTTCTTAACCGACAGGCCCATAATCTAGCCACACAAGTACCGGGACTAGAACCCAACAAAGTGTTGAGCAGTGGTGCGCTAGGTCTCATAGTGCGATCCCCGTAAAATTTCAAGATCAGGGTTCTTGTGGATGTTTTCTCTATTGCATTGGGTCTTATTTCTTTAGTCGTAGTCAGCACGCTAGGTATTGAATGGAAGTCTATTAAAAAGGGGAGAAGGGGTAGGGCGCATCACGTCGTGCTAGACTTCTGTACAAATAAGGAATATAATACACCTAACCGCGCGTTGTTTTCTTAATAGCTTAGAAGGCTAGGTTTATATTATAATACAGTTGTAAGGTAGAGATGTAAATAATCCGACAGCCCAAATACATCGTGCAGAATTGGTATGGTGTTAGTATGGGGCAGAAGAAGAAACCGTGCGGCACTTTCCCTTTCAATGGCCACAATAGAGAGAAAAAAGACAGACGCTACGAGAAGTATAAGCTGCGGAGATTGGCGATCTACCGTACGCTCTATGGAGGTGGAGCAGACGGATAGACAGAAGAACAGATGAACAGATTGATGGAAGCCAGGAGAAATGGAAACTAGATATGATACTATCAAGGCTGTTATGTAGTTTGTAAATTTATAGGGGTATCGATCTCAGACAGTAAAAAGGGTGGAAGGAGAATGAAGGTAATGGAGATGGAATAAATGAGGCGGAAGTAGCAGAGTAAGAGGGGAGGTAGTAATGCCTGGACTTAACTTATTCTACTAACCATAGAAGTAAAGCATTAATACAGGTATTTCGCGCCGATGTTACATGCCTCGCTAGGAAATGTAACCTACGTATTAACTACTGGTTTCGTATACTTACTGAAACGTGTCCTTGATTTCCTGTACAGGTGGGTGAGGCCCCCACTTTAGCCATTATGACCTATTAATACGATCTTCTTCAATCATACAATGAACTTTTGTGAAGTATTACCCGCTGAAGATACCATAACCGTATCCTACGTTACATTAGGATGAGGGGCGCTATTCCGTGTCAGGTCGACTCGATGCACTCAAATCACAAAACAAAAAGTATTTCTACCTATTCAGTAAGTTCGTTAGATTTAATTAATAGCTTAATTGACCATGTGTAACACGCGGTGCGAAAAGGAAGATGTGATTAAGGTTAATTTTGTTCGGCTATGTAATAGCTAATCGCGCAGCTGACTGCTCATGCATATGGCTGCAGCGCAAGACGTTACTCGTGGGTAACACCAAACCGCAGCTGCAGAAGGCAAAAGGGAACATTCCACAATTACTACTGCCAATGACTGCTATCACCTGTATTGCACCTGTATTCTCCCCTTGACAGATACGTTATAATTTTATACCAACAGACTAGTAAAGCCAAGGAAACCAGGCATTTTAGGCTACATGTCATATAAGAACACCTTAACGCCCATCTATAACGGTGTTGACTCAAAGGTTAGTTCATAAATTCGAGGCGACAGCTCAAGAGCTACTTTATTCTCGCTATTAGATTTTGGTCATTCTTCTAGCATTGGCATCTCGCCCCAATCCCTTGCCAGTTGATGTGACCATGGTTTATCTCCTCGACGCCGGTCTCGTGCTGCTGTCCATTATTGCGCAAACCCTATTCAGTGCCGTGCCGGCATCCGCACAAAACGAGACATGTGCAACAAAGGGAAAACCCACAGGTAAGGTTCTTCAAGGATATTGGGAGAATTGGGACGGAGCAAAGAATGGTGTTCACCCCCCCTTCGGCTGGACACCGATCGAGAATCCTCAGATCCTGCAGCATAACTATAACGTGATTAATGCTGCCTTTCCTGTGATCCTTTCGGACGGCACGGCATTGTGGGAAGACGGAATGGACACAAACGTTATAGTTGCGACTCCGGCTGAGATGTGCCAGGCAAAAGCTGCCGGCGCCACGATCCTCATGTCTATCGGTGGTGCTGCGGCCGGTATCGACCTCAGCTCGAGCGCGGTCGCCGACAAGTTCGTCACAACCATCGTCCCAATCCTGAAGCAGTATAATTTTGATGGCATTGACATCGACCTTGAAACCGGTTTGATCGGCAGCGGCAGCATCAACACGTTGTCCACGTCCCAGGCAAACTTGATCCGCATCATCGACGGTGTCCTTGCGCAGATGCCCGCCAACTTTGGCTTGACCATGGCACCAGAGACAGCATACGTGACGGGTGGTAGCGTGACATACGGATCCATCTGGGGTTCCTATCTGCCTATTATAAAGAAGTACGCCGACAACGGCAGGTTGTGGTGGTTAAACATGCAGTATTACAACGGCAACATGTACGGCTGCTCCGGCGACTCGTACTCAGCCGGCACCGTCGAGGGTTTCGTTGCCCAAACTGACTGCTTGAACCAAGGGCTCGTCATCCAAGGCACCACAATCCGGCTCCCCTACGACATGCAAGTTCCCGGCTTACCCGCACAGGCGGGGGCTGGTGGTGGTTACATGTCCCCAGCCTTGGTTGGACAAGCTTGGGATCACTATAACGGCGCGCTTAAAGGTCTGATGACGTGGTCAATCAACTGGGACGGATCGGGGGGCTGGACATTTGGCGACAATATGAGTGGGCGGCTCTAACGGAAGAGTAGTAAGAGAAAAGTGTTGGCACCGAAGCTAATACCCCATATAACTTAGTGTTTAGAGAGATAGCTAGCTCTACTTCAGATATTGTTTATAGTCTTCTCTTTTAATTTCAATAGAATAAATACTTACTAAGATATATTAACTATATACATATCACTAACCTAACCCTTCCTTGATGCAAAAGCTCCCCTCCCAGGAAATCCCCCTCTGATGAATCTGAAATGGAAGAAATAATGGTGTTGTAAGTTATTTTTCGCTCGATTGCATCATTTTATATACTTTGGTGACGCTGAAACTCATGAGTCTAGGAGCTAGGTCTTCACAACCGCGTGCCAAACCATTCCCATGACGCCACCAAGCACAATTGCAAATGGTGCACTCAAACCAAACCAAGCCCACCAATAAAACTCGTGGCTGCTATTGTTAAGCATCACGGATCTAGTCCCAGAGGACTCCCGCTTTGAGTATCTGCATCCACAAACCCAATCTGTCATAACTTGTATACCGCAGTAAACACTAAGCTCACGTTCTAGCATTTACCCCACGTAAAATAGATAGAAGCTAGCGGTGCGGTCGCAAAATCTTCCACAGGCCTGTTACTCTGTCACGATAATAATACCTGGAGCAAATATTCCTAAGAATCCGATGACTGCGCCTCCTAGGGATGGAAGAGAAGATTGAGCTGTCGCGAGTGAGCCAAGGTATACAGCGAAGTTGAAATTGGGGCCAGGGAATGACTGAATTAGAGCCAGCTCAAGCGAAAAGTCCCGTGGAGAGACCCATCCTTCAGCTACAGTATACTCGCGAAAGAGTGGAATTACAACAGGCCCGCCACCAAAGTTTAAGATTTGAAAGAGGGAAACTCCTCGGGATGGAAACTTGAGTAGGCTCTTGACCACCATGACAGTAGCCAAGGAGACTACGAATCTTGTGAAGACAAATATTCCAGAGTAAAGCCCTCTACTCTAACATATCTCAATCCAACACAACCCCTCTACAGAATTAGTTCTCACCAAGAGACTTTACCGCATAGACTTGGAAGGATCCTGGGTACTGTTAGCATAGGCCTATCTTGTACCGGATTAGATATCTTCGTACCAGCCCACTCGTTAAAATCCACTATTCCCAGCGCTGCAGCCAAATTTTGAGCCTCGCTTGCCATCGAAGTATTTTCCTCGCAACTGCATGTAGACAGCCCAGATTGGCAACAGGTCCCCTTTTGCTCCGGCATACAGCATTGCTTCTCTGTGACTGATCCACAGCATGACGTCCCGTCCTCTGCTGCGGTCATGTATACATTTAAATCGTTCTTAGTATCTACAATCAGGACGTCTATTACATACCAGTTAGTGGTTAGTCAAGCTGCTATAAATGGGATTAGGCTCACCTCTAAAGCCAGCTTTCTTAAGATATACTTCATACTAGCTGACCTGGCTTGCTCCAGATATACATCCAACATATAAGGCGATATTCTTCTTCATGTCTTCTGTCAACTCCTTCCGAGCAAGGATATCACTAACTGCAACTCTCCCACCAGGCTTGAGTAGTCGGTACATCTCATTGAACGCAAGTTGCTTCTCTGATACAGGAACAAGGTTGATAACGCAGTTACTAATAATGCAGTCGGCTATACTGTCCGGAAGGGGGACGGCAGTGATGGCCCCTTCTATAAACTCCAAATTCTTAGTGTTGGATTTCGCTTTGTTAGCATTAGCCTTTTTAATCATGTTCTATCGTATATCGTTAGCGTGACGTCTGAATTCTTATACCGATTACACTCTAGCTTGCCTCATTCATATCAACCCCGAGTGCCTTGCCAGATGGGCCAACCATTTTTGCGGCTGCAAAGACATCGAAGCCAGCACCGGACCCAAAGTCAATAACGGTTTCACCCTGCTTCAATCAGCACAAACAATATAGCGTAGAAGTTGTTATGCTTGCATTTCTTAGCTTAGCTAGTGCGAGAGGATTGCCGCAGCTCAGCCCAAGATTCGCACCCTCTGGGATCGCTGCAAGTTCTTCCTCTGTATAACCAAAGGCCTTAGCAACTGTCTGTTCGTATTGACCAGTGGAGCTCTTATCGATCGAGCCATAGCGCTTGTTGACCTGGTCATAAATCTCTTTGGACTCCATGTTGTGAAACGTTATCATATAAGTCCGGCAAAGAAGAAGGGCCTTCACAGGTAGAATAATGAGTCCCTTAGTTAAGTCCTGCCAGTTGAGAGTTTGATGTTGCCTCGCTCAACTGCCGATTCATATACATTTTCGTAGTGAGTGGTATGTAACCAAGTCGCCTCCGATATGTCATCAAGATGTCGCGAATTGTGTGTTATCTGCTATGAAATGTCGCTAATAGAGGAAGCTTGGTCCAATCGAGGATGCGCGCCACTCTGCACTTGCTTATGTAACCAAGTCGATATGTCACTGGTGTCATCAAAGTGAGGGGTTATGAGGGAGCAAGAGGACTAGCTGCGTCCCTCAACCCGTTGCTCCAGATGTTATAAATAACTCGACTCTGAACAGTGACAGATCGATGATAGCCACACATACTCGTCCCCCATGGCGTCCAATTTACATTCCCGTGCCACCGAACGTGGGCAATTCCGACCGACTGGCAGTAAAAGGGTCACGGCGCAGCATACCCTGGAGCGGGTTCGTAATAACCAGCGTCGCCATCGTGCCCACCGAAGAGAGTATATCGCGACACTAGAACTGAAGCTCGGTCATGCAGAGCGGCGTACCACGACCCTGGAAGAGCAGGTCGACGCGCTGCAGGCGGAGTTGGCGCGGTACCGGAAGCAAGACGCATCTACCTCGTTTCTAGGACGGTTGGAGTTTACTGACGGCACACCGCCTGCACCCATGGCCAGCCCCAAAGACATAGACTCTCAAGCATTAGGTCCACTTGCGGACGCTATGGAACGAGACACCGTGACGCCTTCCAACCAATCTCTATTTCAGCTCCTGGCCCCCGAGCAAGCCGGCCCGGAACTGGTCGATGCCACCACTTCCTATGCCGGGTATAACAATACTGATGGCGCTGACAACGTTACCACAGCTGAGGCCCTCCGACAGCTTGTGCCCGTACTTCAGCCCGCTAACCATATTATGGGAACACCAATAGCCGCAGCATCTGGATCATCTGGTGGCGGAGCGAGATGTCCATCTTGCTTGCGCAATGTGCCAGACGTTGGCCTGGAGATAGCGAACTACCGGGTCGTCGGAGGCACCAGATCTTGGTTGTCAGCGGCTACTCTGGATTCAACCCCCTTAGCGGCGGACTCCTGTTGCTCGAGCAGACGCGATTTACAGCCTGACGACCTTACAGGACAAAACTACGATTTTGATGTATGGAACTCGCCCTCTGTTTCGGGATACACCCCCCAGTCACCGATACCCGCTTACTACACACACACGAACGATAATGAATCGACGATGCTTTGTGCCGAGGCGTACCTCCTTATCGAGCGGCAAAACTTCAAGGGGATGCACCAGAAAGACATAGCAACCTGGCTCTGGACGGGATTTCGCAAGCCTCCTAATGCTGGGGAGGGATGCCGGGTTAAGACAGACCTGCTGTTCAGCCTTCTGGCGGTTATTAGTGAAGCACAAGCAACCTAATATTAGCCGAGGAGGAAGAAGAAAGAGGACGCTAAAATAGAAGGTCTTTTGGATGTTGGTATATTCAGGACCACGAACAGTTGGAGTTCAAAGTGCTCTCCGTGTGTCGTTTCGCCGCACGCTATGGGCCTTCCACGGCGCATTTCCATAGGATCCGATGCGGCAACCCCGCCTGGAACCCGCCTGGAACTCAGCCTTGCGCGTGATCGGAATGTCACTCGATTTACTCTATTGGCCTCGGTTGCTCCCTTATGCGGCGCGTCCAAAGCCCCTGAAGCTCAGTCTCAACCTTTGCGTATCCAGATAGAAATAGGTGATGCCCTCATCCCTTAGCTTCTCCCAGCCTCTAATCTTTGTGCTGTGATGTCGGCCAGCCTGGTTTAAACTACTTTAAATTTGCTTACCTGACAATTATGGAATCAGATCAGGCCCCTCACGTACGTGTGATTCTTAGTTATGCAGACAAGAATCAAGATCCAGAGAAGCTAGGTGCCGTATGGTATCCTGGAGACAACCTGCATGGCCACCTGGAGCTGTCGAATGCGCGACATCTCACTATCGAAAGGATCACTATTTACTTTGAAGGTTAGATATCGATAGTCGAAGTAGCACCAATTCTTGCTGAGACCTTATAGGCGTTTCAAGGATCTGGATAGCGGAAGGACCAGTCCCGAATCGTAGGATCCTGACGGGCGAACGCAAAGTAAGTGATTTAGATGCCCATACGAGCGGTGAGCTGCTTCAACTGCTCTCTCTTGATCCCGGCCAAGATAGGCTAACTAGTTGGCTCTTAAGTTCCTCAGTCAGGCACACGACATCCTACTATCAGACATGATGCAAGACGGCCCAGATCCTGGACACGTCGTTCTCGAAGCACCCTTTCATTTTGTCATCTCCAGGCTGGTGGCCAGCCCAGAATCAGGATCTCCCGAGCAATGCTTACAGCTGCCTCCATCACTCGAGCTGGGTGATTTGTTTATTGATAGGTTGACGGGAAAGAGATTTGCCCAGCCGAGAATCGCGTACAACATACGCGCTTCTGTGAAGCTCAATATGAGATCAGACGGCAGCGCTGTATCTCTGGAGACATCCCTACCTGTGGTTATTGTGCCACTTACAGAAGAGCTCCCTCCCACCGAAACGAGCGACTTCCCCTTTGAATTCAAGGAAAGCGATACCAAGGTACTACGGCGGTTTCCACTAGGGAGTACCCTGGGACCGTTAAAATTCTCGATGCAAGAGCCGCCGCCACTCGTCATTGGAAGTCGGTCTGATAGTAGCAGTACTATGGCTGTAATGAAGCTTGAATTCGAGTCGACGAGCTTGGTCGATGCACAGAAGAGCCTTCAAGGTCTGAGCTTCACTGTGTGCCCCCTTCTAAGAGCCAAGACGTTCTATTCCGTAAACTCCTTCCCAATGCTCCCTAGCCAATCCCTTCTAGATAGCGGCAATGAGGTACGGCTCCACGATAGCTTCCTAAAACTTGGGACTTGGTATGTGTCAGACGCTCGATGGGGTACCGGTACGATCTGCAGGATACGGCCACTACTAGTGCCCCAAATCTTCCTGGCCAAAGAGATTATTCTTGTCGAGCATCGATAGACAGAGACACAGAGAACAGCAAAATGCTTACATTAAACACTCCTGTACCGAATGGTAGATGGACCTCGAATTGGACCATCCCGATCGAGATCGATCTGCGCCTCCTCCCTACCTTCTGCAGCTCGTTGGTTGCACGCCTTTACAGCTTGATGGTCCGGGTCAGGGTTACAGGAGTACGCCAGGAATCTTTCGACCTTGAAGTCCCGCTACAGGTGATACACTCTCTGGGGGCTCGATTACCCGAGGCGGCGCGTGTGCAAGACTCCTCTGTGGAGCCTCAGCGAACCCCAGAGGCGTCCTGGTTTAGAGCTGACTTGGTAAGATACCTCACCGCCGTGATTGAAGTGGGTCAGCTAAGTAGAAAGAAAGGAGTCTGGAGATCCACCGCGCTATTACCCGTAACGAACGCGAAGTATAGATGTCGAAAGGCACTCCGGCTGTGGTGTGTCGGTATGGGATTACCTTTCTACCAGTGGTCTATGCGATACTATCTTTGTTCCAGTGCCGTAGGGCAGGTCTGTGTCAATGACGAAACTGACAGACTTGCTTACAGTTAAGCCCAGTCCTGTTCACCAGCCTGGAAGATCTCTGTAAAAATGTGTCGCCTACGCCATTTGTTCATAGTCGGCATCAAGGATTTTCTTTCGGAGGCGCAGTGGCGACTTTGGACCCGTGCATCGCGAGCCTACCCCACCAATCGATAAGCACCAGCGACATTCTCCCTATCAAGAATTCAGTGAGCCGTCCCAGTATGAAATGTTCGAAAATGGTTGTTTCCCCCAAAGTATCCTTATATCGCGTCTCGCCCCATGAGGAGCTCACTTCTTCCCAAACATCGCCTCTTGCGAGCAGCAGTCGTAGCAACCAAGCCTCTCCATCGAATGGGCTCTCTCACTCACCCGTCGGGAGAGTATCGAAGTCTCTCGCAATGTCCTCACCTACCAATCTCAGAAGGAGAAGATGATCCTGAGATTAGGACGAAGTATCGACCTTTCCTTCTAGACGCAACGATGGAGGATACTGACTGGATCTCGCGGCTAGAGCTGGAAACTGCAATCAATATGGCCGAAGCGGATCTGGCCAGGACCAAAACACGGTTGAGGGTTCTTGTCTTGTACGGGAGTTTGCGCAAACGGTAAGCATCTCCCTCTTCTACTAGGTGGGCGTCGCTTACATCCAGCACCAAAAGGTCCTATTCCAAACTCATGGCCTTCGAAGCTGCCCGCATCCTGCACCGCCTCGGGTGCGACGTGCGGATTTTTGACCCATCCTCACTCCCGATCCGCGACTCGGTCGACGCATCACACCCATCGGTCCAAGAGCTGCGCTCCCTGTCGCTCTGGTCAGATGGGCATGTCTGGTGCTCGCCAGAGCAGCACGGCAATCTGACCGCCGTCTTCAAGAACCAGATCGACTGGATCCCGCTCTCGACTGGCTCGGTCCGTCCCACACAAGGCCGGACCTTGTCGATAATACAGGTGAATGGGGGCAGTCAGAGCTTCAATGCGTTGAACAGCCTTAGGATCCTGGGGCGGTGGATGAGGATGTTTACTATCCCCAACCAGAGCAGTTTGCCTATGGCTTACAAGCAATTCGAGGATGAAGGTGGGGATGGGAGTGGAAAGGCGCGCTTGTTACCGAGTGGAAACCGCGAGAGATTAGTGGATTGCATGGAGGAGTTTGTCAAGTATACTATTCTAATGCGGCCTCACCTAGGGCTGTTTGGCGATCGATACAGTGAGAGAAAGGATAAGAGAGAGAAGGAAGCTAAGAGGGTTACTGCAGCAGAGGCTGTGTAGATCTGGCACGAAAGATTTTGATTTTGCCACATATTAGAGTAAATAGACAGTGATATCTGCCGCTGCAAGGCTTACGCTTTCCTATAGTGCATCAACTCCAAACATTAACACAGTGCTCTGTAACTTATTTTAGCGAGATCTCGAAGCCATTATCTACTTAGATACAGGTATAAAGTGACTATTAACAAATCCTAGTACTCATATGTTCTCTTCTCGGCCACAAAATCTAATACCACGCCTAGCACGCCAAGTACATGTCTTATGTAGCAACCTATGAACTACCCTTTGCCCTTCACAGCGATCCAAACTCCACACCTTCTAGTTATTAGTCCTTCCACCCCCTCCTACGTCCAATCGTCTTTACTACATACACAAGACCGAGCAAGACGGGCACTTCAATAAGTGGCCCTACTGTAGATGCCAGGGCCTGGTCGCTATTAGCGCCATACGTTGCAACAGCAACAGCAATAGCCAGCTCGAAATTGTTACTGGCGGCTGTAAAGCTTTGTGTAGTCGCGAGTTTATACCCGAATCCCAGCTTGTGTGTTACAAGCAGCGTGATGAAGAAGATTACGGCAAAGTAGACAACTAGGGGTGCCGCCACACGTACAACTGAGACGATCTGACGTACAACCTGGTGGCCTTGAGAGGCAAAGAGCACTAAGATAGTGAAAAGAAGGCCGATGAGCAACCACGGAGCGGCGAACTTCAAGAATACTCGGTCGTACCAGTTTGGGTTAACCAGCGTCCGGAGCGCGAAGCGGGTAACGATCGCGGCACCCAGAGGGATCCCCAGAAACACGCCAACGGATTTGGCGACGATCTCATAGGACACTTCCGCATCGGCGCCGCTAATTACCCGGAGGAATAGGATTGCCAGAGGCGCAAAGAGAACCATCTGCAGCATCGAGTTGACAGCGACGAGGATAGCACAGTATTCGCTGTCCCCACCCGCAAGGCCAGTCCATATCAAGACCATGGCGATACACCTCGCAATACCGACAAGAATCAGCCCGTCTCTCAGGCCAGGTTTGTCCGGAAGGAAGGCCCAAGCCAAGCCGAGCTAAGAAGAGTCAGTATAGTAAAACGAGAATGGGTAGTGGTGGTACGCGCCATGACTAGGGGAGCGACGATCCAATTGGCAACGATACTGAAGCCAATCTGTATCCATATCTTCCGCTCTCGAAAGACGTGGTGTAGAGTCTCATATTTAACCTTGCATAGTATAGGGTACATCATGACAAGTAGGCCAACAGCTATAAGCAAGAAAGAGGGTTAGCTGCTGAACTTTATTCCAGATAACGTCGGTGTCTTACCTATAGGAACTGACACACCGACGAACTTGGAGAGCTGGGCCTGTGTTCGGAACGAAATTCCCAAGTATGATACCAATGGCCATGGCCAAGAATATCCATACAGCCAGGAATCGATCTAAGATGCCTAGACTCTTAAATGCAGACACTTTGGTTTCATTGGAATCGTCGGCTGCGTTGCCTGTTGCCTGTAACTCGAGGTCATGATCTAGAGACTGAGGCGTAGTTGGATCTGAAGCCAGGCGCTCCTTGTCTGGTTGGAGATCTGGAGATGCCTCGGGTTTGAGGATCCTTCCTTGGGACATTCTAAGAGAGATGATGAGAGGATTGAACGGTTTGTTGTGTTTCTCTTGTATTGGAAAGACGAAGCTCGAGTTGCACTGCACTCACTAACTATGGATGGGTCCTGCACAGCGGTTCGGAGTTTATATGCGTCCCGGTATGCTGTTAGGTGGAAGGGAAGAGAAGTCAAGAGAAAAGAAGAAAATTGTTGCACAACAGGCTTGATTGATAATTACCTTTCGGAATCTTTGCATACTGTTATATGGCGACCTTTTTGCTGGCTCCTGGAGGGAGAAAGGCGGACCGCCCCCGAAAACCCATATCGTCACCCATCTGACCAATAGCGTGAAGGCAGTGACATTCCCGCCTGTTGCCCCCTACGTGACATCTCCAGCCTTGCAGCCGCCCGGCCTTGTGCGCAGTCCAGTCCAACCAGCTTCCTATTTCCAAACATGATTTGATTTCTCATGCAGAGGCCGAGAACTGACGCTATAAAACCCCGGGCGGTGGAAGTGTCATGAGACTCTTCTCTCCTAGGCTGCTGTCATCCATTCATTCATTCAATTGCTCCTCAGCACTACGGTCAGTATCTTCCTTCGTGTGATTGTCGTCCACCTTTCGCTACTCTGCTCTTCATACTTCTTACTGCGAGATATCGATAATCCCTTTGATTAACACAAAGTTACTCGACAGCAGAATCAGTTCTTACCCCGACCTATCGCTAACAATAATGGCATCGCGCGAACCGCCCGCCGTTCCAGTCGACTCTGAGAGGCCGTGGCATGCTGCCTTCCCAGCACCGACTGCAGCGGCCTCCATCGTCACCTGTGAGACGGTTTTGTCATGGATGCAGGCCGGACGACTGCCAGGAAATGATTTTGTTCTTGTGGATCTTCGGCGGACAGACTACGAGGTAAGCCCAGGTTCTGACTTTTTAATGCTGTGCGCTTGTCTTCCCGAAGCGCAAATTTGCACTTGGGAGCATATTCTGACCATGTCTGTTTCGTAGGGCGGGACTATTCACGGATCGATCAACCTCCCCGCGCAGTCTCTCTATCCCACCATCCCATCACTATACACGCTCTTCTCGACTGCGGGAATAAAGAATGTGATTTGGTTCTGTGGTGAGTCCCCGGGTTTTGACCCTATTTCCTTTCTGCTTGCCAGCTACGTATCCCACCTTGCTTGGGCAATTGCCACTCCTACTTTCCTAGGATAACGTTTGTACCAGGCTCCTCCAAAGGACGTGGAACACGCGCTGCAGGCTGGTTCGCAGACTACATCAGGGCACAGAACAATACCACGATGGAGAGCAGCGTCCTAGAGGGCGGCATCAAGGGCTGGGTAGCCTCGGGAAATGAATATGTGGAACTGACGGACGGCTATGATGCCTCAATATGGAAGTCGAGTTAATTCGTTATTCAGACCTGACATCAGTGCATCATGACCAGCTGCTAGCAGTTGTGGAGGCTATCGGGAAGCTCGAGTAGAGCTTGAAAAGATAATTTTTCGTTAGATGTCGAAAAGAACAAAGCACCCAGATCTCTGTCTTTAATATCTCCTTTGCGTCAAAGCATAATGCATCCCGCAGAGCAAGACCAGCAGAGATTCCCACAGCAACCTTAGTTAATTTCTCAGTTGCCTTGGTAACGGCCGATCATACCTCTCCCCTTGTCCCTCGCTTCAAACGACTATCAGCGTGGATGAGTAGGAGACAACGCTTCCAAGAACGCAAATTGCATAGTTTTCCAAACTGCAGGCTTAGAAACTATCACAACTAACCCACTATGAGTTAGGTAAATTTGCCTCATCTTTTGCGTAGCCCTTGACGTGACAGGGGCCTTGCAATCTTTGATTTTGCAAGAAACTCGCCACAATTCAAGGCTGAGCAGAACCCGGCTCAAGGGGTGCCCACTCCACCAGCATCACGTCTGCATACACCTGCAGTAGTCACCGCTGCTTTAGCGTAGGATGCAGCACTCTCTACACTTTGAGATCGCCCCCTGTTCCAGCGCATGATAGTGCCAGCGCTATCAAGCGCGTCCCCGGCGCGGGGGGGCTGGACCGGTGCCTCATCAGGTAGAGAAAAGGGTGGCATATCACGAGGATATTGAGAGGCTGGTCCCCAGGCTGGACGTGACGGAGTAGTAGACCGTCCGGTGCTGCATGATGGAGTGATCTGTAGCGCATGAACACCTTGTCGCGTCTCGGACGGGCCACCATGGAGAAACGACGTTCCCAAGTCCATCAGATGCTGTGTAGCATTAGGCACAGGAGCCAGGTGAGGCGGACACGCCATCGTGGGTAGGCAGACGGAGACAGGCGAGGTATTCTCGGGCCCGCCATGCGTGGCATGTAAATAGGTCTCAACCTCAGTAATCGGAACGCTAAGGTCTCCAAGAAGGGACCGCAGCAGCGCGTTCTCTGCAAGGACTCCACGTGCCGCAGCTTGTATTTCAGCATTAGCTTGTGGGCCGATGCGTTCAAGTCTCTGGACGCGATCTTCGAGCTCCCCAATATATTCTTTCCGCCGAGCGCGGGAGCGACGCTGATTATTGCGGATGCGAGTCAAGGCCGCCGAACGAGATTGCTAAGGTACGGTAAGCCAGCGCCTTTAGGTACGAGGTTAGGTATATGTTGGCCAACTTGCCTGTGTGGTCATCCCGGCGTGAGTTGTATGTTATGTTGTGATAAGGAGAAGGGAGGTGAGGGTGCAGCGGCTGCCTCTCTGCCCTCTTCGTCGGTCGTCTGGGAGGTGGTGCTTGGAGAAGTGGGTCACCGGGATTATGGCATTGAACCGCGCTTCATTCCCAGCCGCCTGGAGAGAGCATCCAATAACACTACCCGAGTGACATTCAGTGCGTGGAGGTGCTGCAGACCCCAGGCGTTTTCCAACATCAGGACATGCGACCATCACATTTTCTTGTGTACTCTATTGTTTGGGTTGGGGTGCGGTGAATATAGGATATTCTATATCATCAGCCTCCAATATGTACGTGACAGTTGCCGAAGACTACAACAACCTAGGACCTGTCAACGGCCTCCGTTACTGCCCATCCACCGCTGACAATCTTCTAACTTAGCTTTCATATCCCTGGCTGCCTTTTGCTGGCTGTTAATATATTCAATCGCCATCTCCACAGTCTTAACTTTGGTATTTGACCCCGTAGTTACGACCATATTCTCAAATCTTTCCCTCGTAGGTGCTTGATCCTGCCCATCTTGATCCTGTCCGTCCATAGGGCAGTAGACCCCGCTGGAAGGGCCATCTTCCTGGGCTGCTACCGGTACTTCAAGCAATTTTTGCAGAGCTTTGTTCAGACGCTCCCTCCGGCTCCGTTCTGCCACGCTATGCGACACACGTTTGGAGACGACTTGCCGGATGAGATCATCCGGATAGTGCCCAAGCCTGGTATGCTCTCCTTCAACCATGCATTGATAGTTCGATTTTGAGGCGAGGGGCTGGTTTTCAATATAGGTGACTGGCCCTGCTTACTAGATGGTGAGCAAGCTGAGATCTCTCTCAGAATGGGGACTCGCACCTTCTTCTGATTGGGAAGGGGGTGTCTTCTTTTGGCGTTTTTGCCGTCCTCTCCTTGTTCTGAGTAGTGATACGTCTGGAACCTTGCCTGTTGAGGGCTTATCAAGCATTTTGTCCTGGCGTCCTGCTGCTCCATGACCGCTTTGTGAATTTGAGATAAGAGAGCTTACATCCATTGCTTTGGTGATGGTGATGATTGAAATATGATTGAAAGAGCGCAAAACTGTGCTAATATATTATGTAGATAAATACGACATGGTAATCTGTCAGTTGTCACCCAGACTTAAGAAGTGTTATGGCAGGGAGCACGAATTAGTTATATCGTACCAAGGAAATTCCCGACCGCTTCTGGTGTGTAGAAGATGCCCACATGATCCCCTTCCCGTCTAGCCCCTGCCGGTGCCTCTTGCAAGAAGTTACGTCTCCGCGATGCATTGACTTCCTAGCTGGAGCTTTCGTCAGCAGACTGAGCCTAGACCACGCTGCTTAGCAACCAATAACAAAAAACAAGTGACCTTCCAGCCGCAGCCCTGTAGCTGATCTGAAATATCGCAGCTATCAGGGACTCATTCATGGCCAACAAATGGACGCAGAGTCCATTACGGCAAATTGTCTCCTATGACAAGTTAATCATGTCAACCCAATGAAGAGAGCTGAATTATGCACATGTCAAAACCCCTTCTCCATACTGGTCGCAGTATGGAGCACTGTTCGTTTCTTTTGAGTCGCTGATGTTCTACATATACTGCCCTTTTGCTCTCAATGTTTGATCACTCTGTGCTCAATCTTCTGTTTTCACTTTCCCGAAATATAACAGAAATTTAGCTCTCCCTTCCATGGCTTTAGTTGACTCTACGACTGCGGGGGCAGTTATTGGTCAAGTCCTTTTCGGATGGTTTGCTGATAAGCTGGGGAGGAAAAGAATGTATGGCGTGGAATTGATCATTATCATCATAGGCACTTTTGGGCAGGCAATCACAGGCGCCGGACCCTCGCTTGCTCTGTTGGGACCTTTGATCTTTTGGCGGGTGTTCATGGGAATTGGTGTTGGAGGCGACATCCTCTGTCATCCGTTATCACCTCTGAATTTGCAACTGTCAAATGGCGCGGGGCGTTGATGAACTCGGTCTTCGCAATGTGAGTCTAGTATATAGCACTTGTACATGACCGAGTTGATGGTTTGACCTAGGCAAGGCTTCGGTAATTTCGCTGCCGCGATGGTGTTCTTTATCTGCGTGGTAGCGTTCAAAGACTCTCTCATCCAAGCGGAGACCCCAGCTCAGTGCGACGCAAGGTGTCAGTCAGCCACTGACAAGATGTGGAGAACCATCGTGGCCTTTGGCTGTCTCCCTGCACTCTGTGCTCTATACTTCCGTCTAACGATTCCCGAGACCCCACGTTATACGATGGATATTTCGTTTAACCTAGAGAAGGCGAAGGCAGACACAGAGGCCTACTTGTCTGGACGGAGGAAAAGCACCTACGGAGAAGAGAATACCGCAATCGTGAAGGCTAGACAGCAAGCAGCAGGCCCCAAAGCTACATGGAAAGAATTCTGGCTCCACTTCAGAAAATGGCGACATGGGAAGATCCTACTGGGTACCGCCGGGTCATGGTTCTTTATTGATATCGCGTTCTGGGGTTTGGGACTAAACAATTCCACCATCCTCCGTGCGATCGGCTATGCTGGCTCCACCAACGTCTACTACAGCCTCTATAATGTCGCTGTGGGCAACTTGATCTTATCAGTGACGGGCAATATTCCAGGGTACTGGGTTAGCGTGGCCACTATCGATACGCTTGGCCGGAAACCCATTCAGATGGCTAGCTTTCTCATTCTCACGCTTCTCTTTTGTGTGATTGGATTTGGCTACTATCATCTTTCTGCGCATGCGCTATTCGCACTATATGTGCTCTGCCAGTTCTTTTCGAATTTTGGTGCAAACTCCACTACTTTCATTGGTGAGTTACCTCATTCAGCGTAAATCATGACATCAAATAATAACATCAACTACAGTCCCCGGAGAGGTCTTCCCTACCAGGTTCCGATCGACAGCCCACGGCATATCCGCAGCTGCAGGCAAAGTGGGCGCGGTTATTGCCCAGGCCCTCCTTGGGCCATTAGCAAACATTGGAGGGACAAGCAAGTGGCTGAACCATGTGATGGAGATTTTTGGTGGATTTATGCTGTGCGGCGTGGCTACAACTCTGCTCATTCCTGAAACCAAACGAATCTCGCTGGAACAGCTCGCCAGTACATATCACGGAGATGAAGTAGTCGCCGATGGGCTTCAGCCTGGTGACAATGAGACAAGTCTTGTCACGGCTCTGTCTAAGTAAGATACAAGGCGCCAGTCTTATTGCACTCTGCACTTCATTCGACGTTTTCTGGTTTGCTATGCCAGCCAATTAGGACAATTTCAATGTCATTAAGAAAGCCGTTTAGATAGCAGGCACTTATGTTATTTGAAATGCTTTACTTTCCTCCAGCATAGCGACCTAAAACAGTAGTACGATCATGCATTCACTCTGGCAGTATCCTCTGGCAGAAAGTATAAGCGCCACGCTAAATATAAGGTTCGTCTGAGTGCCGTTGATCAGGACACTATATAAATAGACCGTGTGTCCGCAAACTCCCAATGTTTCCTATACACGTAATTTCAGGCATAGTAATGGGGCGGTTGCCTTGCAGTTTCCTAGCACAGGTTAACTGAAATATCTCTCTTCTACCACTGGCGAAAGTTACTCACTAACGCCTCATCGCTCAGCCAGGAGCTTTCCGAGTCTCGTCGAAAAGCTAGAAAACGCTGCTCGTCTCTTATGGGGTCTGTCTGCATGAACTGGTGCTGGTCCGGAAACCTATGTACTACTTGTAAAGGGACTTCCAGATTGAACGATTCTACTCGAGCACCGACCACCTTGATGCGGAGGATGGTTGTGTACAGGCGTGCCACGACGGACGTGCAGAATGTAGGCAGGAGACGGGTATCGACCGTGATTGGAATAGATAAATGAGTAATCCATCTGCCTCCTGGCAGACTGGCACTCCTGGGTGGTGTTTCTACTATGTCAAGTTTGAATCAGTCAGCGTGCGAGGTTAGATGGTCAGAGAGTAGAAGTGGCAATATACAGGGCGCTTGATTACTTAGCTGAAATGCACACTTCCAGGAGACACCCCGAATACTCTTGCGGTCGAGTTTGATAATTTCATCACGCATTCTCATCACACCCTTTAGACTCAAGAGACTTCGACTTGGTAGACTCGGGAAAGACTGGAGCGAGTAGAATGTTTTGATCCTCAGCAGAGGGGAAACCTCAAAGTTGAGACTTTGCAAGATCTGATAGATCTGGCTGGAGCCTTCGGACTTGAAGTCGAGCATCACCGATACTTCTGTAGAGGCGTGGACTGACTGGATGTCGTAACTCAAGGCTGGTGGTTCTCGTACAGAGACTGTCATCATCCCAAGTCCACGACTCATGAGATGCCGCCGCAGTTCTTTGGATTCCTTTTCCTTGAATTCGGCAGGGAAATCCATTGTTTCTGTAGGTGGAAACTCCTTGGTGTACGGTGTGACAATGACTGGCAAAGACGTGTCAATAGTCATGCTACTGCCACCGCTGCCAGTATTCAGCGTTATGTCGGCTCGTAGATAGTAGGAAATGCTTGGCTGCGCAAAAATGTGCCCAGTAGATTCGTCTGTTATCGATTCTCCGAGCTCAAGAGAGGGCGGAAGTTGCATGCAGTGCTCTGGCACCTCGGAGTCGAGCCTCGCAATCGCTTTCGGGATGACGAAGTGAAAAGGGACCTCATAGATAAATCGTTCAGGAGACAAGGCTCTTTGAGACACGGTCGTTGGCACTATGTTCTGGGCCTGGGTGAGGAACTTTGCATTGGCTAGTCAGTCTTGTGTCTTCATGACATTCTATGGAAAGGGCTCGCCCAAGGTTCATCTCCACGTACTTTGTGCTCTGCCTTGTTGACCCTCGGGTCTCGTTCATACTCAGCACACTCCGTAATCCAATTCCGCGCCACGCCTATAGAAGCTTAGTTTGATACAATCCATACTCCGTGCGTTCGAACCTTCGAAGTACATCGAAATGTCCTCGATGGCCATAAATTCTGCACCGGATAGCTCTAGATGCCCGGTAAGACTATCGGCAGGGGCCCAGGATGTTATTGGGCCTCCACGATCCGAGTTCTTAGCTGCATGATCTAGGAAGAGACGTAGACAAGGGGTCGTTTCTGTCGTCATAATAGCTACGTGACAATCAAGGAGAAAATCGGACTTCTTGTGATAAAGAAGTCAGCATGTAACAAAAGAATAGGCGAGATGATCATAGTTTCTGTATGGTGAATTACATCGCAGAATATATGGTTACTCGATAATGACGCGAGGGAAGGACGGCTGTTCCGAATAGGAATAGTTGGGCGTTATGGACTTAACCAACTTTATGAGCCGAGTGACATTCCAGAGACAGGGGAGGAGATTCCTCACGCGACACCATAAGACTTGCCTCAGCGTAGTATGAGACTAGCATCGGCTGGGACGTTGTGTCAGCAAAAATTATCAATCTCGAAAATCTAGAATATGGCCACATGGCCGTTTACAATCCGGCCTTGTGATCAAATTTCGACAAGAGCACGTGTCCGCAAAAGCACCTGATGGCTGAGATGCTAGGAATCTAGTCTCGCTTATAACGGCAAATCAAGTCATCAACTCTGCTCCGATTTAGCAGCATGTAATATCCTTAGATCTTTTGATCAACTGCGTTAACGTAGTTCACCAGTAAGCACCAAATCAGCGTCAGGAGCTAGGTTGTGAGGAATTTTGAAACACGAATTTTCAGAGGCTCTAGTTAGCTAGCTGCCTGTGAAGGATATTCGGGCATTCGGATCCGAACGGGTGATCTGAATATCCGT
Source organism: Oidiodendron maius Zn (assembly GCA_000827325.1). Classification (NCBI taxonomy): domain Eukaryota; kingdom Fungi; phylum Ascomycota; class Leotiomycetes; family Myxotrichaceae; genus Oidiodendron; species Oidiodendron maius. The sequence continues at coordinate 628,387 of KN832886.1, read as the reverse complement.
AACGTAGCGAGTGGCGGCGCACCATATATTGTGTGGTTATATACAGCTTAGAACCTTAGTCAACTCAATAACAACGATTCCACACACATACTGATGAATCCTTCCATCCTGTAACCTTTGACACTGCCAATTAGTGATAGAGAAGACACAGTGCTTGAGCGGGATGTCTGAATATAAATTGCTCTAATACTATATGAGATGATCTCGAACCGGTCAGGATTTGTATGGTGTATTGAGATGAAATGTGTTCATTTGACTTTAAGCATCCAAGGATAGCTCTGGATTAAGGAAAGCTAAACTGGCCAACCGTTGTTGTCTCTTTCAACCTCCTCTTCTTAATTCCTAGCAGCAATGGCTATCCTCTAGGCTTTCTTTGCCTTTTCTGTTCGCCGTCCTGTCCAGCTCCCCGGAGACGCCGGGGCAATAGTTCTCTTTGCGCTCGACCCCTCTGTCACGCCTAGCCCATTCACTAACTAAGATATACGCCATGTTGAATGCCATGGCAGCCGCGGCCGTATTCTCCGCAATCCCGTCCAGTTCGGAGAACACTTTGTCGATGAGGGGCTTCGGTCCGGAAATAGTGAGGGCGATAAGCGTCCCACCGATCTCCGCTTTCTCCATTGAGAGCATAGGATCATAATCCCAGGAATGGTCGGGGTACCACTCCCCTTCCACGACGACGTAGACGCGCAAGCTCGATATTATGATGTCACGGGAAGAGGTAGGTTTGACTGCTTAATGGCCAGCGTAATAGCAAGGAATGAATGGAGGCGATATAGCTCTTTAGGAGGAAGGACAATGTATAGACGAAGCTTCCTGCTAAGGGGAAGCAAGATTATAGATATCAGGCCGGCAGCGATCTCAAGCATGAAAATTTTGCAGAGAGAGATATGCTAGAATTCACGACGTAGTAGACCTGCCCACATCGCAGATAGACATGATCCACTGATCTAAGCTCCCACGGATAAGGCCACAGCCGGGTCATTTGGTTTGCAGTGGAAGATAATGAGGCACATCTGTGGCAGGTAGGTTGCGATGAGGAGCACAAGAGTGTATTTGATCGATGAGGAGTCGGGAAGAGAAATGAAGGGGATTTGAAGAAGCTAGGTCCACATATTAGCATTTATAGGTATGAGGGAGGAGTTGGGACTGCGCACTAGAGAGAAGCCCGCACGTGTATCATCGATACCCAGACGACTCATACTGCGTCGTGAGATAAACTGCAGAGACAATGACGGTTGTGAAGGCTCCGACAAAGGCTCCGGCTATCTTGGCTGGATGGTCGCGACTCTCTAGCAGATACTCGGCACTGATGGAAGAAGGTACATCCCTTGACTAAATGGCGGTAGTGATGGCTTAGTGCTTGCTTATGCTGTTGGCTCTGAGGCAACAACTGTGGGATCTAGTCTGGACCTTTGAATCAACTGCAAAGTAATAGAATCGTCAAGATGAAAGCGAGACACCGCAGCTCGCAAACGGGACTGTGCTAGGCGGTGACACATGTTGATTCCCTACTGTACACTAATGGGGAGGTATGGGATAATAAGGGAAGGAAATGATAAGTGGGAGAGAGAGGAGACTGGAACGGTGCACGGCTTTAGTCGAGAAAACGGTGGTGATACCATAGTAGCCCTATTAGTCAGGCGAGCTCGCGTTCAAGCGAGAGGGCAGATTGTGCCTCTATAAGCCTGCTAAGAATGATCACCTTTGCAAGGCCAAGAGTCAGATCGCGATTCAAGACAAGGAGGGTCTACTAGATCGATCTACCTCTTCTCTACGTGTTGTATCAAAGGAGATAGTCGGTATTTCATCTTCTAGCTCTGATTCAGTCAAAATCTCGGACTCGGGGAGGGCCTCACACGTGAATTGCGACTCTTGAGAATCCATATTTGAGAGGATATGCTGTATACAACACTATATACTAGATGGGAGTATCATGGTATTCTGCCAAAACACAGGTATTCTAGAGGGTTCTAAGGTAAATAAGCAGGGTGTTGGTAAAAAGTGGGGAATGTACAATTTCATTTTTGTGGGGGAGGGGGAAGAATAGTAGTTGTACATATGCAACCTACTCGTCAACGACACCTTAAATCTAGTGCTCTTGGCAGTGGTTTGGGCTTACTACGAGACAATTCGACAAGCTAGATTTTTTCATAAGTCTGAAATAAATCGTGCGTTGAAGCCACAGATAAAGGAGACTATACAAAGATACTATGGCCGATATAAATAGAATGAGGAAGACCGGCTATCCCGGCTCGTGTTACAAACACACCACAAATGCTGACATAACCGACACACCACGCATATCATTTACCCTTTTCGGCCAAAGGGAGTGTATTATTACTAAGATTACCCCTTTAGGACGCTGTGGTGTGTATGCAACTAGCGCAGCCCTTTACGGCTAGTATAACTTAATACCCTGAATCTAATCATTATAACGCCTGCCTACCTACCTACCTACCTACTAACTAAGCATGCCGGTATCTCTTACGTCGAGCCTTAATATCCCTCCTAATCTGCCTCTTAAGCCCCTGAACACCACGCTCTGCACTAAGCCCTCCATGTATATCGAACTCAGCCTGCACCTGCCTTTCAACCTCAATAGTCTCCTCTGCATCCCAGTCTAGCCAGGCTTCAACCTCTTCGTCAGTCCACTCAGGAGGGTGATCTATATAGTCTAAAAGAGTCTCTGTCTCCAGGTCTAGTCTCTGATACCCTAGATACTTGCGATTC